>CM052799.1:171175354-171265633 GCA_028533885.1 Nasua narica
AGTCAATCATCTTACGGTCTCACTTACGTGTGGAGTATACAGAAAATCATGGAGGGCATCGTGAGAAGGAAGGGAAGGGCGAAGGGGGGAAATTGGAGGAGGTGATGAACCATGAGAGACTGTGGACTCTGAGCAACAAACTGAGGGTTTTGGAGGGGAGGGGATGGGGGGGTGGGTGAGCCTGGTGGTGGGTATCGAGAAGGGCACGTACTGCATGGAGCACTGGGTGTGGTGCATGAACAATCAATCTTGTAACACTGAAAAATTAAAATAAACATATTTGGGGAGAAAAAAATGTCATGGAGAGGGGACTAAAGTATTTGTTTTGGGTTGGAGGGCAGGTAAGGAAGTGGGAACTGAGAAGACTCAGCGGTTGGTAGGGGGCAGCAGGTGAGCATGACTGATGGCTAAGGAAATTGCCCATAAAGGGAGTGGGCATCTGCCCCGGAGGGCTGAGTAGGCGGATATCCACAGGAGGCTGGGAGGGCACTTTTCCAGTGTCCAGCCTCTGGCGGTGCAGCCTTCCCTGAAGGAGAACTTCCTGCTGCTCGCCCCAGGCCATATGACAAGTGCTCCTCTTCTCAGGACTGGAGAGGGCTTATACCCTGACACTTTATTTCTCACAAGCAAGGTGTGAATGACATAGACTTTGGTCTCTGTATGATTTGCCAGGTGGACATCTCCCACAGTGGTCCAGGCTGGCCGGAAATAGAAGGACCCTTGTCATCAAATACAAGTGTGGTTGGAGAGTGCATACCTTGCTCTCATCGCAGCTCCCTTCTTCTGCCACTGCCCTGTGGCCCCAACATCCTATTCTTAAACCTGTTTACATGTTCTCTAGAGTTAGTAAACAATCAAATACAAAAGCCATTTGTTGCAAAAAAAAGTTGTTTATCTTCTGCACAGTGTTGGCAATGAAACTGGCATTTTGCTCGTCTCTAGTGGGATGGCAAATTGGGACAAATTGCCAGGTAAGTGTCAAGTACCTTCAAAGCACTATCCTTTCTGACTTAGTGATTTCTATTCTAAAGAAAAAAATCAGAAATGTGAACAAATTGTTCACGAAAATGTTATTCCTAATTCAAACTTTTAGAAACTGCTTAAGTGTCCCACAGTAGTGAAATGGACAGACTGGTACCATTAGGTCTATAAATGGAATATTCTACAGTGATTACAAATGATAGAATCCTTTGTGATTCTTAAAAATCATAGTATGGAAACATTTACTTGCAAGAGAAAAATATTTATAAGAGACTTCAGTTCAAGGAAAAGAGCAGGATAGAGGATACTTATACCTATCAATTCCAATTTTACAAAATATATATGCATATATATACATATACATAAATAAGAGAGGAAATATTTTGAAATGTTATTACCTAGGATTTTTACTTATTCTTCGTTCATTTTTACTTGCAAATGTCCTACCATAAACACGGTTTAATTTCTACAATAAAAAATAAACTTTGGGGAAAAATTGGCCACCGAACTGTACACACTTTGCAGTCTTCCCTTCATTTTTATAGCAGACATGTCATGTAAAAGAGATTTGGTCCAGGAGTCAAAAAACCGGAAATTTTCTTTCTTCTAACATCAGATTTGTGTGTCTCTCTGGCCCACAGGTTTGTTATCAGTAAACCTGATGATCATACAGACCCTAGCTGGGGAGATAGTGCTCAGTTTATGAAAACCTTCAAAATCTGTGCTTACTTTCTGGTTTTAGCTTTTTCTCTTCCACCTCCCCCCCCACACACCATAGTGTATTGACACTGCTATTGTGAATCTCACTCACCAGCTCCTTCCCTGCAAATCCTCCACCCATTCCTTGTGAAAAAGCACTGCCTCTTCCCCCATGCATTTACCTTGCGGCACTGAGTGGTTCCCATTGCCCCCAAAGACTGTAAGCCTCTTGAGGTCAGTTATAACATCATATTCACCTTTATCCCATTAGTGCCCCACTCAGTTCCTGATACACTGTCAATAAATATTGCCTTGTGAATGAATAAAGGAGAATATGTGTCTTGAAAGCAATCTGCGAACTGCAAAGCTAAAAAATATTTCTTATGTTACATAGAGAGAGGTCTTAATGTTAAGTGTATGTTAACAAAACAATGCAGTATGGGGGCACCTGGGTGGCTCAGAGTTAAAGCCTCTGCCTTCAGCTTAGGTCAGGATCCCAGAGTCCTGGGATCGAGCCCCACATCGCATGGCAGGGAGCTTGCTTTCCCCTCTCTCTCTGCCTGCCTCTCTGCCTCCTTGTGATCTCTTTCTGTAAAATAAATAAGTAAAATCTTTAAAAAACAAACAAACAAAACAATGCAGTATGAGGAAACTGAGTAACAAATGCAAGATTCAAATGACTTTAAATTTGACTAAATATTCTGGAGATTTTAAAATGAATGAGAGAATTTCCTAGCCTCAAGCACCAGGAAAAGTCAAAATAAACTTAATCCTTTTGAGATAGAGTTAAAAAGAAACCCACTAGGATCCACTAGGGATAGTATATAATGTGAAGCATTTAGAAAAAATGAGCAATATTGATACAGATTCAGAAATGCTTAGCAGTGCCACTGTCATAATATCATAGTTGTTGGGTGCCTGGGTGGCTCAGTTGGTTGGGCAACTGCCTTTGGCTCAAGTCATGATCCCAGAGTCCCAGGATCGAGTCCCATATCGGGCTCCCAGCTCTGCGGGAAGTCTGCTTCTCCCTCTGACCTTCTCCCCTCTCTTTCTCTCTCTCTCAAATAATAATATCTTTAAAAAAAAAATATCATAGTTGTTAAGCATCCTCACAATATATGAGTGTAAATTATAGTAAAGCCACAGAGCGGGACCATTGCTGCCACTCTGTCGCTCAGAAAACGAATATAACCTGGGGATACACTTGCATATACCACAAAGCGTAAAATGCTGCGGTGGCCAACAAGCCATCTAGAAGCCCAGACTAAGCCAGACCCACAGAAGTCTTTGTCCCATTTGGGGCTCTATATTTTTTAAGTGATTGGGAAAGTTGGAAATGAACCAGAGAAGAGCAACAAAAATAATTAGTGTTGGCAAATGGACCTATGGGGAACGAAAGGGAAAAGAACTTGGAATTATTTGAGCTGGAGAAGAAAGTGCTGCAGGGTGACCTCATAATCATTTTCAACTGATGAAAGGGTATTATAAGGATAATAGGTGTCAGGGATGGAGGGTGCCAAGGAATTGTTTTCCTTCTCACTTCTGGTTTTCAAGTTTCCAGAACCAAATTGAGAACAGACACAAGTAACCAGGTAAGAATTCAAGAATAGAATCAGCTTTCCTACTCTTAACAGTCATGGTTTCTTGAGCTGGGTTGTGGCTTGGGACTGAGTCCCAAGTATAGTTTTATGACTTCGCTTACTTTCTTTCCTCCATTCACCATGCTATTTCCACTGTTCAACTCCACAGATGTTAACTCCACGCCCAGGCAAGGAAAGCCCTGGGTCCACAAAGCAAGATGCTTACCCATAGACCCATGGTCATTTACAATCGACCTCACATATAGTTCAAGGAAAAGAGAGAATCAGGCCAGGCAAGAAAAGTGATTTTGCCTTCATCTTACCAAGAAGAAAAGCAGTAAAAATATATAGAGAGATAGGAAGTGTCCTCCTTGGGTGGGGAAGCTCAAGTGTTCTTCACTCTATAACAATAGTGGGGAGCTGACTAACCACACTGCCCTTCCCCCTCAATGACTGGAGTCAGTGATCCCCATTTTCTTAATATACAGGCCAACTTACCAAGAGGAAGATTTCTCTTGAAATCAAGAATGTGGAATATTCCTGAGAGAATGACATAACTCTCTGAAGGAAACTTCTGGCAATTGCAATCATTTGATCAACATGATTCAAAGTGTTGTTTCCATGTAACAGTGGTTCTATGGGATGTTAACAAGTCAGGTGAGAAAGAAATTTTCTGGGGTCAAATCTGTTTAAGAACCACTAGGTTAAACCAAGTTGAATCGCTTTCTGTATTGAAGGTCATAGTAAAGCTTTTAATATTATAATATTTATTGTGAATATCCATGTTTTCCAGAATCTTTCTTTGTCTCCCTTCAAAGATTTTGTTTTTGGCAGAGTGTATAGCTTGGCTTTTGTTTCATAAAATACGCTTTGGAAAATGGAGCCTTAGATGGTTTCATTAACTTAACGTAGAGACAGACAAAAAAATTGGATCTCATCTACAAGCCTCTTCGAGCTCTACTATTTCATGACTAAGTTTGGTGCAATGACTCATCTTATTACAAACTGTAATCACAACCTTTCACCAAACTTAAACCTAGAAGCGATTGGGGCAACTTTTTTAATGGAGATGAAACTTGGGACAGCATCTGGCTGACTACCTCTTCTTGGGAGACAGTGTGGCTTTGCATGAAACTTGTTTACTGACAAAAAACATGGAAAAACACGTAATCCAAATCCGTCTACAAATGCTTTCTGCATTTATCTGTATTTAGCAGCGACGTCGTTGTTGCTCGGATGGTTAGTGCAGGGTGTCAGTGAGCTTAAGTTGAATATTGGACACTGCTACTTTATTACCTTGCCATTTACAGTTATATTATGCCTTGACTTAGGAGGAGCCCAGCCAGAGTGAGGCTAGAATGTGCAAAATCCGTGCTTGCTTCCTCACGCATGACTTTCCCTATAGTAACATCATAGCATGCTAGAGAAAGAAAGATGTCCTCTCGCAAGGAAAGGATATCATTAACTCAAAGGGCCCCCCCCCCCTCCGTAGCTGCTGTTTTTATTTTACATAAGAGCCCTGCGACGATTTTCAGATTCTGAAGATGTTCCCTTTAAAGTTTTCTGTTCTTACAGATAATGAAGTGCCATCAGAAACAACATTCTCCATTCAGCGCAGGGCTTTGGCAGGAAGCGGCTGACAGAAACTGCTTCCATAGGCAGGGAAACGCGCTGAGGCTGCACTTGACGGTCGGGGAAGGAGGACTCTCTTGGCTGCTTTCAGGGTTTTGTAGCTTGGTTGGTTAGTCCAGAGGATGGTAATTAACAGATCCCTTCAAGGGAAAGAATTGCTTCGAGAAAAACAAGATTTATGAGTAAATTAGGCGAGCTTCACAATTCGGGTGCCACACGCGGCCCGTCGCCGGGCATGCTGACCGCTGTGTGACTCAGTGGCATATCTGAGTGCCTCCGAGAAAGCCCAGAGTCTCATTTTCTTCCTTGTGCAGGCTCCAAGTTTCTTAAAAGTCACTCTGTTGTCAGCATATGTGTGTACCATCTTTTACAAGAGAGCACCAAGAACGAGAGGGCATATTATATTTCTGGCTCTGACGTACTTGTACTGGCTATATTGTTTGGAATCTGCCATTTAGAAGGAAGATTTATCAGCCACTTGCTCAGTTCTGTCAGGAAGGAACTGGGTATGAGGGCTCTCTTGGATAAAGTGAGGAGACTGAGGCATCTGATGGATAAATTCAAAGTCAAATAGGATCAGAGGCATAGGTAAAGTCTGGCCACACATTAGGAGGAGCTGGGATAGCCAGATCTGCCCTCTGAAGTTTGCCAGAACAAAAAGAGCTAAATATACACATATTTCTGTTGCCCACTAACCCTCAAGTTTTTACCTACTTTGCTGAGAAACTTAATGCTTTAAAACAAAGCTACAGATCTGAAGCATAACTCATGACTCCACAACTACTAACCTTCCTGCACAACTAGAATTCATCTGGTTACCAGTGACCTGGAATAAATGAAAAGAACTGGGTCATGTACTGTCCTCACACAGCATTTTTTTTTTTTTCAAATAACCGTAGCAAGGACCCCCCAACCCAGACCAAGAATGTATTAAGGAAATACAGCTTATACTAAGATTTGAGGGAAAGACGAGACTTTTTATGTTGTGCTATAAAGAGATACCTGGATAAAGAAGAAATAAGATGTTGCTTTAAAAAAGCAAATTAATCTTTTTCTCCCCCCACCTCCCGCAAAGCCTTATAATCTATTCATGACAACCGGTATAGAACAGTATCCTCCAAAGCCAAAGAGAACAACCCAAACAAGCTGTTCCAGTAGGAGGTTGTTGGGACTCTCAGAAAGAGTAAACATGGTTAAAGAGACTGCAGTTGGCCAACTGTGCCATATGTAAGGAGAGATGAGGACAGAGGGTAACCTTGGGAAAGACAAACATGAGGATCACAATATCCTTCAGGTTCTTCAAGTAACAATCATTGTGATTTTTAATGGTTATGTAAAATAAAGGCAGCCCAGGGATGGGCAAAGGAAATGAGTGTGCATTTTACAGAGTAGAACACCTAAATGGCCAGTAAAAATAGGGATAAAATATATTTTGTCAACCTCACTAGTTCCTATAAATAGAAACAATGAGATCTCACTCCTTGTTCATCAAGTTGTAAAGACAAATGGTTTAGGTCCAGGTGCCCAAAGGCTTGTGGGGAAAAAGCCAACCTCGTACATTCCTACAGACGTGTGAACTGTTCAGGCTAACCTGGGAGGCACCTTGGTGACGTCTATTAACATCAGATCTATGTCTGTGTACACACACCCATACATTCTTCTGGCTCAACAATCCTACTGTGAGACACTACTCTGTAAAAACAAAAACACCAACATATAAAGATGTCTATTGCATCGTTATTTGTGAAAGCAACAAAACTGGAAACAATCTGAATACTCATAAATAGGTGAATAATTGGATAAACTGTAGGACATTCATACTAGGGTGTATTGCACAACGATTAACAAGAAACATATTAATTTTATCCTAGTTGCCCTTGAAGGAATTCAGCAATGTGTGGCTAGGTGGGAAAAGCCAGATGCAGAAAAGTATGTGACATGAGTCCATTTTGAAGTAAAATATGTAATATATTTGTATATGATTGATCAGCAGAAAGGTATGAATGGAAAGAGGAAAGAAATAGAGGAGAGGTAAATAATGCATAAAATATAAAGTTGTCCAAGTGAAATCAGTCAGATAGAGAAACACAAGTACCTCATAATTTCACTTATAAGTGGAATCTACAAAAATAAAACTAAAATGAAACAAATCCCAGACTCGAAGATACAGAGAACAGAATGGTGGTTGCCAGAAGGGAAGTGGGTTGAGGGGTGAAACGGGTGAAGGAAATTGAGAGATACAAATACCCAGTTATAAAATAAAAAAGTCATGGGGATACAATGTACCACATGGGAAATATATTCAATAATGTTGTTTTAACTTTGTATGGTGACAGATGGTACCTAGACTTATTGCGATGATCAGTTTGTAGCAAATACCAATGTCAAATCACAACATTGTACACGTGAAACTAATAGAATAGGATAAGTCGATTGTATTTCCATAAAAAATAAGTGGCTCATGGAATTTGGAGAATCATATGACTATGATCATATTTAAATAATAGCACATAGGAAGGTATAATAAACAGAGATGTTATGTGTTAGTCACTGAAATGTGAATGGGCCTCCTCTAAGAGGAGGAACTTCAGGTGAATAAATCTCTTTTCTATCCATTGCCGTATTTCTTTTCACAATGAGCATGTGTTTTGTTTTGTTTTAAGATTTTATTTATTTGTCAGAGAGAGAGAGAGAGAGAGAGCACAAGCAGGGGAAGCAGCAGGCAGAGGGAGAAGCAGGCTCTCTGGTGAGCAAGGATCCCTTTGTGGGACTTGACCCTGGGATCATGACCTGAGCCAAAGGCAGACACTTAACCGACTGAGCTGCCCAGGCGTCCTGAGCATATGTCTTCTTAATCAGAAGAATAAACAAAGATCTATTTTAATTCAAATAACACTTTTACACAACACCTCACCATTGTTTCTATGCAACATTTCACATGGATGAGTATGGATAGTGCAAGTGACCAATGAAGGCAGTGGGAGAGAGGTTGGGGAGAGGAATGTTTGAGCCAGAATGTGCATTCTTTTATTTCCTGCACTCTGGATCTATTCAAATCTCGTCTCCTGCCGAGGGATTCAGTGCAGAACTAAAATATGATGACTTACTTGGCAGCAGCAAAAAAAAGAGCATTTACTCAAATGCAATAAAGATAAGCAATAAGTTTCAGTGATGCATATAGTATGTTCTCTGCTTCCCTGCTTGTTCTTTCTTCTCTCAGCAGAAGTTCAACTGAAAATAAGCTCAAACAGCAATTCGCCAAATTAGCTAGTCACCTCACTTGTGACCAAATCACAGAGAGATGCTGAACCCTAAGCTTTCACTTCCTGGAATATATGCAGTTTGAAGAGACTTCACTTAGCAAGTAAAGAGGTAGCCTAGCCAGTTTGAGTTCTCTGGAAATGAGCTGCAGAAATAATCTTTGTGCAGGATACCCACACATAGTACCCACTTTAACTTTCCCTATCTACCCATCTCTGAAAAATGGCAATACCAAAAAAATATACTTACCCTCTTTTTCTTGTCCGTTTGCAACCTCAAAAGAAGGCAAAACCATAATCGCATAGTAAAATCCTAAAAAAGTTGTAGGAAGAAATACGGAGAAGAGAAGAGATCTTTGATAAAGTACTAGCTGGATAATCAAAAATTTAATATATGACACAATCAATTTTTACCTACAGAGACTAGCGGTATTTATTGTTGGTTTGTGTTTCCTTTCTTTCTCTGATTGGTTCCCTGATTGTCTGTGCTTGGTACTATGAATCACCCTGTCTCAATGATTATGCACAGAAATTACTGTGTGTCCTTTGGGGTCTTCTGATTGGCTAACATGAAGCAAGTTCCTTCCTCAGGAGAAAGAGACAAAGCCTTGTGAACCAACCCATCAGGAAGATGGGCAGTTTCTCCAAAAAAAAAATACTTGGCAAACCAAAGTATTTGCTGTTTACTCTATTAAGAGGCTCTTGAGCAGTAATATCCTCAGTACTAAACTAATGTGACATTTTTTTTGGTCTACTCCATCTTTTAACATTTTTGGCCTGTGTAAGCAATATATGAATGCAAAATAGTTGATTTTTTCCTATGGGGATCCAGAGTGAGGATTTTACCCCATATTTTCATTTTGAAAATTATTTCTACAGGTATTTCTTGTTTTTCTTGTTGGCCCTGGAAGCACTGTTGTATACTCTTAGAAAGGTTGACATTTGTTTCTTTACAGTAAATCACTTTTGTGTGCCATTAGGAAAATCAAATAAAAATGTTACTCCAAATAAATTTATCGATTAAATAAATAAAAGTTATCGATTAAAATTCTCCAAATAAAATAAAATAAAATAAAATTTAATAAAGATATCTTAATAATATCTTTAGATATTATTATCTATAATAATATAATCTATATTCTATATAGATCTGTATAGATCTATAATCTATAATCTATAAGAATATCTTTAGATATTAAGATATCTTAATAAAGATGTCTTAGGAGACTAATAAATCTCTCCGAGTAAACATAAAAATGCCTTTTCTTTTTGGAAATTCACCTTAGCCATGAGAACAGGTGCCTTTTCCTGATGCCAAGCCACTCCTCGACTGCCTATATTTTCTGTTGCCACGATCTTCACGGCTTAACACAACACACGCTTATCTCACAGTCGTGAAGGTCAGCAAACATGTGGACACAGCCGGGCTCTCTGCTCAGAGTCTTGCAAGGCTGAAATCAGGGTGTTGGCTGAAACTGGGCTGTATTGTGGAGCCTCTAGGAAAGAATCTACTTCCAAACCCATACAAGTTGGCAGATCCCGTTCCTCTGGTTGTAGGACTGAGGTTGCCATTTCTTTGCTGGCTGTCAGTAGGGAACTTCTCTGTTTTCCTACAGATGGCCCTGCCTTCCTTTGGGTTGGCCCCTTTCCTCTCAGAGCCAGCAATGGAGCCCCGAGTCCTTCCCATGTTTGAGTTTCTGTGGTGTCCTCTTCTGCCACCATTTGGAGAAAGCTGCTGCCTTTAGGGGTGCATGTGACTGGATCAGGACCCCCCCGGGGAATATATCCCTTTCTTAGAGTCAACAGTGCCCTATAACATAACATAATCACATAATTTAGTAACTCATCAAATTCGTAGTTTCTGGAGATTACAGAGCGAGTAGGACATCCTCGGAGACTTTTAGAAATTCTGCCTGCCACCTTGCCTCTTCCTTCTCCTCTTTCAAGCCAAAGTTTTATTTAGTGCCTGATGTGTGCCCCACAGGTGCTGGGCTGAAGGCTTGATATGAATTACATTTACAATATCTCTGTGAGTTGGGTACTATTGTCAGTTCCATTTTTGCATAAGAAAACAGGCTTAGGCTGCAATGTTTCTTGCTCGAGGTGACAAGCCAGCAGAACGTGAGGTCAGGATATGAACCCAGGCCTAACTCTTGTGATTTTATTCTTAACTACTTCCCTGGTTAACAGTAACCTTTTCTCTTCCTAACAGTAACCTTTTAAAATAAACTATAAACTCTCCTAACAGTAATGTTTAAAAAATGATTTTATTTATTTATTTATTTATTTATTTATTTATTTATTTATTTGAAAGACAGAGCATGTCTGGGTGGCTCAGTCCTTAAGCATCAGCCTTCCCCTCAGGTCATGATCCCAGGGTCCTGGGTTTGAGCCCCCCATCGGGTTCCCTGCTGAGTGGGAAGCCTGCTTCTCTCTCTCCCACTCCCCCTGCTTGTGTTCCTTTCTCTGTGTCTCTCTCTGTCAAATAAATAAATAAAATCCTCTAAAAAAAGGAAAGAAAGAAAAGAAAGAGAGAGAGCCTGAGCCCAGGGAGAGGGAGAAGCAGGCTCGCTGCTGAGCAGGGAGCCCTCCCCAGGGCTCTGTTTCAGGATCCTGATATTGTGACCTAAGCTGAAGGTAGGCCCTTAATGGACTAAGCCATACAGGTGCCCCTAACAGTAACCCTTTTTTTTTTAATTTTTATTTATTTACTTGAGAGAGAAGAGAGAGAGAGAACATGAGCAGGGGGAGGGGCAGAAGGAGAAGGACGCTCCCTGCTGCGCAGGAAGCCCTTCATCCCAGGACTCTGGGATCATGACCCCAGCAAAGGGCAGCCTATTAATGGACTGAGCCAACCGGGTACCCTTAGCAGGAACCTTTTAAAATAACGAAAACTTAGGGGCGCCTGGGTGGCTCAGTGGGTTAAAGCCTCTGCCTTCGGCTCAGGTCATGATCTCAGGGTCCTGGGATCAAGCCCCACATTGGGCTCTCTGCTCAGCAGAGAGCCTGCTTCCTCCTCTCTCTCTGCCTGCCTCTCTGCCTACTTGTGATCTCTCTCCCTCTGTCAAATAAATAAATAAAATCTTTAAAAAAAAAACCACGAAAACTTACCTAAAAATATCAGGGTTTTAAAATTACATTTAGTTCCTATTTGATAATCGCTTTAGCCATGGTATTTCATATGAACAATATATAATAGACTCAAGTGTATTGTAAATCTAAAGAAAATAATTTTCCACAATAAGTAAGATTTGCTGTATTTGAAATGCAAAAAAAGGAGCTATTGTCATTTTTACGACAAGCATTTCGAACTGTTGTTTCTAGTAGAAATGGTCTTTGGAACCAGCCAAAGTCACAAAATTGTGAGAACATCTTCGTGTGTATATAAAAGGCACCACTTCGGAACTCTGGGCAGACCATTCAGAGAAAAGGGGCTTCTCCGGGTGGGTAAATTAGAAAAAAGCACTGTCTTCTGGGCTGACACTTGGGGAATGAAATCTGGATGGGCTTTCACCCACAGCCTTGGCAGAATGCCCTCTGCCTCCCCAGCCCAGGCAACAATAGGCTGAGGCCCGCTCGGAGCCATGCCCATGCACGCTCTCCAAGCCCCGCCTTGCCAATAGCAGTGCTCGTTTACAAAACTGCTGGACACGTTATGCACTCTCTTGCTGTGGGCCTAAGCTGCTGGCTTGTGCAGGATCAAATATCTTTCCAGTGCCTTCCATTAGATCAAATCCTGAGGAGACTGGCCCAGGATACCATTGGAAATGTTTTACAAATTACACAGCAGCCAAAGAAATGAATTTTACCGGTATCAATTTAGAGAGACTTGTACACCGTATCTTTGGTTTAACTTTTCACGTTAATCTTTTCTATTTTATGTGTTAAGTATAGAAACACTGAGAGGGGAAAAAAGTCAGGAAAATAATCTTTTGGGTGTTTCTAAATTGCCCAGTTTACTTTTTATAACCCAGCCTATGAATTAAAACCCAAAAGACAGGAATAAAGGATTTATTGTGCCTCCCAGTCAACATTATAAACACTGTCATTCAAAAGTTGGGTTGTTTCTTTGCATTTTTTTTTTTATTTTTTTAAAGATTTTATTTATTCATTTAACAGAGAGAGAGAACACAGGCAGGCAGAGAGGCAGGCAGAGGCAGAGAGAGGAGCAGGCTCCCTGCGGAGCAAGGAGCCCGATGCGGGACTCGATCCCAAGACGCTGGGATCAAGACCCGAGCCAAAGGCAGTTGCTTAACCAACTGAGCCACCCAGGTGTCCCTGTTTCTTTGCACTTAATGTAGAATTTATGAATTCCCATAAACCATTCATATTTCACTTAGCACACTTTGGAGTCTTTTGAGCACTAAAACGTTCGTTTTAACGCAGCACATTAGTGTCAGGATTTCCAAAGTAAGAGGCTAAATTACTCATTGTCTTGAAAGGAAATAATATTTGTTTTCACTTTTATGGCAGAAGCAGTAACAACAAAAACGAAAACCAAACCAAAACAAAAACTTAAAAAAGTCATTGCCTCAGAAAATACACGTCTCTCTTCCAGCGCCCACAGTTTGTGATTTTCATTTACAGTGTTTTGCTTCAAATCTCAAACTCTAACAGTCAAACATTTGGAATATGAGTCCCCAAGGGCCTGGGTCAAAGTCCAGGCCACCAGCTTGGTTCTGTTGCCTACAGGGCAGCAATAAAAACTCAGTGACTTGTTCTAACATCCAGTACTTAAACTCAGTTAAAGGGCTGATGTATTGGGTCAAGGTAAACCTTTTTCCAAATTCAACTTTAATTTCGTGACGCACAAAATTTCCCATTTGATATTTAAATTCTATTTATTTTATAATTCCTCTTTAGAAGCAAGTGGTCCATTATTTCTCTTTTGATTAAACAACAAACGGAAGACCCACCACAGGGCTCACCATAGATGACACCAGCAGACAAAAGTATTTCGCTGCTTAGCCAGGAAACAGATCCAACATCGAAACAATACCAAAGATTCAGTCATTGAAACAGAAGACGCACACCGTGTCGTTTTGAGGTGGAGAAACACAGATTTGATTTATCAAAAACCTTAGCCAGGAGAAGTTTGTATCCCACACCTGACAAAGAAAACAAACTGAAATCATGGATTTGTTGTTTAAGCCCCTCCGCAGAAGCCATATAAGTCATTTCCTGTGATCGGTCCATAGTTAGATTAATCTTCTGCACCTTCTTCATTTGCTGCAGTGGGTGTTCGATAAATATTGATGCTCAGAATACTGACACAGAAGTTGTGCCAGCTAAGCACCAACAAAGAAAGGCTCGAGGATCCATGAGTCCAGAGAGTAAATAAGGTAGAATAACCCATTATGTTAGCATCTACTTGACTAAGGGGTCTAATTCCTTTTCTGTAGGCCAGGTGAATTGGAGATGGTACGAATTTCCAGATGAGAAACATCCAGACAAAAACCAGTGGACGTATCTAGATTATGCATCTCTACTAATTCGATTCATCAACTAAATGCCACATATGCATATTGCACTATGAATGGTTTCAGGCTTGGTCTTTGGGTTCAAGATGCATTCTGTGTCATTCCTTGGCCTCTAAGAGGTAGAAAGTAGTGGAAAGTGGGCACTACACAATTTTTATTCTTTTCTTAGCATTGGTTTTTCTTTCCCATTTTCATCTTAGAAGCTGTTTTAGTAAACTTCATATATTATATTTTCTAAAGCTGAAGAGAATGGCTACATTCTATTTTTTGATGGTTTTTGGTTTTCATACTACATCAGTGAAGAGAGAAAACAGAGATACGATTATACAATCCAAGTGGAAGGTCCCTCTAGTATCTGGATAACTCAAGAGTGAGTGCCAGCAGGCTCAAGGTTCCAAATCCAGGGAGGAATTAAGCAATGTCTCATGTTCTTTCGTTCTGTGAATTCAAGTTCACACAGCATTATGCAAGGTGGCCATTCTTCTATTAATATATATGTTTTTGTTTATATTGCCTTTTGTGATTCTTTTAAAAGTCCACAAGTTAATTTATTTCATGACTGAAAAAATTATACCCTAGAAAGAAAATCAGTAAGTTGGCATGAAATTCCCAGAGGGAAAAAAGTGTGATATGATATTGAGTTGTGACTTGAGAGAGTGTCAGGTAGCACACACTGAAGCTAATTAATGAAGCTAATTAATGAACCAACAGATAGAGTAGGTTCCAAAACGACTTGATGAGTGTTTTTGGTTTATGGTTTGGTTTTGTTTCTTTTTTGGCATAACCCCCTCCCCCCCTTAAAGATCTTATTTATTTATTTGAGAGAGAGAGAACACAGGCTGGGTGAGGGGCAGAGGGAGAAGCAAGTTTGAATTTTGTTTTGACGGTCTACAAGTCCAAGCTCACTAGCTACCTCAACTTAAGTTCAAGAAGGGGGATATAAGTGATAAGGAAGAAACTTAACTAGAGTCATCATGCCAACTGCCTGTTTCGATGATACAAAAATCAGCAATATTAAAAATATCTTAAAAAGATAATTATCCTACATCAATTATCAATCCTGGAGGCCAAAAGTTGTTAATTCCATCTAGTGTTAGAAATGTGTTGCGAAATCTACAAAGTGTGACAGCGGCCCCTTTGCACACTATCACTTCCTTTTTTTTCTCTGTCATCACCAACATTGTCAATGTGTAGCGAGGATGCAACCATGGCTGCTGACAAATGGAACACAGTCCATTTATCTGGGATGATCCTTTCTCATTAAGAAACTTTTTTAACAATTTTATTTATTGATTGATTTGAGACCGAGTGTGTGTGTGTGTGTGAGAGAGAGAGAGAGAGAGAGAGAGATCAAGAGCAGGGAGGAAGGGTAGAGGGAGAAGCAGACTCTCCACTGAGCAGAGAGCCTGATGTGGGACTTGATCCCAGGACCCTGGGATCAGGACCTGAGCCGAAAGCAGATGCCTAACTGACTGAGCCACCCAGGGGCCCTAAGGAGCTCTTATATCAGGGATGAATAATGGTAAATAAGAAAGGAGACCAGACCACCCAAGGATGGCACCGGAGCTCAGAGCTCAAATATGAGCCTGACACTAGACAGAAGAGCTGTGGATTTTATATATATTTCGGTATTTCCCGTCTTGAACTAACATCGAGGTAGCCAGTGAGCTTGGACTCATAAACTGTGTAGTTTGCTCATCTCTAAAGTGGGAATAATAATAGTACATGCCCTTAGGGTTAATGAGAGGATGAAATATATTTAGATATGAGAAGCACTTAGCAAAGCGTCTGGCACACTGTAAGAGCCATGTGTATTGCTTAGCATTATTGTTACCATTATTATTTTAAGAGAATTTGAGAAAGCCACTATGAGTAACAGAATATAATATTCTATACATAAGAAACTATGGATAATAGAATAACTTTTTATATCAGCTCCCTACAATGCAGTAATGACAAAATTCATTATGGATGAATTCCAACGAAGCTAAGAACTCCAAACCAATGCAGATAGAGATTTTCTCTAATTTAGAAATTTCGCCTTTGCATGGTGTTGATACCAATTATCCCTCATTTATTCATTCAGCAAATATGTTTTAATCACCTATTATATGCCAAGCATTAGACTAGATGTAGGGAATATCATAATAAACAAACTACCCGAACGAGTGGACTCTTTTGTCAGCTGATGGGTAAATATTTACCATGGAGAACATGGTTCACAGGGTCAAATATGTCTAGATTTCTATAATATGGATCTTAGGGGGTGCAAGTGCCTGGATAATGGAAACTAAAATTACCAAAAAGTGGCAAAGATGTCACAAGTAGGAGGAGGCCAAAAGTGGACTTCATTAATTCAAAAATGTGCTCAGATCTCTACCAGAGGGGGGAATAAACATATCATTTTCCATTCTCTCTTTCTTCTCTTTTCTTATTCATCCTGGGACTCTTTTCTGATGATGATTCCTATCGTTCTGGACTAAACAGATGGACCATATTGGCATACATAGCACGCCTGAGGGTTCTATCTATGATGTAGAACTTAATTTCTATTATAGGTGTTAAGGCTCTAAACAACCTAGTTGTGAATAAAATTTTTTGAAGCACAATTCATTTGCCTGTTGGAATCTATATTTTTATTATTGCTGTGATAATTTTCTGATTCTGATAATGAGTGTCATGAATGCAGGAGAATAAATGTTGATGTTTTCATTTTCTTTATGTGTCCTATACTCATTTTCTTCCCTGTGTACTTATTATGTAGGTTAAAGATATTAACTTTATTTTCAATAGTGAATTCCAAAATGACTTCGGGGAGAACAAAAAGGACAGATGGGTGGTTTATACTTGAAAAGAGATTAATTTGCATGGTTTCAAATTGGAGTGAAGAGATTTGCACCTAAACGAAACCAGAAAACAAAAGTGGAACATGGCCTATTCCTTTGTCCATAATTTGCTACCACTACGGGTCAGTGCATGGCAATAATTTCAAATGTAAGCCTTGTCTCATTCAAAAGAAAAATGCCAAGTGAGAAATGAAACACAAAAGTCAATTTGTAATTCTGGGCAAAAAAAGTTTCCTGGAAAATGCTAATTAGCAAATTTGTTTTGATTGTTTTCTTCTCTATGTTACTCGACAATGTTGTTACTCTAGACTTAGCCTTTACCTGGTTCTATTACTGTCTGAAATGACAACTCAAGTAACTGACAACAAAAGTATTGTGTAGTTTCTGTAAACAAACCAAATAAATATCGCAAAATGCTCAATTTATGATGTTAAAATATTGTCTGACAAAGCAGCAGTACTTACTGGCCATCGTCATCTAGCTACACCGAACCAAACCACCAATGAAGTAAAATCAAGTTTTCTTACAGAAGAACTTATCTTAGAAATATTTCCTTGACTTTCTCCAGAATTTTCTTGGTGCTGTTTGGCATTTGGTTTCTGCCGCTTGCCTATCCTCACTATGTAGCTCAGAACTAATTTTGTGAAAGACACTGAGATCTCATAGAAATCTTTTTATGTACTCACTTCCAGAACACACACATTAGCATTGCAAAATTTCGTATGTCCAGATGTCTCTGACACTTTCCCTTTGATTTATAGCCTAAGGGTTGGGAAACTTTCAGAAAAGAACCGCCATGTTCCCATTGCAATCCCTGTTCTTGTGGTGTCTGAGGTGGAATGGACGACAGCAAGCTGGATTAGATAACCACTGCCTCTGTTCAAAAATATCTTTACTGTTTCAGAGCTTTCTGTTTGCTCATTACTCTCATCAGTGTAGTCCGATTCTTTCCTCCTAGGAGTTGATGTGAATACTAAGGAATTGAGATTTGGCGGGAAAGAAAGGAGGGGCATGTGTACATGCGTGTGGGTGTGTGTGGGTGTGTGTGCGTGCACTTCACACTATTTAATAGCTAGAAGGTATTCAATATTTATTTCATAATTTAAATAAGGTGTTTAATAGCTAGAACTTGGTGTGAAGGAATGGGATTACTTGAGAGAAAGGAGGTGCTCCATGATAGAAGATGGAGATAGGAGAAAGAGGGATCAGAGTGTCAGTGATCAGTTATATCCTTGATGTTTTCTTGAGGCCTCAGGGGCAGGAACAGATTTGAAAGCCACTGAAGGCAGGAATGTCCTCATCATTGGAATTATTCTAACATATTTTGTTGGGAATATACCCCAAAGGACATAGAACAGGGATGGAGACTGTATTTTACCGGTGGCAAATAAAATAGCCAAAATATTCTTCCTGATAAGATGGAAATAATCAAATAATCGTATCTGATTGCTTCTAAATGAACTGACCATTTTGCATGGTGTGCATTAGTATTTATAATCTGTGGTACCAGACATCTGTATAAAATATGATGAACTACCTATTAGCTATGTACTGACTTTCCTCATGATCTCATCTTCATGCTCAGACTGAAATTCCCCAGCTGTGACTTACAGAAATGCTTGCTCATGGGCTGTGTCATTCTCGCTCCTTGTTTTCCATAAGTATTGACTAAGCACCTACAGCGTTTTAAGGAATATATTCAGTACCGAAGATATAGTAGCGAACTGAGTGCCTTTTAAAAATGAATAGTCTGTAGAAGGCAGGTATTAAGCCCTAGGTTAGTTACACTGATGGAATTATTATAAATAGCCATTTAATAGCTAGGCCCAAAGAAGAAATATGAAGAGCCATGAGAACATGTAACACTGGGAGGCAAGCCTAATCTGGGAAGTCAAGAAAGACTTTCTTGGTAGGGGTCAAAGGGTTAGGGGTCAGAGGGTGAGGCAGGGCAGTAATGGTCTCAGCGGAGGATAACTTGGATCAAGACCTTGATGACTTCTCAAAAACACTTTTAACTTCAAAATAATTGTAGACTACAAGAAGTTGCAAAAGAGTACATAAAGTACTGTGAACCTTCCACCAGTCTCCCACAGTGGTGAGATCTTGAATGCCTGTCGTAGCATATGAAAACAAAAACCTGACATTCATATATTTTAGTAACTACACTACAGTCCTTATTCAGTTTTTTACCAATTTTCCATGTACTAAGGTATGTGTGTGTGTATGTGTGTGTGTGTGTGTAGTTCTATGTGATTTTCCCCCATGTAAAGATCTGTGTAACCACCACCACAATCAGGGTGAAGAAGCATTCCATCATCACAAAGATTCTCCCTTGTGCTTTTTCTTTAAAGCCTCACCCCTGTCTCTATTCCCTGGTAACCACTCGTCTGTCCTTTTTTTTCTATAGTTTTCTCATTTCGAGAATGTTCTATAAGTGGAAATCTATAGTATGCAACCTTTTTGAGATTGGCTTTTTTTCACTCATCATGAGCCCCATAAAACCCATCCAAGCTGCTGTGCATATCAGTAGTTTGTTCCTTTATATTGCTGAGTAGTATTCCATTGTATGGATGTATCAGAATTTGTTTAGCCATTAACTTACTGAAGGACATTTAGGCTACTTTCAGTTTAGGGCTATTCGAAATTAAGCCTCTGTGAACATTTGTGTATCCCACTGTATTCTGAGGAAGAGAAAAATGCTGTCGTGTCTCTGGCACAAAATAGGGCTTTTTGGGAACCCAACTGTGCTAAGCCACAACTCCTTTCTGGACATGGTCTTTAAAAATGCAAAAATGCATGAATAAATACATAAGAGGAAACTGAATGTAAACCCAGAATGTTTTTAGGACTCTGACTTTTGGTGGTAGATCAGATATCCAGATGGTTGCCTTTTATCTTTCATTTTTAAATCTAATTGTTTGAACATAATGAGTTGGTCAGATTTGAATACTAGTTTGCAGATGGATGGGGGGTACTCTATACTTGAGATTGCTAATTAAGACATAATCTCTAAAAACAGGCTTATAAAAACTTCTCTTCCCTCTGTTCACTGAGAAAAAACTTATATTTAGTAAAAGAATTTTATTGGAAGCTCCAAATTGAAAACTGTCAGCTCAGATTCTATAACCTAAGGAGGATTCTGCCTAGTGGTGTGTTGATTAAGAATGCAGAAAAACAAATTGAGAAAGCTCAAGTATACTGGGTTTTCTTTAAATCATCAGGCATAGCATAATGGGTTATGAGAATTCTTATCAAACCAAAGGTCTGCAGAGAGCAGGTGGTCTCCTGCCAGAGGAAATATGGTTTTGAAAATTAAAACTGTTACCTATTTCATTCTTATTCACTTTCTTGATCATATTTAATTCAATAATTTTGAGGGAAGAGGTGGGGACCACTCAAAGGTTTGAGATCCACTTAATATGAGTTAAAGAAGAAAACCACCAAGGAGATTTTAGAATGAAATGGGCCCTCAGATTTAATCCAGTTTGTCAAAACAGTTGTTCTTAGAGAGCGTTTTGCTCATTTGAACCTCTGGGTCTCTGAGTGTTTCCTGTTCCTATACTGCAACCTTATCTTCTCTTTCCCATTCTGAATTCTACCAGTTCTTCATGGTGCAGTCTAAGCTCTTCCTATGAAGCCTGCCGTTGAACTGATATCTTCCTTCACTGATTTCCTGCTCTAGTTCCAGGACCTGTCAAATTGTTGCACATCTCAATCGCAAATTCCTAACCAAAGTAATCCATTTAAATATGAGAGTAAAATAACAAAATATGAATTTCAGAAAATGGGGAGAAGAGTGAAATGGAAAGGTTTATAATATTATTACCCATACAGTCCGTTTCAAAAATATTTCAATGTAATGACGATGCTCAATGTTCAGAAGAGTGAAGTGAAATAAACAGGCTAACACAGTCTTGATAGGTATTTTAATTGGGATTAGCCTTTCAGGAAAACCATTTGACCATTTAAAAGCTTTTATATGCATGGGCCCAAGAAACCCACTTGTATGAATGTTTGCTAAGATAATCATTATCTTGTACAAAAAGATCTTATATGTACAAAAAGTTATGTATAAGATTATTCTTTGCAGTATTACTTATGATATAGAGAAATGGGAGTAGCCTAAAAGGGAATTTAATAAATTAAAAATGTCTTTGCAGGCATTACAATTATGTATTCAAAGAATACTTAACAACTTGAGAAAAATGCTCATATTGTGATAAAAAAGGGGAATATAGAGGACAAATAACATTATGTACCTTTTTCGCATCAGACCTAATCACACCTTTCTTTCTCCTCCCTGCCTCCTTCTTTCAGAATTTTGCAGTAAATATTTTGCATCTGGGAAAGTTAGGGATTGTTTTGGAAATTCACATCCTGGTTTCCAAATCTAACATGCATCTATGATTAATTCCAAATAATCGGACTAAATACATTTAACACTAATTAACACATGAAATCTAAAACCTAAAGAGAACAAAGTTAATCTTTTCTCAGATGTTCATTATGCATGTCAATTATTACTGTGCTCATTAGAAGAGATTTCCACTGATAAATTGACAAATCAACCAGCGTTATTGTGCCGTTGTCTACAGTGTATATAAAGCCACATTACACGTTATACTTGCATGTTGTTTTGGAAATAATATTGTACCTGCAGTGAATCTTATTTTAGCTCTTGCTCTATCTAAACATGGTTGTGTGATATTGGAAAGCTTTTTCTTTCTGGATCTTAGTTTTCTTAGCAGTGAGAGGAACATAAATGGTTTGAAATGGTTTGCCATCTTCCCAAGGACAGAGAGAGAGAGAGAGTGTGTGTGTGTTCATGTGTGTGGGTGTTGAAGTTAATAAGATACAAGTTTTCAATAATAGATGAGAAATTGGAAGCATATCACCTCTAAAAAGTCGGACTTTTTTGACTGTGTGATTTCCGGCTGCTATATTGTTTATCTCTTTGTAACCCATGACATGTCTTCTACTGAATTCCTTCCAGGTGCTTTAGTGAGCACAAATGCTTGTGGATAAAATGAAGTGCTATCATGTTGGCAAAAGTTTAAAGGTTTGAAAATACCCAGTGTTATGAAGGGTATGAGGAAAGGCATTATCAAAAATCTGTTGTTGGAAAATTAGATTAATTTTGGAGGGCAATTAGGTAATAATCAACCCAAATTTAAAGTGCATTTACCCTTCAGTTAGCCATTCTACTGCTAAGAAGATCCTACAATTATACTTGTAAATGTGAAAAGATTTATATGGAAGGATATTTTTTTGCAACAGTCTTTATAATAGAGAAAAATGCATACAACCCCAAATCAGCACTAGATATATATAGTATAGCCATACAATGGAAAACTATTTAGCCGTTCAAAAGAAAGTGTTGGATCTGTATGTACTGAAATGGAAAGATGTCTAAGACATTATGGTAATTGAGAATACTAAATTAAAGAGCAATTTGTATGGTGAGACCTGTGTAAAAAGAAATCTGTGTTTACATAGATTTGAATAGAAAAAATGGGGCGGTTGATAAGAGCTTGTTAGGAGCAGTCGCCTCTAGGGAATGGGATTGGAGGATAATATTTTGTTCTTATGTACTGCATAAATCATTTACCATGAATATGCATTGTTCCTATAATAATAAAAGAGTAATTTTCACTCACAAGATTAGAACTAATAAAAAAAATCAGCAAAGCTGCAATGATCATTGTTGTGATAGATATATTTCTCTCTTTTGTACTATTTTGTTTAGGGAGACTCCCAGCAATGTAATGCTAGCTCATTGGGTATAAAAAGTTATACATCAGATTGTTTTCCAAAGAGTTGTTTGTGCCAGTTGGAGTTACCACCAGCAGCATATGAGAGTAACAGAGTAATAGTTTTATTAGTATTATTTGTAAAACAATTGTTTATGTTCATCTAAAATGCAAATATAAAATTTAATTACTGTTTTAATTTATTAGCATTTTGTACTACTCCTGTTCTGATTTATTTTATTGTTGATAATTTATGCTAATGAAAGTTCCTAAATACAAACAACAGCAACAAACAAACAAAACTTTATGACAAAAATTTTATTCTAAAAATACCTATAATAGTGAAAAATTAATAACAACTTCAAATCCATGAGAAACAGTTAATTATGGTAGGTCCACTTCTCAGCTAAAGACACTCAATTTTTAACTATATATGCCAATAATACAATAATGCAGAAGTAGCTTATACTTATAATGTTCAGGAAATGAAAAGAGTTAACATATATATTGCTAAGTCATCAGAACTACATAAGAATTGTATATCCATTCATTCATTGAATAAACAAAGGAAGGAAAGTCATTAAAATGGTAAACTGGGATAAATTTCATTAAAATGGTAACAGTGAAAGACGTTTACTTTCTATTTAATATTTGTTAACTTTTTTCTTTACTTGATAAATATGCATACATTTTTTAAAACTCAGGAAATTACCTGACAAAGTTATTTTTAGAATTAAATTAAAAAGAGACTATCTAAATGTCTATCGGTACAGGGTCAAGGTCAGCACTCAATAGAGGTTAATGTTCCTTCCATACCTACTACAAAATAAATAACTATACATTCCATACTCTGCCTCTTTTATATGTTGGGGAAACCAAAATTTTTTGTCTTAAAAGTGAAGATACAACCCTGTATTACCTTCTTATCCTCTTTCCTCAGCCATAATGGTAATTTTATATACGACTACAAAGAATACAAAACAAAACAAACCAAAAATATTCTCCAAAGAATGCAGAAAAATGTAAGGTAGATTACGTATTGCTCCAGAAAATTGCCAAGGTGTAAAAAAGAGAAAAGTTTATGTTGACAGTCCCACCATATTTGAGGAGGAAAGCAATGATATGGATATGTACTATTTTGACAGATGATTGAAAACACAATTTCCCTTTCCTCTATAAAAGGCATGACTGGTGATGCTTGAGTGAATGCCATATACTGACTCATGGAATTGGGAATTGTACTAAAAACTGTTAAGAACAAACTAGTTTCAATTTTGGGTTTATCAAAATTAGCAAGAAGGGATTTTAAGAGTTTAATAATCTAATTTTAAAATTATTTTGATTCAGGAATTTGCAGTTATTTTTCTAAAATTTGTGAAACTGCAAAAAGAAGCAAAAAATTGTATTTGGGGGTAGGATCAAAGATAGGAAGAGTTTGGAGAGGGAGGTTGTTGAATAGGGATAGCCCTTCCAAATATATATGACTATCAAGAAAATTGCTGAGCAGTAAGATAAAGAATCAGTCCTAGAGTTTGAAGTTGATAATCTACAATATGGTTAACTTGTCTAGGAAAGATCAAGGTATAGCCTATTTAAATATGTGCATAATTCATTTGTTGAAAAATTGATAGAGAAGATCTGAAATTTTCCGTTACAATTTAAGGGATGATTGAGTTCCCAAAAGATGCACCACGGCATCTATTACACACTCCATCTATTTTCTTTAATTCGTTAGCAGTAAACCTTATTTGTGCCACCATCACTTCTTCCCATATTCCAAATGCCCACACTGCTTTCTTTACCTTGTTTCCTCTCATTTTGTATACAGTATGCAAATGTACTAACATTGAAATATAGCTTAGCAATTTGTAACACTATAAAGCCTTAAAATATGAAATATGACTACTAAATGCTTCGGTTTAATGGGCCTGGTGTTGTACTGCGTATTTATCTCAACTCACTCTTAAGATGTCAAATGAAACTCAAAAAATCTGTTTCAGTTCCAAATGTAGAACTATTAATTTTATGGCCTAATATCTGATTAAATTTAACTGTGCTTCTAAGAGAATGTAGGTGCCAAGCATTAGACCGACTGACTGCTTAATTCCATCCTTTTAAGTGGAATTGAACCCCATCTTGCCAAATATGATAATATTGTGGGGAAAGGATGGAAGAGTACCGAACCTGTAGATGTTGGAAGGCTCTGTGCGTTTATGTCTTCTGCTTGGAAGGCTAACCAAAACATGTTAACATCTCCAGAATCCACAAGCTGGGTTAGAGAATAGACAAGGAAAAAGGAAGAGTTTTCAGTGATTTCTTTTGCATTGATAAACCCATATAAGAGTCAATAGACCTATAGAATTAAAACAGAATGAATGCACACCCAGGAATAGGCTGTCCAGGTGGGCTCTGAGGCTGTCTAAGTTCTAGAGAATAGTTCTAAGGCTATTTCCCAATGGCCAGGTTTTGAGGTAATGCCATTCTCAGTCTGAGAAAAAAAGGGCACGGACAGGCTTATACTCATGGCTGTCGAGAATCCTGCTGACTGGTTCATTAAACAGAATTGGCAACTAACTCCTAAGATAAAAGTTCTTGATGGCTTTCCAAGCAGGAGGAAGGGCATTGAGTGACACATATAAATATATAAGGGAAAAGAAAGGTGAGCTTCAATGGCAGTGACCTTTTCATGAAGGGTTTATGGAAGAGGTACTAGTTATAAGACCTTTGACTATATTCTGGAAAATTTATTCACCCCTAGACAAATGGTAAGACTTTTTGGATATCCTTTATATATTCGTGGTGAAACTTTTGAAAATAGTGTGATCTTAGGCATGGATCACTACACCAGACTATTGTATTGTTCTTTTTCTTAGTTCTATGATTGGCTTTGTGTGAGAATTTCTTGAGGATTCTTTTTAATGGGAATAAGCACTTCCATTATTTTTATCTCTGAGTATTCTGTGATTATCTGTTGTCTAAATAAGTACTTACTGATGTGTATTATGTGTATAAAAAAATACCTGAAGTTCTTCAGAAGAAATACAGAATGCAAGCAAACAATATTCAAATTTAGTTATTTTTAAGATATAATTGGATAAATTCTATTTAGTGGCTATCATTTTCAAATGTATTTTTTTCCAGAACAAATGTACTTTAAAACCTATACGATGATAATTTACCTCAATCTTCCTTTGTCCAATTTTTGTATCAACTACATGATAAAAGAAACCCATTTTAAGTAGAGATTTGAGTAGATACAAGTATTATAATAGGCCCTAGGTACTCTTAGGTTTTAAAAAAAAGTCAGTGTAACTCGTTAGCATTATAAATGTTTGGAATGCATCCTTAGGAATACATCTAAAGGAATTTTTTTTCTAAAAAAAAATTGAGGTATGATGTTTAAAAGTCAACTCTCTGTGGAGATAATAGTAACACCAATAAGTATTTAATCATTAGTGGAGTGGCAGTATTTTATTGTTACTTAATAAAGTTTAATCCTCATTGCTGTCACCAATTTTTGCAAATATTTTAGCTCTTTTCACTAAAAGTTAGTGTTTTTACAAGCATCACACTTTTTAAAGTAGCATGATTTTCTTATCTTGCTAAGTATATGTCGTATGTGCAAAATCCCATCTTCAAAATTATCCTAATTCCTAAAAAGATAATTTAAAATGATTTCTAATTGCTTTTACAAATTCAAATGTTTTCAATTCTACTTGAAATATGTTGAGAAAGTCTATTCTTTTGTAACTTCAAGAAAAAGCAGTGCTTATGCTGTGTTTCAAACAATTTTGACAATGGTTCTAACATGCTTTTCTTTTTTGCTCTAACTGTGGGAAAATGGCTGGCTTAATAAATTGAATTTTAAATGATTTTTATGGAGCATTTATATAACAACTCTAAGATGACTATAACAGAGCCAAAAAGTAATTAAAGCTTCATAAATGCACAGTGACATGATCCAATCAGTCATTTACATTTAGGTAGTTCAAAGTCAGAGGACCTGGGAAAGCCTTCATTCTATGAAAGGAGCAAATAGAAAGAATAATAGGAAAATGAGAAGACAGTTTTAGGGAATTAAATTAACGTTAATAGAAAGAAATGGATAAAGGAATAGCTTTAAGAATAATTTTTCCCTTAAGACAGAAAGAATCCAAGAAGTATGATGTATATAAAATATTTATGACAGGAGCAATATTCTTTTAATAAGAACAATAATAATCTAAAAAAATTAAAATAACAGGTCTCGCCATATCAAAACCTTAACAACTCATTTAATACATACAGGAGCAAATGTTTTCATCAAGTTTTAAATAAATTAATGTGCAAAACAATTTTTACAAAGGGTGATTTAGATAAAGTTGTAAATGATAGAAAGTGTTTTCTTAAATTGTGTTCTGAATGAATAGGGAGGGAAGTAGGAAAGAAGAATGGAGGGAAGGAGGGAGCAAGGAAGGCAGGGAAGAAGGAACAAAGGTAGGAAAGAGGGAGAGAATCGCATAACTCAATAAGAGAGAATAAGTGCACTGCCTCTGTTTCATTCTTACTAAATCAAATACTATTGAGTACAATCTCACTTCAGGTGTATACACAATCTCCTAATGGGCATTTCTAATTAACTCATCACAGTCACTTCAAAGTTGTATATTCTAAATCTAATTTGTTACCTCCCTCCTACCCTGTGCCCTTCTAGATCCCCTATTGCAAATACCATTTCCCAGATCTATCAAGCTGGATGCATCGGGACATGTGTGGACACCTACCTTTGCTTCAAACGCCATTTTCTATTGCTTTGATATCTGGACTACTTCTGGATGTACTATCTCACTGCTCCAAATTTCATGGTCTCTGTCCATTCCCATACGGCTAAATTATCTCTTAACAGTGAATTTGGTCATGCCACTCTGTTACTGAAAAACCTACTATAAGCAGAGATTAGGTCGGCCTCCACTGTCCCTGCCCCTGCACTTGACTTCTAGGTAAAATGGGTGAAATTCTTCATCTTCCCCAATTCCAGCGCTGCTTGATCAAAAGCTTTCCCAAGGGTTTAACGTATGTCCATGGGGGTTAAATTTCCAAGTCACCTCAGCCTCAGTTCATGGCATGTGTCATGTATGGTCCGCTAACTCGGCCCACCCCTTGATTTTCACAAACAATAAAATGCATAAATACAAGTTTGATGAACTTAGAGATCTGGGAGAAAGGCTGAGAGTGGACTAAACATTAGCAATACAAATCATTTCAAATGAAGCAGAGAAATATTAGTTCTTAAAATACCCTTCATTTCCCCTTACGTGGTGGATATTTACTAACACGTTTAGGAAGCTGTTTTTTGTTCGTTTTTCTTTGTCTTGTTGGGTTCTCCTTTTCCCTCATTTCTCTGTTCCTGGTCTCTTTCTTATCAAGTAACTCCAAATTCTTCTCCTTCCATTTTTCGGAGTAATTCAGCTATCCCTTTCCCAAACCTCATGGACATTAAAGCTCATCAGACTTGTTCAGTTAAGCCCATCAAGGCACAGATAAAACAGCTCTCCATTTGATTTGCTCCTCTTTCTGTAGAAGGCAGGTGTAGTTATTTAAAAAAGAAAACTAGGCGAATAAAAAATAAATAAATACTGTAAAAACAAACATTGCCAAGGATTCTTGTGTCCTAGCAGATAAAATCTGACTCCTTAGTTTATCCTATAAGAACCTACTTTCTACCCATGTCTTCAATCTTTATTTTGATGGTACCCCCACCCTTCTAATTCTCCAGGTTCAGTGTACTTCTCGTCTTTTTTCAAACACAACAGACCCTTTGTGCAATCTGTATCTTTTTCTGGGATAGTCCATGGCACCTTTTTTTCCTAATGGACTCATGCTTCAAGAACCTTTTCAGGTGACTCCCTTGGCTCCTGTGCGAGGTTAGTCTCAACCTCAGGCAGCACATGCATTTTAATTGTTTGAAAACATGTCTATCTCCTTTACTGGAATGGGTGCTGCCTTCACTAGTCAGGGCCTGCGCTCTGGAAAGGAACAGTCTCGATATTCTACTATTCTACTGCTTTTGTGTGAAAGTGGTCAATGAGACAATATTTCTTACATTATTTCATTCGCAGAGTTTTATAATCACATCTCCTCAAAGTCGTAGTATTTTTTATGTGGCTTAGACCCAGGTTTAATTTTCAGATTCTCAGTCTCTTGAAAAATGTTATTATTGTTATTTTTATTCCAATGACTCCCTTTGGGTAGGAAAATTTATATCCTTTAAGAATGTCTTAGAGATCTTCTGCTCCAGGACTTCTCAACTTTCTTCATCTCCCATGGCACACATGACGGTTAACCCTTCCATGCTATCCGCTCCCTCCAGCTACAGCAGCTCATGCTGGAAGATGTAGGCTGGGGGTTTGGCCCTGTCCTACCTGCTTCTAGAACTAGAATGCCATACTCTGACCCATCGGGACAGATGGAACTGATGGTTGCTGCTCCAGTCTCATCCTCCAATTTTACAGAGAGAGAACTGAATCATGAGAAGTTTCACTACCTTCCCTCATGTCACCCAGTGAGTTAGTGTCAAGGCTTGATCTAGAGCTCTAAGTCTTTTGAGATCTAAGCATTTAGATAAGGTGGTGAGAACTAGAATTGGCATCTTGAGAAAACTCCTGCCTCCAAACTTATGTGACTACAACTTGCTAACTTACACATTCTGTATGAAAACCTCCATTTCTGAGGTATTGTTGTCACTTTAAAACTGACTTGACTGAATTTAACATACAAAAAGTAGAATCAATAAAATCATATTTTTCTACACATGTAAAATTAGGGCTTTGACAACTTTTCCACCCTCTAATTACTTGTTTGAGGTTTACATAGATTTCACTCAAGGAAGGATATTATTCACCATGAATTTAAAGAATTGAGGAGAATGTTAACTATCTTCAGGGTACTTGTAACAATGACTTTGAGCTGAGAGGATAGCTTCCAGGTTAGTGTCCAGAAATAAACATGGAAAATAGTTGGCTACAAACAAAAATTTGTAGATCATAAATAATTTCTTAAAGTAGATCTGTTTATGCACAAAAAAGTATAGGAACGCTATGACAGCTCAAGAATGGTTGCGTGTCTCTGTACCACACCCGGGAGACAGTGGGAATTTTGTACAAAACAAAGGTCTATAATCAGTCTTTTTGGCAGGCCAACTGACCCAGCATTAGGGTAATCTGGCCGGAAGAAGATAAAAGCATGGATGAGCAGTAACAAGACAAAGTCTACCCATTTATTTCAACTAATAATAGTACAGCTTAATCTCTTAATGAGACATTAAAAAGGATACACACACACACACACACACACACACACACACACACACACTTAAAAAAACAAACACAGAGTCAGAACAAGAGTTTTAACTGATGCTCAAGGGCTCAAGATTTAGGTTAGAATTGAAGTTCAAGGAGAGATGTTAAAAAGAATTGTTTGTTTTGGATGCACACTTTGGTATCAACATTGTCTTATAAATGTGATTTAATAAAAAAAAAACACTGTTAAAAATCACTGCCTTGGTTGAGAAATAGGTTTCTGAGTTGTCATAGGAATTAAACCAATATTGTACCCATGAATAGCTCTACCCCCAAACGGCCTTGATAAACTGAGCAAGATCAAGGCCAGATTGTAGTCCCTTGAAGCATTGATGATAAGCACACTATGGTTAAAGGACACAAATTACCCTTGGAATCATAATGCAGGTACACTGGTTGTGAGGATAATGTGATTCAAACTAATTTCGGACTGTGCCAAGCAGGAAGAGAAAGTCCTTTGGGCATTCAAGAAGAACATTTAGACAAAGCAAAACAAGAAGGGGAATTTGTGGTTAGCAGGAAGCTGTTGCTCATTTATATTTTATTGAAGATATAAAATGTTGGGCAAAAGAGTGTGGCTATAACAAGCAGAGAAAGACATTGGGGATGTACATAGTTTGTAACAACAGAATCAACTAGGAGAAATGATAAGCATCAGGAAACTTGAAAGGGTGTTCTCTTTAGTTTCCTAAAATTGTTTATTTTGGAAACTCAGATGGATTAGAATTATCAACATAGACTTCTCTTATATCTTATTATGGTGCCTTGGATCACTTACCACTCTTCGATGTTAATCAAAGTGAATCCCTTCCAATTATATAGATTGCTATGAAAAATCATGAGACATCACATTTTACTAAATAGGAAATACTATTGATCTAACAAGATCCAGCGAATAATGTAAGGGGTCCATTTTTATTACATATTCCAGCTAGCAAGGTTGAATAAATATACTGGTGAAAGATGAAAGAATTAATTGATTTTTGTAGTTTCAGATACCTAGTAGTTTTAAATATAGACACGATCATTTGCTAATAGACATAAATAATGTTTTAATTGCCTATATCCTCATGTTGTGTGTTGGAAACTGCTTAGGATATGCTTAACAAATATCAGATCTTCCTTTTAGAGTTTATAATCAGAGACAATGATAATAAAACAGAGAAATACATGAAAGGAGGGACAACTCTATAAACCACAAATACAACAATGTTCAAACCACTATAAAGGTAGAACAGATTTGCTCATAATGAGGGGATAAAAAGAAAATATCTGTTATTAGGAAGTAAGAGCTTCGTGCTAGCAGATTGTATTGAACAATTATTTAATATCTGTAAGATATGAATTTCTTGATCTATCTATCTATATCTATCTATCTATCTATCTATCTATCTATCTATCTATCTATCCATCCATTCATCCATCCAATGGGAGAAGATATAAATGAAATGATCATATGAAGAGAGTAGTAAGCAGACACATGATGTGGTTCAATCACAGGGTATTCAAGAAGAGAGAAAATAATAAGATATTAAAAAATAGAATGAAAGACTTTACAATTGAGCAAGAGGATCTTACCCATAATTTATAGAACAAATTAAAAAATTGTATGGCTTCAGAAAAGTCTAGTATAAACAAAATGACAGGGGAAAAAGATAACTTCGGCAGAAGAACTAAAGAAAGAAAGAAGGAAAGAAGTATAATTTGAGATTCTGGACAGATGAGTCCACCGTTACCCAAGCAGGTGTAAAGGATTACATATTAGCCATAAGATGAAATTAACAGCTTATAGGATCAAATTCTGATTTTTCATTGAAATAACAAATTGCTTTACTTGATCATATCACCTCTGCAATAATATGATTTGGTCATTAAAATGACTAAAATAAACAAACAATGGAACAGCTAATTCACTTGTCTGGACCATCTTAATGATCAAATTGAGAAACAGTGCACATAATGCAGTTGTTCATGTGGCCATCACTCAACAAATAATAATTGGCTGCTCTTTGCAATACATTAGAGCAAGTACTTACTATACAAAATGCCAATTGAACACAGAGTACTTTTTAAAATTTATTCAGTAAAAAAATCCATTGGAAGAGTTGAAAAGAAAGCAAATCAGATTCAGAAAATGTCATGACTGAAAAAGCAGATTTAATTAGGAACTGGAAATAGAATTGAAAAACAACCAACAGTCAGTGAGGAGTTTTATTTGGGAGCTTTGTATCGGTGTTCTTTACTGACACATGGATGTTGGGCGTGGGAAAAGTTAAAGGCATGCCATATATTTCTGTTTAATATGGATTGGTCATACAACTTGTCTTATGGCCAGACGCGGAGTCCAAGACAGAAGTGAATATAGAAACTGGTCTAGGAGATATGTGGATTCATTCAACAAACATTTCTTTTCAATCCCATGCTATTTTGCATGCACTGTCTAGGCCCCGGGGTTCCAGCTTGAATAAAGCATTGCCTTTGCCATCAGCGAGGCAACTGTATGTGGAACAGCTAATTTGCAAAGCAGTGAGGGTAGCCCTGTGGCAAGTGGGAGCTAGGGGACGAGGGGTGAAGGGTCTCTAAAGTAGATGAGGTGAGAGGCAGACTAAATGAGGAAAGAGGCCCAGAAGCCAAGAAGAGAGAGTTGTGTAATTGGTTATCAGCAGTGTCAAATTCTGTACATAGGTCAAGGAGCATCAAGATGGAGACGTGCCATTTGGTTTTGGCAGTGAGTGTGTTACTGGAGACCTTGGCAAGGCTAGCTTCTGGGAAGTGGCGTGGGTTGGAGCCGGACTGGATCAGGTTCAGGAGTATTTTCACTGAGGAACTGAATGCATCTGGTGCACTCTAGGAGTTGGGAGAGGAAGGGGAAGGGAACAGTTGTTCGAGGGTGTGTGTATTTCTGGAAGCCCAGGGATATCTGAGACAGCAGGAACCCCCAAACACAGGCTTTCTCCTTCTATTTGGTGAAAACTCTGGCTTTCACCAGCAATAAGGAAGCGGTATTTACATCTTGAAGTAGCCTTTGTTGGGCTTGTTTGTTCTCTCAGGCAGTGAGTCACTCTCTAACACTGACCCGGCCATTGAAGTCAGCAGATTCTATTTGGAGAGTGTCAGTGATTGTGGGGAAGTTGTTTAAAAAGTTGACAGAAAGCATCGACCCCTCCCCCCCCAATAGTGAAGCACCTGCATGTATTAGAGGCGACGACTGAATGTTAGCTCGGGGAGCCTGTGAATACTACACTTGAGGCAAAGAAAGGGGAAGTCTCATCTTCTGAAGGAGCTAAATGTACATTACACAAGAAGAAGTTAAAATACTTTCTATTTTGCTTTCCCCTCGTTGGAAAAGAATTTTAAACAGAAAAGAGTTTCTGCAAACACCAGCGTCAATTAAAACGCTAACTACGAGTTGCAGTTTCCCTACCTCTGCTAAAGGGAATATGTCCAATGTGACCAGCCACCTGTTTCCCTTTATAAGAGCTCAAGATTGCTGCCTCGTCCAGCACACTGGACTGACACTAAATATCAGCGTGATGATGAATCAAAAGTCAACAGCGGCAGAGCTTTATTTACCAAGAAATGACACTTGGTAAGGTCATCTCTTTTCGAGAGAACATTACAATCATTAAAGTTGAAAGCTGTATCCAGAGGGTCCTGAAAGCCGAATAAAGGGTGAGGGACAGGGGCTACTGATCTTTGGTGTTTCCTACTTGATCAAATATAGATATGTCAACATTCTGGCTGAAGATGTTTGAGCAGATAGTAATGGCACAGACCTGTGATGGCTTAGCCAGACACAGTGAAGGTCAGAGAACTAGAAATTTAAGAATCAATTATGAAACAGGTTAAAGTTGCAGTCTATGGGAGAGTGTATTTGGAGTCCTTGAGACCTGGGTTTTAATGACAGCTATGTCTCGTAATAGCTGTGGGACATTAATCAAATGACTTAAGTTTCTAAGCCTCTATTTCCTCATCTATAAAATGCAAATAATACTAGGGTCTACCTTATGTTGCTGTTTTAAGGATTAAATGACACTGAATGCACTTTAACACAAGACTAGGCATATGGTAAATGCTTCATAAGGAATAGCCACTGTTTCCCTGAAATCAAGCATCATCAATTTCTCGTTGATTGGGAAAATACCAACCATTAGCATTTGGCTGAAATATAAGAGCCAATATAAAAATGAATTTATTGTATGAAACAGTTTACTGTGAGAATTCTCCATTTTCAGAACACTCGAGATATGTCTAAGAGAAAAATGGCACCACTGATTCAGTCTAATATAAGGGGATTGAAATGAGAGCATCTTAATCACCAAATAGATCCCAGAAAGAAATCTTGGAGTTATAAAAGTTTTATTCACTTCTAAAATTTAATAAGGTGCTGATTTCACTAATGTTAAAAAATAAAATTGTCTCTATTAAATGTAGAAATTAGCTTTATTATACATATAAAGTGTCTCAGCACTCTTGTTCAAATTAATAGTAAAAAATTATTCCAATTAGGTTCTAGGGGACATATTAGCAATATCCAGATAACAACCAGTGCCCTTCTCTCCACGGTGTAAAATGCCCCACTCCATTTTTAGAATAACTTGATGGCTGAAGCTCCTCGCTACATTATCTCTTTTATGGTCCCTAGTTTGCCATTTAGTAGGGAGGGCCCAGAACCCTTGCTGCCATCAGTCAGAGCCAGACCTTCCGCCAGTTCTGAGACCCCATGTTTAATCAAAATGCTGGGGCTCACCAACCCCTGTTCACATTACTCATTTTTCCCATTCTTAGGGGAACTTTGCCAGTTTGAGATATGTCATTCTATCTGCAAAAAGAACACAGAAAGAAAATCTGAAAGTTATAAAGAATGGATGGTCAATTGTGAAAACACTTTAAATCTTAGTGAACGCTGTGGCTAAATTATACCCTTAAGGAGAACCCAGAAATTCATCCTGCTAGCTCTCAACTTGGCCTGCTGGGGGAAAAGCGAACTCCTGCCCTCTACCAGGCATAAACTCTCTCTACTTTTTTTTTTAACCCAGGGGAGGAAGAACACTGCAAAGGCAAAGTAGGGTGGAGAACAGGCCACTGACTGGGGTAGGTCGACTGAAATTCCATTTGACCAACATTTCTTAGCCTCCATGCCCCGAAGTAACCTCTCCCTCCACTGGTTTCTTGTTGAACTGGTGTCACCGCTTGTGTTCATATGTTCTTCAGTTACGAGCCATCAGAGGGTCGTATCTTAAGGTCTTCATTAGAGCTACCTATCTTGAAGACTCCTTCCCTTTCCCCCTGGATATCCTTAGAGCCTAAGCCAGATCTCAGTCTTCCCCAAGGGTCCCGAAGTCTGGGAAGCAGGAAAGAAGGAAGGCGGAAGGGGATTTGGGGTTCTGCTTTTTGCCTTTGTCAACCTCCTGTAAGTCATTCAGCCTCACTGGCAGTTAGTCTTTTGTATGATGAAGGTAATTATAGATACCGGTTTGAAAAGTCCTTTGATATCCTCAGATAAAAGAGGCTTTAAAAGGGCAGAGGATAATTATTATTAGCAGCTCAATGATTCTTAGGTTTTTCCATATTCAGCTTCCTCCAGGGAAGCTAAATCCATCAAAATAAAACCAGTTTGAGAGAAAAAGGTATAATACAAAACTATTTAAACAAGGAAAATGACTTCAAAAAGATGAGCCAAATGAAACATAAAAGTGAAATAAAAAATTAAAGCAATGACATACTTCTAAAGAAATCTCTGCGCTATTGTCAAGAATGAACTTAGCGTCACACACAAGTTGTGGTAGTAATAATGGCATCTCGTATTTGTACAATGTCTCTCCAATAACCTTACAGTTCTTTTGTGTCATGAAATGACACTTATTAAACCTTCAAGATGCTAGCAGGCTCATTTTCAGGTGAGATAATTGAATGCGGATCCACTTCGTGGATTAAGCCAGTAGAAAACTAAGGATTAGAATCCGGTTTTCCCAACTTGTAATACAAAAGAAAGGAACTAGACTATCTGCCACTTCAGGATGTTGGAATCTAGTCAGCTAGAAGGTACAGTGGACATTTTTGGCACTTGTTCTGACTCTTGTCTTACCATTCAGTAAGTAAGTAAATATCAAAACCAATTATTTCTGAAGGTCCTCCTAGGCAGCTGATTCTTGCTAAATGAATAAAAGATGGAGAATTTCTTAAAAAGCAAGGATAGAGGGGCCTGTGTGACTCAGTCTGTTGGGCGTCAGCCTTCTGCTCAGGTCATGATCCCAGAGTCCTGGGATCCAACCCCCTGTGGGGCTCCCTGTTCAGGGGAGAGCCTGCTTCTCCCTCTCCCCCTGCCTGCGCCCCCTCCCTGCTTGTGGTCTCTCTCTCCCTCAGATAAATTAATAAAAATCTTAAAAAATAAATAAATAAAATAAAAAGCAAGCATAATATCCACTGTCTAACCACAAGAAGATTACAGTGTAGCTGAGGAAATAAAACATATACACAAATTAGTTTGTGAACAAAATATTGTTTTATGCTTTAGTATTAAATGCTATTTTCTCTGAAGACTTTTTTGTGATGATGCTGCTGGAAAAGAATTCCCCCCTTTTTTTTTTAGCTTATAAATTCAGATCTTTATTTATACATTCTGAAAGAAGAAAAAAAAAGGAGGGAAAGATCCTATTTTTCATTTGCCCTAAGAATTCCTTTTTTTTTTTTTTTAACTTTCATAGCATTCCTGGTACTGTGTTTCCTACAACATTTGTAAAAGGCATATATTAATTTATGTCTTCTCTCTGGAATCAGAGTTGAAGCTCATGGAAAGTAGGAACCATGTTTTATTTTATATCAGATTGCATTCTGTGCTTCACATGGTCCAAAACACAAATAAAGGCTCCACCATATTTGTTGAATGACATACAATAATTTTACAATACAGACAATTAATTAATTGATATCACGAGGACAATACATGCAACAAAATTTCTGAGCCCGTTTTCGTTCATAATGAAAATCCACTGGGCTCAAAACAATTAGGAAACAATCACTCCAGGCCTGATATTCTTTTAGTGGCTCAACAGCCTTAACAAATTCGTTGAAGTTGAAGAGTTTTTTACCATTATTTTTCACTATTATTCAAAACTATAAGTTTTATAACTTATTTTAACTTTCCTCAATAAACAGATGATATAAAAAAATAAAGTGAGGAACTTGCATTATCATCTTATCTTCAAGATTTTCTGGTCATCTCTGTAGCCCCCACTCTGCTTACATTAGCAGGCATAAGGAGAGAGAGAAGCAACTACAGGAGGACACGACCCATGAGTTTCCAAACATACTTGGAAGAACAGCTAGTGGCCTGCTAAATTTCTTCCCCAGACAGGATATAAAAAATTTCTACGGGCCCTAGAATGAAGGGGGTTAGTGATCTGGAACAGAGCTGCAGGAAAACTTTTCCACCTCACAGAAGGAAAGAAGGATGAATAATTGGGTGATAGCTCATTACCTTCTTTTTTCATTTCTTTCCTGTTATGCTTTGTCCTTCATGGAAAAATGGCACATACTTTTCATGAATGTCTGATAATCATGTGTTTATGCAAAATGTTTCTAATTACATTGCTTTCCTTTCGCTCCCTGGGTGTAAAATAATTTAGATTTATGTATTAAATGCTGACCCAGAGAGATGGACATACACACTTAGGCATGCAATTCCCTTCCCTTCAAGAGGCTCCCAATCTGAGAAAGGTTGACTTAACACATAGGGACACATAGGACTTTCTCAAATAACTAAACAAGTACCTAACCTTGTCTTTGAGGAGATAAGTATGATTACAAGCCGAGGACCACTTTTGCCATTTCACACATCTCACCATCCTCTTCTATTTTTCTGAGAGAGAGAGAAAAGAGGAGGGAAAAAAAGTCAGGATTTTTGCTACCCTGAAAATACCTTTCTGGAGAGGTTCTGGATTTATTATGGCTATCCGGCACCATGCACTTTGCAGGCAACACTCCACGTTGTTTTTCTGAACTGCATGACGTAACTTCCCAAGAGAAGCCATGATGTCCAGGCCATCCAGGGTCAGCCAAGGTCAGCTCTGGAGTTGGCTTTGCTCAAAAATAGCCTGTGTCTATGTGGTGGAATTAGCTTGATAGCACCAAGCCCCAAATGTGGAGCCAGAAGTCCTGCTTTCAGAGGGAAAGGACTCTGAGCCCTCTAACATTGCTGTTATGCAAGTTTTTAATTAGTCGTGAGGGCACTGATAGCCAGGGCCCCAGGATGGTATCATGATGACAAGAGCGGGTGCCTCAGGAGGATGCCAAAGGGACGCATTTGAAAGAATATTTTCTTTCTGACAGTCCTAAAGAGAGTTCAAGTAATAAGATCTTGGATTTCTACTGGTATGGGGTCATTTACCCTAAATCCCTGTAATTTACCTTAATTTGTTATGGCATTTCCATCTTCCTTCTTTTCCAAAAAGCTGCTCATCTCAACAACTTAATCCAAGTAATGACAAATTTGATTGATAGGCCAAACCTCCATTAGACAGATGGACTTTATACTTTGAGCCTTCCCTGGCACTTGAGTACATGCCTCAAGATTGGGTAGATGAAATTTTAACTGTAGTAGAAACAAATTCAGTCGACTATGTATAGAATTCTTATTTTTCTCCTGGATCTCTTGTCAGCAAAAATCTTATTTTTAAAAGACTTTTGTGAGAGTATTAGTGTGCCATGAATAATGATTTATAAGTGTTGCCTAATAAATCACTTTCCTGGCTCACAGCTAAATATTAGTATCCCTTTTGTTTTTACAGAGAGACAAAATGAAAGTCATAGATTAAATTAATGGAAGGAAAGTGAACTACAAACTCTGGTTACTTCTACTTTGGCAAAGTGAATTATTCATGAAAACTCTATTGCAGGCTTACAGTGCCAAAGGTAGCCCTCAGGATGATTTTTCTCAGCTTCTGGGCCCTGGGAGTAATTGCAAAGTGGGTAGCAATTACTTTTGGCACCCCTCCCACTTCAGATCCAGTGCCCTGCTCCCACCTACTTTTCTGGAACCAAGTGTTTAGTAGACTTAGCAAAGCTTATGGTTTCCCAAACTCTTCTCTGAGTCATTCCTCTCACCTCTACTCTGCACTGAAGGACCTCAGGGTCCATAGTTGTTATATTCACATCCATCATGCACTCACACATACACACAGAGTTTCAGAAGATAATTTTCTTCTTATGGGCTCAAGATCATTCATACGGAGGTACGTGTGACTAATAAGTTTATAAATTCTAAGAGAAGTTTGTTGATTAAAATGAAACTTGAAATGGATGTGACATGGTAGGAAGACAGTCTTTAACTTCCTCATTCCTTGTTTGTCCCCTATTATGGCTCTGCCCAACTGCCATCTTCCAAATGGTACTGAGAATTCATCAGCAATTAGTATTCTGCTTTTTAATGATTTCTTTATCCTTGTTCTTGAGAATATAGACCTGTAGACCTCAGGCACACTTAAAACAATCTCTTATCATACAGTTTGAGGAAGTGCTAAGAATCGAACTCCCTGCTCCCTAACTCATGACAGGCAATATAGCATAGGGGTGTAGAATAACAGTCTTTGGGACTAACTGTTGGTGTTTGAATTCTGGCTCTACCCCTTTGTAGCAATGTGACCCTGGCCAATTTATTTAACCTCTTTGTAAGATGGGGATGCTAATAGCAATTACTTTGTCAGATGATTTTAAGGATTCAGTGATATAATAAATACATAGTGCAGCACCTGGCATAAATTAAGCACTCAATCAATGTTAGCTATTATTATTGTAGGCAAAGCCATTATTATATATCATAACACTATCTAACAAAGAATCCCCAAGTGGGCAGCTTCAGGGCTTACATGTGGTTACATCCCTCTTTGAGCCTCTCGCCTTTTAATATTTTATCTTTACTTATTGTTTTTCTGTCTTTCATTGTTTATTTGGGAACACCGTGCATCAGGCTCTGTGCTAGGAGCTGTAGTGAGCTATACAAATATGGCTGCTATCCAGATGAAACTTTCAGGGCAGAAAGAATAATAGGGGGAACTAATTAAAAAAGCAATTTCAATGGTGATAAACCATGTGTGAATAATAAGTGTTATGAAAGCATATGAGATCTAGGGGTAGGGAAGCTACTGGGATCACGAAAGATTCTACCTTGAAGGATGAGTAGGAATTGGATGGTCCGGAGTTGGGGGTAGAGGAATAGAAAACAAGTAAATGGAAAATGGTGTGTTATGGACTGAATGTGTCACCCCAAAATTCATGCATTAAAGCCCTAGCCCTCAATGGATGCCATTTGGAGATGGGATCTTTGAGAGATAATAAAGATTATACGAGATCATGAGAATGGGGCTCCGGTGATGGGATTGGGGTCCTTAGGAAGAGGAAGAGAAAGCAGAGCTCTCTCTCTCCTCCCTGTGAGGATGCAGAGAGAAGGTAGCTATCTGCAAGCCAGGATGAGAGTTCTCATCAAGAAATATATTGGCTGGCATCTTGACCTTGTACATCCCAGCCTTCAGACTGTGAGAAATAAGTGCCTGTTTTTTAAGCCTCCTACTTTGTGTTGTTTGTCATGGTAGCCCAAAGAGACAAAACATGATGGAGAATGCATTTGAAGAGATGGAAGAAAGATGGTATGGCTGGAGAAAAGGAGAGTGGTGGTGGTATTTCAGAGGCATAGGGGAAGTGATGCCGAATTCAAATAGAGTCAGGGCAAGGCCCAGAAAGAATAGTCAGGGGAAGATATTTGGACATGTTTGGTGATATTTTTGGTTGTTTCAACTGGGGGTAGGGCACTCTACTAGCACCTCATGGGTGGTGGCCAAGAATGATGCTAAACATCCTATAATGTGGAGGGCAACTTCCCAGCAAGGAATTATTCGGCTAACAATGTCAATAAAGCCAGGATGGAGAAACCCTAGGGTAGATAGCTCATCATACAAGATCTTGAAGGGCAGGTGAAAAGTATGGTGCTTTATCATAAGAATAAGAAGACTCCATTGGAGAATTGTAAGAAAAGGTGTGATGTGGTTCTATTTTCTTTCTTAAAAACCATCTCGGGCTGCTGTTGGAGAAGAGTAGCTGACAGCCCCTTGCACAGGTCAGATGAGAGATGATGGTGGCTTGGACCTGGCTCGACTTGAAATGTATATCCCAACATCTTCTGAACTTTGAACTGGGGAGTGAATGAACTAGATGTGGAATAGAAAAAGAGAAAATAACTGGACTCCAGAGAAAGGGAATTGTGCTTTTCTTCAGAATTTTCTGGCTCTTCCAAAAGCACCTCCTCTTTTCCTTCCTGTCTATACAAGTCACTGCTGATTCTGCTCTGGTTGGTAGTGGTTACCACAGAGGCCTCAACACCTGCTCCTCCTTCTCCACCTGCTTTTCTCCTTTCCACTCGGCACTTTCTACTAAGCATCATCTCTTGTGGGCCCCTCTGCTCAGTTAGCCTCACTTTAGAAACAGATGTATGCTGATCGCTGCTACATGGATTCCCAGTCTTCCCTGGCCCTGTGTGAAATCTTCTGTCTATCAATAGTGTCAAAAGCTTTGAAAATGGAACATCTGTCTCCTCCTTTGAAACTGCATTTCTAACAAATTCCGTAAAACAGCAGTCTTTCATGCCCGACTTCTGCCAGGCACACAGTATCAACATGGGCAGGAATTTCCAAGATAATCTAGATTTTAGGTTCTTTGATGCTTTTAAATAAAAGCACTTCATCATGGATCTTGACAACTACATCGAATAGCCATCCTCAATCTTTTCTGGAAAAAAAGACAAGATGTTTTTAAATCTAATTGTGATTTGAATTTCAAATTTGGAAGATTTTTCCACTACCGAAATTCATAAATCAGGAGAAATCCTGATTGGGTAGTGAAAAATAAGGTTGCCATATCTATGAGTCATATTCTTACTTAATAGGAACAACAAAGTAAACAGTCTGGCACTTCTATATGGAGGCAAATAGAGTTAGATGTTCCAAGGTGCATATATGAGCCAGTTATAGACTAGATCACGGTCTCTTGCACTGAGGTCCAGGACCATCTGGAAAGTAAACGTGTGAAGCAGCCAGAGGCTGGGGAATAGTGAGTGCTGGAATCTTCCGGAATGTGAGTGGGTATATCCACCTAAAAGCATACCAATTAAGTAAAAAAAAAAAAAATTAAGGAAGGTGGAACCAAATGAAACATATCTATGAGGACCAATTGAACAATTACTGCCAGTTTGCAAATTCTGGTCAAAGGAAAAATAAAGACCTCCATTAGAAACTTCAAATGCAATTAAAGAGGAAATATTCCTAAAATATTGAAAAACCACCAAAGATGGATGTATGGTGAGACACAGGGGACAATTTTTAAAAAGCCTATCTTCTCTTCCCTCCTTTGATGTTGTATTATTTATGGGGTCATAAAAACACAGAATTATTTCTCTTGCTTTCTTTCTCTCACCATTTCTTCACCACCCCTATCTTTCCTCCTCACACACACAACAAAACAGCACCATAACATTCTGGGTATGAGGTCAATCAGCGGAAGCAAAGAAATTCATAATCTTTGCTGAACTGCTGTCCTTAATGTGTATTGCCGCATCTGTAAGCCCAGAAAAGTAGGTCATCAAAATCTGAAGGGACATATTAACTGTAATGCCTGGTGCATAATAGAGCACATTAAAGACAGACTTTCAGCCTTAACTCTTAATCTCTTTTCCAGCTTTGGTAGATTTAAAAATCTGATATTCCGAGCACAGCATTATGCTTCCCAAGCCTACAGCTGTGCATTGCTTTCTATCTTGGGAGGAGATGTTTTTGCACAGGTCTGAGGAAATGCAACCCAAGGGAAATGCCATTTTAACAAATTTCAAGGGAGGAGGGAGGGAGGTACTCCTCCTCTTTTTGCCTCAACAGGATTTTGCTGGGGTGGCAATGTTGCATGGTTATCAAACAGATGAAGAAAAATGAAATTTTCAATTTAAAGAAACTCTAGTATTTTAACATTTATATACTACCATTTATTCCTTAAGAAGCCAAAGACCTTTAGATGTAATATGTGCCATCCTTATCCCAAAGTTTACTTTGGTGGGGGAATGTTCAGACCACTCTCATATTTTCTCAATTCTTTTCTGTGAGATGGGTAGAAATATAGAAAGACAATGAAAATGGAGGGAAGGGGCTGGGGTTTTTAGCAGCAACAGATGGCTCTTGGCAATGACTAAAGACGATGAAAGTATATGTGTGTGGCTCTTTTGTGTGTGTCTAAAAAGTTTCTGTAATATTTGGATCCCAAACCCTCACTGGGTTCCCTAAATCGGACATTCAACAAATACTGATGAAAGGTAGACACTATTTGTAATATTACAAATGGGATGGTGACTGAGACAGATAAACTCCCTGTTCTCATGAAGCTGAACTTAGAGAGAGGGAAACAGTCAATGAACAAAAAACCAGAAAAAGGGTACATATACTATGCAGAGAATTAGCTGAAGGCCTGGATGGCTCCGAGGATTATATGGTCAAGAGGACATACAAGTTGAGACAAGGTGACAAAGAGGAGCCAGGCCTGGGAAGCTTCCAGGGAAAGGGCCTTCCAGGTACTGGAAACAGCTAGTAGATGGATGTAGTAGTTCCCTATGACTGCTGTAACAAATTATCACAAACCTAGTGCCTTATAACAACACACATTTATCATCTTATCGTTCTAGAGGTCAGAAATCCAACATGGGTTTCACTGGGCTAAGATTAGGGGGTGGACAGTTCTGCTTTCCTTTCAGAAGCTGTGGGAGATTCTGTCACCTTGCCTTTTCCAATTTCTAGAGTCAATGTAGATTCCTTGGCTTATGTCCTCCTCCTCCAATCTTCAAATTCAGGAGGATAACATCTTCAAATCTCCCTGAATCCAACTTTCCTGCCTTCCCTCTTTCACGTACAAGGAGCATTGTGATTAAATGTTTGGCCCACCCTGATAATCTAGGATAATCTCCCCATCTAAGTCTCCAGATTAAGTCATACCAGCAAAGTCTCTTTGCCAAGCAAGATAATATATTCACAGATTCTGAAGATATTGAGAAACCATTATTCTGTCTAGCAGTGTGGAAATGAGCATTTCTGTGTTCTAGGGACAGAAAAAACCAATGTGATAGGAATGTAGCTATAAAATAGAAAATGACAGAGTGAGGCCCAGGGCAGACTTCCCAGGGACAGAAATTCACATTCACCATTTCATGGGATTTCCTAAAGATTTCATACTGCCATGAGAGTATGAGGACATTCAGGCTTTGATGTTTCTGACCTGCCTTGATTAACAGTAAACCAGGATTACAATTCCTTAGTCTAACTTTCTAGCTATAAATCCCACAACATTTTAGCATTTATTATCTACTATCTTGTATTCTGCTTCATAAAATTGAGGAATTTCAGGTCTCAAGAAAATTTGAAAGATCACTTCATTGTGTTCTTAATTTTTACAAAAAGCAAAAAATAAAAAAATACAACAAGACCTAAAGAAGTGAAACGTCTTTCCTAAGAAGCTGGACCTGACACCAGAAGCTGATTGTGCAGCATGCCCATCCCTGCCTTTGGTGCACGATGATCTTATAGGTGTGTGTTATTTCTCCTAATCACAACTGCTTCTGCAGGCACAGGTGTTACGTCAGTCTGGATGCTCTCAGGCCAAGCATGCATTGCTTTGTATGCATTGAACAGTGGTGGTGAATAATATTTGTTAAGCGAAGGATTGATTCAGTCCACTGCCCTTTCTTGTTGTCCAGAACAGACATGGTAGCACAGAAACATTCCTGATTTGGAAGATGCTTCTAGGTATGTGGCATTTTCCTCTTTTGCAAGATACTCCAAATGGCTTTCATGCAACTGGGCAGGACAAACAAATCACCTGTGGATGTGTGTGACTCTCCTAATTGCTTACCACTCTTGGGTGAAGGTTCTCTTACTTTAGAGGATTACACTCTTACCTCTGCAATGCATTTTTTCCCCACACACTTCTTTATATTTTAGAGAAGTTTGAGATTTTCTAATCCTCTAAACCATCCCCCTCCACATTTGACCTGTGGCAAAGGATACGTAGATAGAACAGTTAATGAAGGAGGAAACTCAAAATATTGTGAAAGAGAGGAAATAGCCCCACTGACTAATAGAAATTTGGTTCCATAGATTAGAAAGTTGATTGGCATCAGAGGTAAATTTTGCACTTTAGTTTTTGACTCTGAGCTTTGTAGATAATGTAAAAACTACAAGCAACTTCCAACATGCTCCTAAAAATAACCTATTTAAGTAACTTCTGAAAAATGCAGGAAATGGTGAGACAAAGTGATTCACATAAAGAGGAACAAAAGAATTTCTTACAGCCTGTCCTGGGCAAGAAAGCTGGTTGGGGCAGATCCCAGAGACAGAGAAGGGTGTGTTTCTTGGGTGTGGATCAGACCCGTAAAGTGCAGGGAGGAAGGTTTGCTAATCTCTGGGCATGTGAGTGAAGATTTATCTTCATTCATGTCACTGCTCCTTAACTTTTCTTAAGATCCTCACAGGAGAAATAAAAACATTTCTAGATCCTTCTTTAAACTGTGTAGTATGGTCATCACGTCAGACTGTTCACCTATATCTTACCAAAGGTAATTTATAATCGTGCATGTTCTGGGTAAATCAGTATATTGAACCAAAAGCAAACCAAAGGTTATTTATATAGAGGGTCAGCTCCCACAACATTCTGTTGATTTATTTCATTTTGGTGAGAACTTAAGAGGAAAACAGGGACAGGGAACATTTTTTATGTTAATCTTAGGGCTTTTTGCTTTGTTAAAGAGGACCCTAGAGTGTGTTTCCAGCATATTTGAATCCCAGGTTTTGAAAGTTCTTAGAATATGTGTACCCATATATTAGATACTTTTAAAAATAGTTTATTAGAACAACATTATATTGCAATGTTATATTTTAGGGTAGATATATGATAGATTATATCATTTTAACTTATTTAAAATTAAGAGCTTGCAGCATGCTGTGACTTAATATTGTAAAATATCGTCCTAGACCCTCAGAAGCTCAGTAAGTACAAACTCTGAATGGATTAAAATTGAGCAAAATATTTATTGCTCGTTATTGAAAGCTCGGGTTCAGCAGAGACCCGTAAGATTTGGCTTTTGTGTTCAAGGAATTTGAGGTTCCTTGAGATTTTAGGAATTTCGACTAGATAATATGAGCCTATGATTAAATGTGAAATATATGAAGACAATAAATCTATAGACTTGAAGCAGGAGTGAAAATTAAAAAAAAAATGGTTTCAAAAGGAACTTGACTAGTAAGCTATTGATTGATGAGTAAAGTGTAGAAGACAATGGGGGTGGAGAAGCATTCAATACTAATCATGGTGATGACCTAATAACAGATCCCTGTGTGGCCCCTGCATGCCAGCTAGAAGGCCAAGTCCTTTGTGTATATTTCTAAGCCTCAATGTCGTATTAGCTGAACTCTGCAAAGAATCATTAGCCCCATTCTAAAGATGAAGCCCTGGAGGCTCAAAAACGTCACAGCTAGCTAATGACAGAATCGGGACCCAAACATAGATCCAGCTGGCTCCAAAAGACTACATTTTCCACCGTAAAAGAGCCTAAGCACAGAAATAAAAATGTGATGAGGTGGCTTGAGGGGAGGATACATTATGCATAATAATGGGCAGTCAATTTGGATGGGTCCTATGGAGCTAAATTGTGGAGAGATTTGAGTGTCAGGAAGGAAAAAAAAAGTTTCTACAGGGTTGGTTCTTGGCTAAATCTTTAATTCTAGTAAACACTGTGTGTTCTGTGCAGATCTCTGGCTCGGTTTTCCGTCCCCGGGTAGAAATATACATATAAAGTCTTTAGCCTAGCATAGCGCCTCATAGATGGTACGTGCTTAATAAATAGCAAATTTGTTTTCTTTCTGGGAACTCTAGACTCTTTTCTTCTCTCCCTTTAGAGGCTCTGCAGAGTAAGTAGGTCAATGGCCCAGATTTCCTCTTTCCTCTTTCCTTGCAAACCGGAACAACCCAAAGCTCGTATTTTTGCTACTTGCACCCTTATCAGGCACAATAGGTGGAGTGGAACCCAAGGACTGTTGCTACCACAACATGGGTGGATGGATCTCAGGTAAAGCACCATCTCTCAGCAATGAACAAAGAACTGAAATCTCTATGTGAGAAGATGAGAAACTATTTTGAGTTATGCCAGTAAATAAGGTTCCAAGACTTGAAGTGCTGAAAGGAAGCATGAAAGGAAATGGAGCTATTACCTACCTTTATGTTGACCTCAGAAATGGAAGAAATGGCTGAAAAGGGACTGGATATCTTAAAAGTAAGGACTGCAATAGCAGCTTGAAATGGATAAGGGATGAAGGTAGCTGGAGATGAGAAACCAGACATAAGGCTTGGATCCTTTCAGATTAAATAGTTTTGGAGTGCTATTTTAGGAATAGTGTAAATAACATAAAAGGTGATAGGCAGTAAGGAGGTGTTCATGCATGCACCAGTATTGAGAACCAGCAACTAGAGGACCTTTTAAAGGATATGTTATTCTTTCTTTCACCCAGAGCAGCTCTTCTTGGATAAGCAAAGGCAGTTAACCTTGATTTATGCCAAAGATAAATGCAAAATTAGCGCAAAGAAGAAATGATGGGTGGGGAATTACAGGGCTGTGGAATCGATTGTGTCAAGCAGTAGTTGGTCTAACTTTGTACTTTAAAGAGTTTAATACTAGGCAAAATTCACCACTGTCCTCCATCCCTTTTTGTTGTTGTTGTTATGGGATCAGTATTATTTTCTATAAAAAAGGAATCTTAACACAATGAGAGGGAAAGGAATTTGTCTAGAAATTACAGGAGAGATTGGCGTGACGACTCAGAGAAAGCAAACCAACGGCGTCCATCTTGGACAATGTTCTTTTCCTCACTTTATGACCTTCCTGCTTTCAGCATGGTCATGTCTTTGTCCTAGTTTCCTTTTCTGTCCTTCTTTCTTTTACCTTTTCCATCTGGGAACCAGTGACTTTACCTTCCAAAGCATCATTTTACAGGTAAAAATAATTATCCCTCAAAGTGTAAGTGAATATCCCTATCACTGAAGTAGTGGATACAGACCTTCATGCAGACACTGGTCTCCTTTCGCTGTGCCTGAGCAGCGCTCCTTCTAATCTACAGCAAGATTACTGTCTGTTTTCCCCATCTCTTTTCTCTTGTCCCTATGTGTGTGCACATGCACGGGAGAGGAGCTGAAGGATATGGACAGGAGGAACGGTTACATAGGACTTTCATGAAATACCCAACTCACATTAGCTTATACATTCTCAATCGTGGGTCAGGAGCTAGGAACCAAATGGGATAACCATGTTTGCTTCACTTAATTCATCTTTACTCAAAAAGAAAGAGGGAAAGACAAATTAAATTCAATAAGCTTCATGTTTCTCATCTTTAAGCTTGGATTATTATAGTGGATGTAAAAATCAGACTAAGTTTGTCTTGTATCTTCTAGCTGCCGGCTACGGAAGCTGCAAGAACCTTTGCTTGTACTTGGTTGAACCTTCCGGCGGAGCCGGTGGCGAGATTCTGAGACCCAGGGGCAGGTAGATGTGTGGGCTATAAAACAAGGTTCCATTGCAGCTTTCTCTTTGCGGTAATTGGTGGTTTGTCTGTGATGATTGGGACTGAATTTGGAGGCTGTTTGCAGGCCTGACTGTGCTGCCAAAGAATCTGACTGCATTACTTTCAGAGCAAAGATAATTAGGCGTTCCTGAGGAGTCCTACTATTTTTCGGATTGAGTAAATCCCAAACAGGTGCAGTCCTAATTCAGGGCCTGGGGAGGAGCTGCTGGAGAGCCAGCTGCGGGTGCTGGAGTGCTCCAAGAGGACAGCAGTAAGCCCGAGAGAGAATGCTGCAGGGGGGAGCAAGGTCCCAGAACCCTGAGGTGCAGCGGTTTAGTACCGAAACTCGGTGCAGGTGGAAAGAGCAACACTCCCGCCATCCCGCTATAGAATGGGTGCCGGAACCCGGAAAGCCACGTCTAGAAAATGAGATACGTAGGCTCTGCGGATCACCCAGGAGGACGCTGAACGTAAAAGCTGGAGGCTCGGTGTTTCCAAAGGAGTTATCTTTGTAATTTCCCTTCTCCTCTTATAAATAATCCAAATCCAGATGCCAGGATAAATGGCTGGGTCACTGCCCTGCAGCATGGCAGGCTTGCAAAAATAGAGTAGGGATGAGGGAGGGCAACGTGCGTAGAGAAGCCAGACCGGCTCCCGGACATCTTCACTTGCGTTCCGGGGATAAGTTTGGAAACTATGTATTGGAACAAGCTAAGGAAAAAGCAAAGAGTGAGGAGAAGGAAAGAGAGGCGGGGAGACAGTGAGAGGAGGAGGAGCGCGGAGGTGGGGTAAAAACTAGGGGAAAACAAGAGAAAAATAAGACAGGGATGTGTAAACATAGACTCCGGTTTTCAAATCAGCTTTGGCCAACCAGGTTGGACATGAAGGGACTTGGTGGCAAGGGCCTGATGCAGGTAGGTGGCTGGGGATGGAACCCCGTCAGAGGGGGCGTGTGTGGTTGGGGGAGGGAGAGGATGGGCGGGTTTTGATGCATAGTGCCCAGACAGGGCTGACTCTGGGACTGACCCTTCTGTGAATGAGAGCTAGACACACAGGCATCTTTAAACATAAAAAGAAAAATGAGAAGAGAGTGAATTATTGTCTGAACCAAGCTCAACTCCTCCCAAAATAGACAAAGTAGCTGAGTGGTGAAAGGTTAATTTCTGGGCCCCCAAACCTTCCAGCAAAGCTTCCAAGGGGGTTCCTCAGTCTTTGTGAGTGACTAAATGAATAGCCTGTGGTCATTTCCTCCTGGGTCCCAGAAACCAAAGCTTCCTTATTGATCAGTATTGAGTAAAATGTAGCAATTGAAACAGTCTATAGATTCTTTGGTTTGGGGGCATGGAAGTCTGAGCATTTTTGGTAGAACTGGTATTTATTGTATGGAGGGTAATTAATGCTTGCCTCCCGAACAACCTCACTTTCCCTTTCCTGGAGTCCAGAGCCTCTCTTTAAATAGCTAAGACTTCAAGCTTACCGAATATCAGTCACTGATGGGGGGTAGTTAAGTACAAATGTGTTCATTTGAGAAGGAGGATACTCGAATGTGCACTTAAATTGCTTTGCCTTCCAGCGGCAACAGAACATGTCTTGGCTCCACTGGCTGGAGGAATGATGTATGTGACAGGGGTCACCATTATTTAACTTCAGTGCCACTGAGAGCCTGAACAGGCAGCAAGGAATAAGAAGAGGGGAAGATGTGGGAAGGAAAAAGAAGGGACAAAAAGAAAGAGCAAAACAGAAACAGAGGTGCTACGGCAGGAAGAGGCACAGTGACAGCAGTCGTCGCCTGGCGTGACATTTCATGGCACCAGGACGATGGCTCCCTTCTCTGAATCTAAACAGGATTGCAGCGTGCGGGCTCTGGAGCGGTCGTGACAAAGTGGCCCCTCTCCCAGGACTGATTTGGAACAGAGGAAGAGCCCTCCCGGTGGAAAGATCAGCCCATGTGCAGGAAGAAGTGTGCAAAAAGCACAAACACCCATCCCCATGGCAGGAATTGAGGGGAGAGGGATCGTATTTTAAAGCTCCATTAACAAAGAACTTTACTCAGGGAGTAGCTGTTAATAAGTAATGAAACAAAGTGCCTGTTATGGAGATTAAATGCCCCTGTGTCTAGGTACAAAGTTCAGACTGCAAAGTGCAGCTGTCACCCCGTCTCTAACCCCACCGCAGCCTTAGAACCCCTGGTTCAAAGTGTGTCTTGCTGCCTTCCTGTTACCAGGCTGCCCCGTGCAAGGTCCGGCCAGGGTTCAGAGTTCAGCGTCTGACGCTCTGCTGACTGGTTTCTTTGTTTAGCTCGGGAGAGCTTTAGATAAGCCTCGAACTGCTAGTTTAAGACGATTATTACATACAACGGACAGATTATTTTCCCAGATTCTTACACTGATGCTTTCTATGTGAGCTTAAAGGGTGCCAAACTAATTTCAGGAGAATCTGCGTGTGCATAGAAGCAACTGATATAAGGACATGTGAAAGATGAGGTCAAAAATATGTTTCTAGGGAATAACCAGGCCCAAGCAGACACGCCGAACTGAGACCCTTTGAAGTAAGTACTCATGAGGGAAGTTCAAGACAGGTCAGAAACTATCAAAGATCAAAGATCAAATAAAGACTAGATTTACCCTTGAGAAACCAGCAAACTCTTTCCTCTTATGACAATCCATCCATATTATTCTTTTCTGTAGTGAGCCCCTCTCTTTTGATTGTCCTTTTTATTTGTCCAGTAAAGACTCAGAAGGAAACTCACTTTTTCAGAGTTGCTTGACCTGATCTATCGAGGGTCTTGGGAAGGTGACAAAACATCAATATCCCCATTTTATTTAATTAATTAATTAATTTATTTATTTATATGTCTTATTTATTTATATTCATTTTATTTTTATTTATTTATTTATTTTAAAAAGATTTTATTTATTTATTTATTTGATAGAGAGAGACATAGCGAGAGAGGAAACACAAGCAGGGGGAATGGGAGAGGGAGCAGGGAGCTGAGCAGGGAGCCTGATGTGGGGCTCAATCCCAGGATCCTGGAATCATAACGCTTAATGATTGAGCCACCCAGGCACCCCTGTTAATATCCCCATTTTATAGATAAAGAAACTGAGACTCAGAGATGTTAGCGGCTGGCCTGGGGTCACAGAATTCATATATTGCAGAACCAAGACCACAACCCAACGCATTGGCTTTTCCTCCTAGCACTCTCTCTCCCAGCCCACTGCTGCCTCTTTGATGCTGAGGACACCAATTTTCTCTAAATGGGCAGGGTTCTTTTTTCTTCTTTACCATTATGGAAGTGAATAGAATCAAAATAAAACCCAGGAGGGCAGGCAGTTTGGAAAATGTGGTTTGAAGGAGCACTTCAGGTAGGGGCTTAGGGAATGAGAGCCGGGTGCCATGTTGGCCCAGTGCCAGGATCTTGTGATTCACGTTCCTTCTGCTGGCCACGAGTGCCAAGGAGGCCGGATTTTAGACTAGTTACCCAGTCAGTCGGTTAGGGTGCTGCCTCTTCCATTGATAGCATGGATTAATATTTTACCTCAGAAAGGGGCACAGCCCTTGGTGATATGCTAGTGTCCCAAAGGCTTAGAATTTAAAAATATTCCTTGTGATTCATGAAATCAATCTAAGATTTCCTTTTGCTACATTTTGTTGACATTAGAATAGAGTTTAAAAAATCATAAGCAGGCTTCACTCCTTTGAGAATAACCTGTCAAGGCCTACCATGTTCCAGATATTTATTGAGATATTTATTTGTAGGTGTTTACCTATATAGATATTTTCAGTTATTTACTGCACCCACACTGTATTCTGGAAGAAGGGCACCAATATAAATTGAGATATGTTCCATTCTTAATCCTCAAAGAGCTTGAACTATATATAGTAGGAAGAAAACAGTAAGAATGGTCCTCACCTGTTGTGAATTGTGTAAGACTGATGAATCACAGACCTGTACCCCTGAAACAAATAATATATGTTAATTTAAAAAAATGGAAAAAAAAAAAAGAATGGTCCTCACCAGCGACAGCAGAAATACAAACAGAGGGGTAAGGAATGAAGAAGATCAGGGAGAGTTAGCAATGAATCTTAGTGCAAGCTCAGGACCCGGCACAAGAATGGGTGCTTGATGGTAAAGGTTTTAATCCACACAGCCACACCAGGAGGTAGAGATTATCTCTGCTTTGCAGATAACTGTATTGAAACTCAGTGAAGTTAAGATACTTATGCAAAGCCCCACAGCCTGTAAACAACACAACACAGGTTTGAACCCCGTTCTCCACCCAAAGAGAGGTCAGAAAAACATAAAACCAGACAAAGAGAGAAAATAAATTATCAGAAAGGAAAGAAGACGAGGAATCTGCTGTCGTCTGAAAGGCAAGGTGGAAGGAGGGTCTCTGGGTGATAGTAGGTGCTTAAACGCACAGAGACATGGAGGTCAGAAACCAAAAGGTAATGCAGTGAGTGGCTGAAAAAGTAGGAAGCACAAGTGAAAGGTCCAAGTGTGAACACCTAATCCCCTTAACACATGGCCGGAGAGAAAGAGGCTGAACAAGGTGCATCATCAATGTCATCTTCTGGCTCCCTTTTCTCTATACCCACTTATATGAAAGGCTATGTGCTTTACTCCTTGTTTTATATGTGTTCTTTTACCCTGCTATGATTGCAGCTATGCCTGTATTTTGAAGACACACCCTAACCTAGATCTCTGGCCTAGATCTTTCTCTTCAGATACTGATTTGTATTTCCAGTTGCTCACTCAATGTATCCAACTGGGGAACTCAGAGACCTCTATCTATACCTGCAAACTTACTTTTTCCCTACATTCCCTCCGTGGATCATATCATTGTATTGCTTCAGTCTCCCAAATCAGCAACTTGGACATTATCATTAATGTCTTCCTCATTTCCACCTGGGAAATCCAACATATTGCCAATCCTCATAATTTTACCTCTGAGATGTACCCAAATCCATCACGTTCTCTCAGTCCTCTTACCCACAGCTTGGCTCATCTTTATTGCCTCTGTAGTGATGGATCAGTGGTTCTCCAGTCATGTTCCATCCATTTTCTTCCCTCTTATCACTAGTAAAAATGATTTGTAAAGCATGAAACAAACTGAGTCAAATCCAGTAATGCTTCTTTCTTTAATGATGACCATCTATTTTATTTACAAAAGAGTTTGCAAATTAGTGACCATAGATTAACATTGGCCGACAGACATTTTACTTGGCCCAGACAAGTATGGAACCATCATGTTTTAAATTTGAATTAGTTGTCAACATAAAGGTTAGATATTTCACATAAATGTGGTGATTTTTGACTTCTGTTGAAAGATCAAGATCAAGCAACACTGGGTACTCCATCAGATGGAGCTCCCTAGCAGCTGCCTGTTATGGAGGGACATTGACCTCTCCAGTTTGATACAATCCTCACAATCATAAGGCATGCTGGTAATACGTACCCTTGATATGATAGAATATGATGAGAATGGCACTTGATCTGTGTCATTTTCCTCCCCACAAACCCATAACCCCAGTTGAATTACAAGAAGAACATCAGAAAATCACCAACTCTACAGAATACCGACCGGTACACCTCAATATTGTCAAGGTCATCAAAAAAACAAGAAAAATCTGAGAAATATCGCAGCCAACAGGAGTCTAAAAAGAAAGTATGAATAAATGTAAAATGGTGTTCTTGATGGGACCATAGCACAGAAAAAAGGACCCTAGGTAAAAACTAAAGAAATTCAAATAAAGTGTGGACTTTTTTTTTTTTTCAACTTTATTGAGTTATAATTGACAACATTGTAAGATATTTAAAGTGCACATTGTATTTTGATATACATTATGTTGTGGAAGGGTTCCTCACATCTAGTTAATTCACACATCCATCACTTCACATATTTACCTTTTTTTTTTTTTTTTGATGAGAACATTTAAGTTCTACTCTCAGCAAATTTCAATGCTCTAATACCATGTTATCAACTATGGCCACTATGTTATATAATAGCTCCTCAGACCTCATTCATCTTATAACTGAAAGTTTATGCCTTTTTACCAACTTTTTTCTATTTTCCCACTCTCAGCCTACTGGCAACCACTTTTCTACTCTCTGCTCCTGTCAAGTTCAATTTTTTCTTTCTTTTTTAAGATTCCACCTATCAATGATATCACAGAATATTTGTTTTGGCTTATTTTACTTAGCATAATGCTTTCAAGTTCCATTCATGTCATAAATGGCAGAATTTCCTTCTCTATCTTGGCTAAATAATATTTCAGTGTATAATATACGACATCTTTATTCATTTATCCCATGACAAGCACTTATGTTGGTTCGACATCTTGGCTACTGTGACTAATGCTGCAATAAACATAGAGGTGCAGTTATCTTTTTGAAATCCTATTTTCATTTCCTTTGGATTTATACCTAGGACTAGAACAGTTGGATAAATGGTATTTCTATATTTAATTTTTTGAGACCATCCATACCGTTTTCCATAATGGCTGAACTAGTCTGCATTCCCTTCAACAGTGTATCCCCTTTTTCTCCATATCCTCCCAACACTTGTTATCTCATGACTTCTTGATGATAACCATTCTACTAAGTGTGGGTAATATCTCATTGTGATTTTTTTTTCATTGTGATTTTGATTTGCATTTCCCTGATGACGCTTTTCATGTGCCTATTGACCATTTGTATGTCTTCTTTGGAAAAATGTGTGTTCAGTTCCTCCGCCCATTTTAAAATCAGATTGTTTTTGGCTAATGAGTCGTGTGAGTTCTTTATATATTTTGGATATTATTCCCTTATCAGATACATAATTTGCAAATATTTTCTCCGAATCAATAAGTTTCCTTTTAATTTTGTTGATGATTTCCTTTGCCATGCAGATACTTTTTGGTTTGATATAACCCACCTGTTTGCTTTGCTTTTGTCACCTTTGATTTTTGTGTAAAATCTGAAAAACTCATTGCCTAGACTGATGTCAGGAGCTTACCCACTATGTTTTCTTCTAGGAATTTCAGGTCTTAAATTTAAGTCTTTAGTCCGTTTTAATTGATTTTAGTATATGGTGTATTAATTCTTTTAATCCATGAGCATAGAATATTTTTCCATTTACTTGTGTCTTCAATTTCTTTCATCAATGTGTTATTCTTTTTCAGTGCACAGATATCTCACCTTCTGGGTTAAATTTATTCTTGGGCATTTTATTCTTTTTGATGGAACCGTTAATGGAATTACTTTCTTAATTTCTCTTTCTGATAGTTTGTTGTTAGTATATAGAAACATGACAACATTTTATATATTAATTTTTGTATCCTTCAACTTTACTGAATTAGTTTATCAGTTCTAACTGTTTTGGTGGAGTCATTAGAGTTTTCTATACACAGTATTATATCATCTGCAAATAGAGACAATTTTACTTTTCCTTTCTGAATTCGATGTGTTGTATTTCTTTTTCTTGCCTGGTTGGTCTGGGTAGGATTTCCAGTACCATATAAATCAAAGAGGAGAGAGTGGGTATCTTTGTCTTGTTCCTCATCTCTTAGCTTTTCACTATGAAGTGTGACCTTATATGGGGGCTTACTTAATAATATGTTGTTAGTGATTCATTAATTGTAACAAATATACTGTATTATTGCACAATGTTAGGGGAAACTGAGTATGCAGGAACTCTCCGTATTATACTCACAATTTATCCAGAACTCTTAATCTACTTAAATTTTTAAAATTATTTTTAAAAAAGTGAATCCATGGCAAAACTATAATGTAGGCAAGCTATTTATTGACCTCTTATCTTCTTTTCAATTCCCTAACTTCTTTAGTCTTAGTGTGTATTAGTTACTCACCAATAATGCATAAAGTATTATCTTTCATATATATGTTTGTGTATTTACTTACACATATGTAAGAAAAATAATGTAAAAATGGAAAAAATATATGAAAGTTTATGTGTGTGATATGTTACAATATATATATATATATATATATATGATAATACATTCTGTATTATCATTGAGTTTGGAGATTACTAAAGAACCAAAAGCCTTTAAGAAATAAAAGAAAAATTTTCTAAGGTGAGGATTTAAATTATTTTCACATCTGAATCAGGAAGATATATTATGGCAAGAGTAGAAACTTTATGAGCATGCTCCAATCATAAAATCAGTCCTGATTATAATTAAGGTACAAATAGAAAGACGGAGACACATGAAAACAGTTGATTTTGTAGAAGGTGCTAATATCACTTTCCCTATCAGCATTATGGCCACTAAGCATTGAAGAAACAAACTCATTAACAAATTTGAAAATTTCTCCCACTCCACCATGTAGAAATGGTCAGGTTCCAAAATAAGAGATACTGCAATTAATCTGCAAGAAAACAGATTCCTATGATCTTCACAAATACAGATTTGTAAATCACTTTCACTTTATTAACTTCATTTTGTATATTATTCCCTGTGGTCACCTCAGAGGGTGCATTGTTCTTTTCTCATTTTTTCAAGGTGAAGACATTTTCACTAACAGAGGCTCACTGACTTTCCAGAGGTTATCTAGGAATTCATTAACAGCATAAAAATTAGGCCCCAAATAATGTCACTGAGCCATTGCTATCCTCTCCGTTTTCCTGCTTCTCTCAATCCAAAGAAGCTCTAAATAAGGAGATAACATAATTAAATAACTTTAAGGAAAATGCAAATGAATAAAATCTGGGGAGAAGATGAAGATAAATTAAGCAGAAAAAAAAAAAAAAAAAAAAAACCCTGAGATAGCTAAGGAATGCATGGTGTTTGGGAGACAATAATTAGATTGCTAATTGTAAGTAATAAGATAGGCAACAAGAAAAGCCAGAGATATTCTGGTCTATACTCAAAGAAGGATAGATAGAATAACCTGATGAGAAAGTGAGGGTGCAGACGGCATGATGCTCTGAGATCACTCTGATTCTGGGGGACCCATTTTGAGATCTATAAGCACCAAACCTGTAGACTTTTTGGAAGAGCTCCAAAGAGCAACAGAAGCAGATAAAATGAGAAAAGTACTCAGACTGCTCCTCTTACTGTCCATTGCCTTCTAAGGGCAGATGAAGTCAGATGGAATTGACTTAGCAAGCTGAAAACTCCTGCCTGAGGCCTGAGGTGGCATGATGTATTCAAATTTTGTTGCTTTCAATTTTTAATGTACTTTGCCTCTATGTGGATGGGGGCAGCCTTGCACCCATGTGAAATGAGTGACTTACAACCTACATGGTGCATCTTGCTTGCCCCCAAATTTCTCTTCCATAACTCTATTGTGTTGCTACCTTTTCCCTTCTGTGGCCCGAAATTCTCAGCATGAGAGAAGAAAAGCCCTGGAAATGGAAAAGTCACTACAGAACGTGTGATTCCCCAAAAGGCAGAGGTAAAATGTTTGTGTATTACTTTGCCACACACACACACAAAATTCCTTTAGCTCTCTCCTTCAGAGGACCTCCACAGGTTTGTTTGCACGCTGACCTCTTGGACATCATGGAATTGGTAGAAGAGTTCATGCTCTAAGATGGTAGCATTTGCACTATGCCTGGGTGACCAAAGATTGGTTATCCCCTTCTAATCATTATTTTTCTCTAGCTGATAAGTCTGGTAATGCCCGCAACCTCTTAAGGTGAAGTTATACAACCTTCTTAAGGAAGACAGAACTGAGTCAGGTAAGCAGGAAGACTCATCATGGCCTGTTGGCGGTAGGTGGAAGAAATCGCACCAGACCCCTAAAATAGGCAGTAAAGTGAGTGCTATAGACTGAATGTTTGTGTCACTCAAAATTTATAAGTTGAAACCTAACCCCTAAAGTTACGGTAATTAGAAGTTGGGACCTTTAGGCAGTGATTAGATTGTGGGGGTGGAGCCCTCATGAATGGAATTAGTGCCTATATAAAAGAGACCTAGAAAGTTCTTTCATTCCTTCTGCCATGTGAGGATACAATGAAAAGATACCATCTGTGAACTAGAAAGTGGGACTCCTAGTGAGAACTAGGTTTTCTCACCAGGTGACAAATCTGCAGGTACCTTGGTCTTAGATTCCCAGCCTCCAGAATGGTGAGAAAAAAATTTCTGTTTTCCCTAAGCCACCCAGTTATGATATTCTGCTATAGCAGCCCAAATATACTAAAATGATGAGTCAACTTTATATTTTAGACAGTAGCTGCTAAGTGGAGGCAAGGGAACTTTCTATTGGGTAGGAAAGGAGAACTTAGAGGAAACTACCTTTACCTATTTTGCTCTGCTTTAAAGCTGATGACCAAGGTAGGTGAGAGCCACATTGATCTCATCTTCTCATCTTTTGCCCTTCACTGTCAATGTGATTTTCCCTAAAGGTCATGATCTCCTGAGGAGAATGACTCAGTCCCTATTCTGATGTAACAACACAAAGAATTTGTCAGTAGAATTAATATTCTAAATGAATGGGCCTGTGTTTTCTTTTACCCATAGCACTGTTGGAATAACATTTACCATCTGGAAAAAATAATTTGATTAGGCAGAGGAATGGTTTGAAAAACAACTACAGTAATTGCTACAACTTGATCTAGTTCCAGTTCCACCAGAAAGGAGATCAAGAACATAGTAGAAAATGTTTGGGAAGAGTTGAATGCAGAAAGCTTGGCAAGTATGTCTTATCCCCAGAAAAGCTATGGAGAAAGAAGATCTTAAAGAAGACTTGGAACTTAGAAAGTCTTTGGGCTCCTGAGATTAAGGGGATGAAGTTTTTGTCAAAACAGAAGGCTAGCTGAGTTGCTTTGGGAAGGGAGAAGAATCTACATTGATACCCATGCCTCAAAGAATGTGAATGTAGTTTTATCATGTTCTATTACATTTTTGTCCTTTATTGGACTAACCATTTGAATGCTTCTAAAAATCCGCCCTCTTTGCTCTAAGATGATCTTGTGTTGCATCATTCAGGGTTTGAGACCAAAGAGATCTGGAAGCCCAGAACTCCTATCCTTCCCTCATGTAGGTCATGAAAGCATCAGGTGAATAGGAATTATATCTGTCATATGGAGAAAAGTCTATAACACTTATGTTTATTATTTGATTTCTATCAATTCCTAATTTTTAAATGTTAGTTGTCATGGACATGATTTGACACAACAGAAAGAGAAAATTGCTTAATATCAGTGCTTGTAACAACAGTAGCTATCCCAGCATGTTGCCTAACATTTAATTGAGAGCTGAAGAAACTCTCTGCAGCTTCAGAACAGCAGTTCATTAAAACTTTTTAAGAGGAGGGGCACCTGGCTGGAGCAGGTGGTTAAGTGTCCAACTGTTAGTTTCAGCTCAGGGTCATGAGATCAAGCCCCATCTCCAGTTCTGAACTCAGCATGGAGTCTACTTGAGTTTCTCTCTCACTCTCCCTCTGCCCCCCCACTCCCTCTCTTTCTCTCTCTCTCTCTAAAATAAATAAAATCATTAAAAAGGAAAACCTTTTAAGAGGAATATTGCCAAGCACAAATGTCAAGTCCAGGAACAGAGAAGCTAACGCAACTTAACCACAAAGAATTTGACTAGCCTTACTTACTTCCTGAACCTGTGATTTCCTTCAGCACCTCAGGTGTGGCACAATGTACAAAGGATTTCTTAACAATACAGATTAGCTAAAAGCCAAAAAAGCAGGGCGGCCACTTCTCTCATTGTTGCTTAGAAGATTTCCATAGGTGACTCGCATCACTGCTAATAAGAACTGCATGAATTAATCCTGCAGCTCAGGATAGAGCTCAGACAGAATAGCTGACACAGAACTCAGGATTCACATGCAGTCAGAATAAGACTAGATAGATTATTTCAACATGTTGGAATCCATCTGCAATAGCTATCAATGGCTTTACACAACCAATTTATATACAGTTCTTTCATTAACTAGTATAGAAAGTACTGCAGGAATGCTCTAGTGGTTATATTTCCAAAATACATTTGGAAGCATTAGCCATATTCATGGCCAATTCATTTGTTCATTGAAAGAGTATAGTGAATTATTAGGGTCAAAACTAAGATGGACATTTGTGAAAAGTGAATAAGCATTCATAGAGAAAGGAGGATATCTAGAACTAGACTATCTATTACAGTAGCCACCAGCCACATGGAGCAATGCAAATTTAAATTAACTAAAATTAAATGATATTTCAAATTCAGTTCTTCAGTCACACTATCACATTTCAAATGCTCATAGCTCCATGTGGCTAGTAGCTACTATATGGAATGTAGACAGAGAACGTGTTCACGAACACTGAAAGTTCTATGGCACTGTGCTAATGTAGACCTTCCAACATCTGTCCTACCCTAATGACTGCGTGTATAATTTTCATATCCTGGCTAGTGTGATTTCAGGATTCAATATGGCCCCAGAAGAAACCAGAAGCAAAAAACACCTAGGTTAAGGTTGTTGCCACCATCACAAGCTGAGCAGCTAAGGAGCTCATGACCATAGGGACCGGTGTAACTTTGGGACCTGAGTTTTTCAGTGTCTATGAGAAACTCTGAATTGATGGTTTAGCTATCCAGCTAAAGCCATCTTCTCCCTCTGGGTTGTGGCCATGTGTTCATGAGGTCCATCTGTGTTTGGAATCAGCTTTGGCTATTTCTCTGACTATGTAGTCAGAGAGCACAAGGGAGATAAAGGAATAGGGGAAACAGTTCTTTGTGATCCCAGTCCATCACCCATTGTCTGTCCCCATCACTGTGGTTCCCTCATTCATGTGAACATGAGAGGTTAAAGTCAGAATTTAGAGTATAGAAGCAGAACATGGTGTAAAATAAAGGATCTTAGAATTACTGGGCCAATAACCTAGAAGTGAGTATGTACAAATGGTATTAGATGATTAGCCAAGACAAGGGAAGATTCATTTCATGAATTAAGCTTAGTGGTCAAAACCATATTTTATCCACAATCTTTGTATATTTTATGCTATCATTTGCTATCATTTCAAATCATCTTTGAGTATATATCATTACAATAAAAAAAAAAAAAGAAAAAGAAACAGTTAAACAATCCCTGTCTTGAGCTTCCCCTCCTATGACTGATCCAGCCCTTGGTATAGAACTTGAGACAGCGTCACGGGAGGGGACGGCACCTTCTGTTTACAAAAAGTTCTGTAGAGAAGAGTGGGAAGAGTGTCGTTTTTTTTCTAAAATGAGTTGTTTCTAAAAAGAAAGGATTAAAGAATTTATTTTAAAATAACACAAGTGATTGTGATTGTTATGATGACCATGACGATGATGATAATCATGAAGATGATTTGTTTATTCTTCAGTCGGGAGTGTGCAATAAATATATGTGGCTGATAATATGGAAAGATCAGGAGCACTCCACTTAGTCAGGATGGCCCTGCAATCCAGGGATAATTCTTTTCTAGCAGGTTGCTCTTGAAACAGTTCATGTAATTAGGTGCTATATTACATCTTAACCCCTCTTTCTGAAGACCAGGCGGAGAAGACATAATAAGAGAACTAGGAACTCTACTGACAACACTGGGTGAAGAAAATTGATACTCAGTCTTTTTCACATTACTGCAATGAAAACAAATAAGCACATAGGACAGTTGTGCTATGTACCTGGAACAGGTGGAGGAAAGCCATGCTCTCTTTAGACAAAAGTACTGCGTTCATTTGTGTTGATCCTAAAGTTCTCTGTGATTCAGCGAGGGAAGTTTTGAGTTTTGATTCAGTGACTGCTGTTTAAACTGCAGAGTTGATGCACAAACGATCCATAACACATTTTGACATATTAAATCATCTTCACAGTTCTAATATGCCATGAAAACCAATTTACATATGACGGAGGCATAGAAGATGAAAAGCTTGAGAGCAGACTCCTGTTTCAAAAGGCATCAGGCACACTACTTTATTTTCTCGAAGCACCACTAACTTCTATAAATCCATTGCTGGAAAAGGTCATTAAGCTTCCAGGCCCTTCTTCCTTCTTCTCAATCCTTAACTCTCCTCTTCTCACATGTTCTATGGAAGCTCTTCTCTCTCCCCCTCCCATTCTTTTGCCTTTTTTATCCCATAGATCTTTTCCTTTGAGCTGAACCCTTCAGAATATTTGGACCACGACAAACATAATTCTCTTTCCCTTTAGACTTGTAATGCATTTGGAATTTTTTTTTTGCGGAGGGGGGAGAGGGGGCTCTGGCAGATATGAAATAGTAATAGAAAAGAGTAGTAGAAGATGGAATAGTTCATCAGATTCTGGGCCTGAACTCTTAAAGATAGCGCCTAGATAATAACGCTAGGCCAGGGTGTAACAAGTGGGTGTGATGTGCAACTCTATCATAATTTGGATGTCTGTTGTCAGTTGAGAGAATACAATCCCAGCCTCCCCTCCATTCATGAGTTATGTGGTGTACAGCCAAAGACATCAACTGTATGTATAGAGTACAAAAATTGGCTTTCGCTACACCTCAAAATATATATAATTTCTTTGAATTAGGTCAGTAAGTACTCAAGTATGACTTAATCATGTCTCTTGGGAAAATAATGGAAATATTTTATGTTATATTATAGTTAATATCAGTGTCTGCAATGATCATTGTCAGTTGGTTGGCACAGGATAAAAAGGCACTGTGGCTGCCAAAGTTTTGCTTTCCTCCAGGGTCTCTAGACCCGAGTTTCTAAACCTTGGCACTATTTACATATGGGGCCAGAAAATTCTTGGTTGTGGAGGGCTGTCTCGTGCATTGCAGGATGTTTAGCAGCTTCTCTGGCCTCTTACCCATTAGGTATCGGTAGCGTCCCCCCCCCCCCCCGCCCAGTTGTGAACACCATTGCCAAGTATCTCCCAAGGAAAAATTGCTCCCAGTTGAGAACCATTACCCTAGATTCACAAGGCATGGATCTTTCATCCCCTATTTCCCTTTTCTCCTTTTCCTGGCATGCTCAGTCCTAGAAAGGTACACTTATCTTTATCCAACTGCAAACCTTCTCTATGCCTTCTCTTATCTCTAAAACTGATCCTGTCTTAGTCACCTGAAAATATCTTGGCAATGCCTGTGTAAACAATAACAGATTCTCTTGAGCCTCAAAAATTACATATAATGATCCAATAGAAAAACATGAAGGAATGTAGAAAAAGTAAAATAGCTAGAGAGAATGGAGAATTCAAACTAGCTCTCTAGGTCTCTGTACTGGAGAATCAAGTCTACATAAACTGCTTATGGCTTTGAGTTGACTTCCTGGGACAAGTTGAAAGTGATATTATGGGGTTAGCCTGAAACATCCTCAGTGAATGAAAGAATGGTGTTTACATCCCACGAAACTTTTCTTCTTATGGAAATTTATACCTCTTATTGATTTCCTATTGAAAGTATTCACTGTAAATTTTCCATAACTTTTTAAAATTCTCTAAATTTCCAAGTGTCTTCCTCTCTGGCCTCATATTTTCAGCAGATAACCACATCTCTGGCTTAAAACTGTGGATGTTGACAAGAAGAATCATCCCTGACATGAGCCTTCTCTCTTAATCTTTCTCGTTTCTCTATTAAAACCTATCTTCTCCCCACATCCTCAGGTATATTGAATTCTTTCTCAATTTATCCCCTCAGCTTTATTTTGTTTGTTGTTGTCTCTGGTTTCAGTAGATGAGTCTTCCTTTTCAAAACTAACCCATTTGAATGGTGTCTGTGACCTCAAACCTCTGGTTATTTACTTTCTTTGCATCTTCAATATCTTACTTTCTATTGGAAGCTTCCAGTCTGCTATAAGTATCGTTCACTGGCCGCTCCACATTTTGCCTGCCATTGTCTCAAACTTTTCTCTCATTTTCTCTCATTCTGTCTCCTGTTTAACTCTCTTCCTTTCCTCTCAAAGGCTTCTTAAAAAATTAACTTACACTCTTCATTTCCACTCTATACTCACACTCTCTGGTCCCTTGAAGACTTCTTTTTATCTTCACAAATGTGCTGAAACACTTTTGCTCTCTAACTACGACAATTCAATCATTAAACCCACTAGATTTTTGGATCCTGACCTTTAAGAATTTGACACAATGATCGCTCCCTGGATTTTTGCTTTCTTAGCTCACGTGCTACTGCAGTTTCCTGATTTCCTGTCTGCTATTTTTGCTGATTTTATTTTCCTGCTCTCACCTCTGAATACTTTAGGAAACTGATCTCAAGTATCTTAGTTTCTGTCTAATATATCCGGTCCTAATAAGACTTCCATTCAGAGACTCCAATGCTGTTAAAAGAAAAGATTCAGAGACTCCCTTTTACCTTCATGGTGGTATCCATTCTCCTCTGGGAAAATCCTCTTTATAGGACTCTCTATTCATGGTTGGGCAAATCTTCAGTCATCTTGAGTGGAATCTTTTGAACTTGGAGAATTTTTTGACTCAGGCAACAGAGCTGTCACTTCATGATCCTACCCTTCCTTATAAATATGGATGCCAATCTTGAAGGAAACAGAAGTTGTATACGTGTGGCATGGGGGAGGATATAAGAATAAGAATTTTTGCCAGCAGGAGTCTATTATATAGACATAAGTATGCACCTGGGGAGGTTGAGATGTTGGGTAGAGATTGGTAAATCATTTCAGATTAATGTATAACACCAAAAAGTACAAAATAATACTGAATGCTATTAGAATTTTACTGACAAATACAGAAAAAATAAGCTAAAGAATTGAAATTAGCTCTGGGGAAAGAAAAATGGAAGGCTCCTATAATAAGTATTTAGGAAAAAATGAAACAAGACGAAACCAGAGATGGAGACAAACTGTAAGAGACTCTTAATCTTGGGAAACAAACTGAAGGTTGCCAGAGGAGAGGGGGCGGGGGGATGGAGTAACTGGGTGATGAACATTGGGGAGGGAACATGTTGTAATGAACTCTGGGTATTATATAAGACCAATGGATCACAGACCTGTACCCCTGAAACAAATAATACATTATATGTTGATTAATTGAACTTGAATTTTAAAAATGTTTTTATAAGTGTTTAGCATTGATTAGCCTTTTAAAATTGTGCATATGTAAATAAAACCCAAATAGGCACACACAAACAATGTTATCAATATAGTTATCTATGAAGAATAGCGAAGGATGCCAGAGATAACCTAAGGATAGCTCTCTGCTATGTGGAAGACCATAACATCCTTTCTGGCCTAAATGGAGAAGTCCAGAAAGAGAGGGAAGAAAGAACAAGTATGTTGAGATGCCAGTCTGGTGCTGATCCTTTTGTGCACTCTGTAAGTTTGAAACCCACGGAGGCAGGTAGAGACCATTAAATGACTTGAGAACCTCAGCACTAAAGGAGGATATGTCCCCTTCTTCACTGACAACTGTGAGTGACTCTCTTCAACCTTGGCAGTCACAGCCCAGTAGCAATGGTGTGTGAGGCAGAGAGCAAGATCTTGAGATATTCCCCACCTCCTCAATTATCATGATCTCTTGTAGCAAGAGGAAGCCAACACTCTTCTCAGACCCCTGTTCTGGGGCTCACACTTTAAAGGGGTATGCACAGGCTTTTCTCTGACTGGATCCTATCCTGTAGGGCTAGAAGACTTTGGGACCAAAGAGACTTGCCCACCCAGAGATCACTCCATTCCTACTATTCTAGACCATGCTCTGGATCCTTGAGATGATAGAAATGCTGCCAAGATTATAGTTAGGCTTTGTATTTCTCTTCCTGGCTCTAGTCTCTGGAGGGTAAGTCATACTACCAGTGTGTAAACCCCTAGGGCTGAATGGTGGCCAATATGTTCTTATTTGTGTGTGTGTTTTGGGGGAGGAGGAGGTTGGTATGGGGTATAGGTGAAAGCTTAAATATGTGGGCTGAGATTTCCATACAGGAACATTCAAGGCCATTAGGAAAGGAGCCAGTGGTGGGAGGAGAATAGAAATTGGCCCATAAACTGGGCCTTGTTTTCCCTTTGTCACCACATTTCCGTGTGAACCTGTAAGTACTCTAATACTTCTAAATTCAAATGACCTAAGTCAATATAAAAGTATATTTGTCCAAGTGAAAGTATAGAGTATATTATATTTAACAATTTGTTTGCTCGGTAATATTTGGAATGATGACATGTGGGTCACCATTTATACTCTTGTTTTGAACCTTGTGTTATGTGGCAGGTCTGGAGGAAGAGATTCAGAAGCTTCTCCAAAAATGAGTGGAGTGCTGAGATGCTGTGAGGGCCAGTAGAATGCAAGATGTTGGGATGGAGATAAGAACCAAACATGGTTCAGTCCCTGTAAGCAGAGGATAAGGTTGAGACCAGTTTGTAGGGGTGAAAGTGAAGAAGGTAGCTGCTGTACCAAGAACAGAGGCTGATGATCACTAACCCTAGGCTATGCAGCAGCAGGAGACACTTCGGGCATCTAATGAGAATTTGGAGGAAGAAATAAAGATTGGGCTCCTCCTTACATCCCTTCCCCCCATGCAGGTGACACTATGCTATTAGATGAGTTCCTCTTATACCCTGCAGGATGGCAAAAGGACAAAGAAATCTTTTGAGAGATTAGAACAACCATACTAAGGAGATTAAACCATGAACTGAATAAGTTTAAATCCTGAATAGGAATAAACGTTTACATCAAAGAGAATATTTTAAACAGGATGAGACTTAAAGGTACATACTTTCAATTTAAAAAAATTATTGTTGTTTTTACTATTATTATTGCTAGTGATCAAGGAGAGATTCAGAGGTTAGCTAGAAAAGTGGCACTGTTACATTTCTGCACATCTGATTAATTAATGCAAATGGACTGGTGATGCTCTGAAATAAATACTCATGAATAACTTCCTGGAGAAACTGGGGGAAATTAGTCCTTGCCAGAGTATGGTAGGAGAATAATATCATGAATTATATGTCTTGGTAGCAAATGGCTCATTAAATCCCAGGTGTAGGTGAGTCTATTTTCAAAGAATTCAGAAACCTTACTTGATGGACACAGAGACATTTTGAGAGTCACAAAGTTTGGAATTCCTTGCCTTGGACTGAGGTTAAAAGCAAAGGCTGCCTCGTAAGAGTACTTTGCTAGTGACTACTACCTACGAGGTCCTGGACAATCTTTGCTACTCTCAGACTCACTGAGAGCCAAGGGATGTTAGGAGGGAAGATCCAAAGTCTTTGGGAAGAGAGAAAATGCCTACTAAGGGGAGGTCTGCTGCATTATTTGAACTGGATCTGATCAACAGCGAACTGTTCTAGGCACTTTATTGTATGGTACCAAGACATTAGAAACATCTGAAATTGTTGCCAAAATTGAACCTATCTATCCTATGGATCTGATTTTTTGACTTGATATAGGTCATAGAGAAAAAGAAAGTAATGTACAATTATGACTTCTTGATTTTTTCCCATCTTGAGATAGCTGGAGATGTCAAAAAAAAAGGTATGTGATTTGCTCCTACAGTATTTAATTAAAGACCTGAATATTCAAATAATTCTAGAATCTCTCTATACACAGTTTTAAGCCCTAGGCAGTGGGAATAAAAACAACAATAAAATAAACACCGTTCCCTCACACAGAATTCACTAGGAGTGGGAATGGCATCTAATAAGTGCTTAATAGGATTTGTTTAAATTACTGTATTCATTATATATATGTTATACATATATTATTACATATTTTATATATTTTAAATATGCATATTTAAAAAAAGGATAAACTCAGGATTGTTTTATTGGAATTTGACAACTTTATAACTGCACAGATACTATGTAGAAAACACATTTCTTCTGTGTGTGTGCTTCTTAGATGTATTTATTTCATTCAGGGAAGGAACTATGAAAATCCTCTATTGCAGGAAAGGTTTCAGTTGGCCAGAACCCGGGCGATCGATGCATACCAATCCCATCATCATCTGAAAACCCTTTTCTGAAAATGATGGAGATACTACAACCATGTTATATTCATCTCAGATGGAAAGTATGGCAATATGAAAGACATAAACAACAGGCTGGGGGAGAGTTGAGAAGGCATGAGATAGGTTGTGCGGAACATGGATGGCATCAGTTGCTAGTAAGATCCCACAGAATGATTGTCAAGCAATATGAGAGTCCAGTGAGGAGAGATACTGCAAATCCAAAGTGGCCCCACTTCCCATGGTGGTCTGCTTTTCTTCAGAGGAGTCAGCCAACGGGCATTGGAGATGGATTATTGATTTGAGCTACTGCTGTCATTTCACTGGGTAAATGCCTCATATCAGAAGTTCTGGGGGCCAACAGGTCTGGCTTAACAGAGTGATGCTGGCTGATTGAAAGACAATGGAATGGTCAAGGTGGTTTGAACCAGTATTAGGTCAAAATTGGCAGAATGGGATTAAAGGATGGAGAAAGCTGCAATGGTAAGAGATTTTGATCCGTCAATAGGATGCGGGGGTATTTGGGAATGATTTCAAGGGCCGCTGTATGGCTGTGTATGAGAGGGGGTTCGGGTAGAGTGGAAATGGAAGATTCAGGGCTAAAGATGAAACTGTGAGGAAAATGTTTTAGAAATATCACCTAAGTGGCTATTTAATTTAGCCAGGGGAATAGCAGAAGTTAAGAAGTTGACAAATTAAAAGGAAATACGTGGTCCAGGTGCCCAAACTGGATGTTAATAAAAGGTACTAACGAGGTGAATAGTTGACATCAGCCCCAAAATCCAAAAGATGGATTTTGACACATAGGAGAATAATGACTTAGTGTAAAAGTTTCAATGGGGGAAGGAGGAGACACCAGCATGCCTTCTTTTCATTAAAAAGGTCTTCATGGGAAGTGCTGGTCTTGGAGACTATTCAATTTTAGTTAAGTCCAGAAAGAGCAGAAGCATTCTGTGTAGAGCTTTACAGTGTAGGGGCTTTGTGTCATAGCCTGGGGACACAGAGGCCATGACAGGAGAAAGCAGAAAGAAATGCACAGGCAGAAGGGAAGTTAGGGACTGAGAGTAGGGGAGAGGGTAGATGGTCAAAGGGACTTGAATGTGGGGCAGGGGCTGAGAATAAACAGGGGTGTGAGGTCTGGTAGGATTAGCTGCTCTCCTGGTTCCAAGTAGAGCAGAGGTACACAGTGGTTTTAAACACGTGTTGGCTCAGGCCCCTGGGGATGTGGCCAGAGGCTTCACGATTAGCAAATAGTGATTTTTTTTCAGCTCTCCAAACACTCTTTGTGGGATGCTCCTGTGGTGTCTTTGAAGAGATCCCAGGTCAGGCATATGCAGATAAGGAAGAGTGAGTGTCCCAGAGGGATGTGGGGGTTCTGAACTCTCTCAAAAGCCAGGGGTGACCTGACTCAGTCACCCCTTTGAAGAAATTCTAGCTAGCGATGAAGGGGTATAGCTTATTTTCCAGCCCACTTTTCTTTTCCTTCCTTTTTTTTTAAAGAGTTTATTCATTTATTTGACACAGAGAGAGGGAGAGTGTGAGAGAGGGATCACAAGCAGGCAGAGCGGCAGGCAGGGGGAGAAGGAGGATCAGGTTCCCCGCTGAGCAGAGAGCCCAATGCCTGGGGCTCAATCCCAGGCCCCTGGGATCATGACCTGAGCCGAAGGCAAGCACTTAACTGACCAAGCCACCCAGGTGCCCCCCACCCTCCCGCCAAGCCGATTTTTTAAACGAGAGTATCATAACTGCTCAAGCTTGTGACCAAGGCCCTTCCAAGGAGTTCCTTCACCACTCAGTTGCCCTTCTTGTCTTTGAAGTCTGAGTTAAAATGTGAGCTCCTTGGTTGAACTACTACCAAGTGAATCACTTTAACGAAATTCAAGCATATAGCTGCTGAAAAAGCAACAGGATTGTAAGGAATTCTCACACAGACTAACTGCTTTGGCTTGGGCTCAGGTCCACACTTCCTCAGTTATATTCTACATTAGGGTTTTCCTAAGTAGGCCTGTGGAAGGAGACTTAGAACTCTAGGATGCAGGATTTTGGTTGGTAGGTAAGAGAGAGAATGAGAGAGAGTAAAGGAGAGGAGGAGGAGGAAGAGAGAAAGAGAGAGAAAGAGTGCTTGTCTTAAGTGAAACTGCGTGCTTGATGTGGAACTAAGGCCTGAAAAAGGTCTTTTCAGCCCTACCACCACCCCAGATGCCACAAGTGTTCTGGGTGAAAAAGCAACTCCTTTGTTCTGCAGGATAACTCAATTTAAATAAATATCCGTGGATTTAAAATAATACATTAATTTAAATTCTCTAGGTGGAACTACTTTGATGGAAATTTCCCTAAAAAAGCAACAAATGATTTGCCTCTGCATCTAATCAGCCAATCAGACACCCCCATGCTGATTACTTAATAAACTGGAATTTTAATGCAAAAATTTATGATTATCAACAATTCTTCTGGCCCCCTAACCCCCCCCCAAACCAACCACTTTGTACTTATAATTCTTAACAAATTAATCTTTTCTTCAATCATATAACAGAATTTGTTAATCAAAACTGAATTCCTGGCCAAATATCTCAGAGCAGCTCGTAGAGCACGCAGTCAAGCAGATAGGACAAGGTTGATGATGGACTAAGTGGTTCTTTTTTCACTCTCAAGAAGAAAATAATACAGGTGGTTGTAGGAAAAGAAAGTCAAAGGCCAAGGCCTGCTGGTCTCATGGCAGAGAAAGCGCACGGAGTGGGCGTATTCCAGCCCCACAGTCCAGGTCACTGAAGTGTCAAGGGAGAGTCTTCACTGTGGGAGCACTGGCCCAGTTTGGGGTGAGAAAGTGAGACAAGGTGGGTGGTCCTGGGCGGGACTTGGTGAATCGTCATTGCTCAGTTTGCCTTAACAGGGTTGTGCTATTTTAGGTTCTTCTCAGGGCTCTTTTGTCTGCCTTTCATCTGGGTGGAATGCAAGTGTGGGGAATTCAAGACTGAGGTGGAATTCAAGACTGAGGAAATGTGGATCTTAGCACAAGTCCAAATAGTCTGTGGGCCTAAATCCCAGGTGTGTGAGATTATCTATGGAAGGGGCCTATGTTTGCTAAAAAGATACAATGTGTTTTCTAGAGAAAGGGTAGGTCGATTACATAATTAAATATTTACAAGATCTCATAGAAAGTTTCCTGAAGTGAATGAGTCCTGTCTGTGCTTCATTTTTAAGGTATTAAGCACCATTCTTTTATACTCCGTGTATATTATTTAGAATGATTTTACCCCATAGCATAATAGCACATATTTCATGGGATTTGTGTGAGGAATCGTTGAGCTGACAGCTACAAAGGGTGTGAAATTGTGCCTAGTTCCCAGACATAAGACAACAAACAGTAGCTATTATCGTCATCACTCTGGAGGGTAAATAACCCCCTTCTTACAAAAGAGGAGCTTGCATTTCTGAGCATTTTAGTGACTTGCACAGATACAAATTAAATCACAGGATCGAGAGTGCTGCCAGGCCATATTGAAATTACCTGAACTATTGACCTACTCCTAAATCTGTTTCCAAACTCATAAATACAAAGCCATAATTGAAACAGACTCACATGTGGGTGGTCACAAGAGACACCGAACAGAATGTCGTCAAATCACATTTTACACTAAATGCTGCTGCAGCAGGAATGAAGTTGAAGGCTTACGCTGCTCTTCCTTATAATTCAGACCTTTTGCTGATGTCTGGAAACTTTGCAAAAAACGATCCTTCAAGGGTCTATTTGCATGAGCAACCGGAGACCCCCAGTTGGAAGAATTCACTGTGAGAAAACAAGAGATTCAAGATGCATAAAACTGGTTCCATAATTGGATGTTGTCAGAGGGGAGAGAAAATTTTTGAGGACCCTGATGAATGGTAAGCAGGCTGCCCTACAGGTCAGACCTCCTCACCCCAGCAATTCTGTGTCTCAGGGAAGAGAAGAAAGCAGCGATAAAATCCCGGAATCAGAAAAATCTGTATGAACTATTTAACTTTTTTTTTTTTCAGAGAGAGAAAGAGAGAGTGAGTGGAGAGAGAAGAGCAGAGGAAGAGGGAGAGAGAGAATCTTCAGTCGACTCCCCACTGAGGGCAAAGCCTGAAGCGGGGGGCTCAATCTCATGACCGTGGGATCATGAGCTGAGCTGAAATCAAGAGTAGCCGACTGAGCCACCCAGATGCCCCTCTCTATGAGCTATTTAAAGTAAAGGCTAGCCATGGATAGTCAGTAACTGCAATCCCCCTTTATCCGTGGGAGATACGTTCCAAGACTTCCAGTGGATACCTGAAACTGCAGATGGTACTAAACCATAGAGATACTATATTTGTTTCCTATATATACATATATGATAAAGTTTAATTTGCAAATTAGACACAGTAAGAGATTAACAATAACAAATAATAAAATAGAACAATTATAACAATATAGTGTAATCAAACTTTCATGCATGTGGTCACTGTTTCTCAGAATATCTTACTGTGTTGTACTCGTCCTTCTTGTGATGATAGAAGGTGATAAATTGCCTCCAAGAGGAGGTGAATGACACCGGCACTGGACTTAGTGTTAAGCTATTGTTGACCTTCTGATCATCCGCTTCCAACATGGTTGACTGTGGGTAACCAAAACCATGGATAAGGGGGGATTGCCGTACAGTGTTTATAGTGTATAACCTAAGTAGTGTGGAGTCTTTTGCACTGAAAAGAGGTAGCAGTAGAACAAGTTGGCATTCAGGGAAAAAGAAGACAGGCCTAAACACATCACAGGAGCCTCAGAAGAGGTCCTCAGAGCCCTGCACAGAAAGCTACAAGTGTTTTTCACCATCAGGATAGCAATGTGGGGGCTTGGGTCCCATTGAGTCCACATTCCGAGTTGGAGGGGGCAAGTTGGATGCCACATAGTAGGCAGGAGGGCTGCATTTAGGAGCACACATAAAACAGGAGCTTCCTTAGCAAATTAGAGGCATTTGAAAGGGATTGAATTATTTCTACAGTTCAGTCATGAGATAAGCACCAAACTCTATTCAAACATTATTATTATGATTTAGCTTTTGTAAAGTTTGATCTTACACTAATTCATTCTTATATTAACTTATTGAGCAGAGCTATGCTAGGCACGGTGGCTAGATCAGAGAATAAAATAATTACAGTTTTTATTCTCAAGGGCTTACAGCTTTGTAGAGGAACGTTAGCTCCATAAAAGCAGCTACTTTATCTATTTTGTTTATTTTTATGCTTTAAGACCAAAAAGGAGTATGTGGGATGGAAGAGGAAATTATCAATTTATTGAGATAATAAAAAATTTAACTAAAATAATAAATAATTTTTATTTAAAATTTTTATTAAAAATAAATAAATAAAATAAAATAAAAATTTAAAAAATTATTAAAAATAAAATAAAAAATTTGAGAGTGAGATCTATTGTACTGCTAGATATATATCCAAGACAACTGAAAACATATATCCACACAAAAACTTTTATATACATGTTCATAGCAGCATTATTCATAATATCTGAAAAGTACAAACAACCAACTGTTCATCAGTTGATGAATAGAAAATGAAATATGTCTATAGGATGGGATATTATTCAGCTACGAAAAGGAATGAAATACTGACTTATGCTTCAACATGGATGAACCTTGAAAACATGATGCTAAGTGAAAGGAGCCTGTCACAAAAACCACACGTTGTATGATTCCATTTATATGAAATGTCCTGAATGTGCAGATCCATAGAGACAGAATGTAGGTTTGTGATTGTCAGGGGCTGGGAGGAGAGGGATGGGGTTGGGGAATGACCACTAAGAGATATGCATGTTTTTTGGGGGGGTGATGAAATATTCCAAAATATATTGTGGATATGGCTGGACAACTCCGTGAATATACTAAAAATCACTGAGTTGTAGATTGATTTTTTTAAAAGATTTTATTTACTTATTTGACAGAGAGAGAGAGAGAGAGAGTGCACAAGTAGGGGGAACAGCAAGCAGAGGGATATGGGACTCGATCCCAGGACACTGGGATCATGACCTGAGCCAAAGGCAGATGCTTAATGGCTGAGCCACCCAAGGGTCCCTGTAGACTGATTTTGAATGAATTTTGGTTCCTTATGAATGAATGAATTGCATGGTTTGTGAATTATGAATTATATTTAAATAAAGTAAGAGAGAGAGAGACAGAGAGGGTAATATCTGTAGGTTACTGTGGAAACACACATATGTACCACCATAAACCAATGCAAAAGTAAATTATTCCTAAATTTAACTTTAATTCATCCTCCCACCTAGAGAATGCTCGAAATTATGCTCTTATAGAGATTTGCTGCAGATGCAAAATGAGAGAAAAATCTCATTCAAAAATGATTTCTTGGGGCGCCTGGGTGGCTCAGTCATTAAGCATCTGCCTTCAGCTCAGGTCATGATCCTAGGATCCTGTGATCAAGCCCCACATAGGGCACTCTGCTTGGAAGGAAGCCTGCTTCTCCCTCTCCCACTCCCCCTGCTTGTGTTCCCTTTCTCACAATGTCTCTCTCTGTCAAATAAATACATAAATAAAATCTTTTAAAAAAAAGATTTCTTAAATCTTCCTTCCTTGTATCTGGGGTCATGTGACTTCTATCTGCAGACTCAATCCTGCCTGGGATCTAAAATCTCTCTTGATCTTGATTGGCGGACATTTTTTGAACTCAGGTTCAGCATTCCAAAGACTTAGCATTATTTCTACCTTTCTGCTAATCTGGTTCTGATCTAGCATTTGCATATAAGCCTCATTTTTGAGTCTGAATCCCCAAGCTGTCCTTGCAGTCCTGGGTTCATGCCTTTTTCTCTTATTCCTAAACACTTCCTTAGCCTAAGACTAAATCTATTTGGATTGAGACCTTGCCTGGCTTTTCGTGGCTTTTCCAGGCATAAGGATTTGGTCCTTGATTATCATTGAGTCTTGGACAGACTTCCCAGATGCCCACCCCCATTCAGTACTTTTTGCCATCCCTTGGAGCATTATTGGACTTTGATGATGCCATATTTTTGGCCACACGCCCTCCACACATCTTCGTCTTTCAAGACACAGACTTCCAGTGGTCTGGCTGGACTTACTTCCAACACTGTTGAACCCATCTTCTTCCTCTCTGCTTCTTCATTTGCATGCTGCAGGTTCCAGATCATGCCAGTGACACCAATCCTGGTACGACTAACTTTTTTTATACCTAGATGTGTTATCAGAAAAATTTTGACTTTGACAAAAATTGAAACTTTTTCATCCAATTTGTCTTTTTTCAAGATTCAACAGGTATGCATATATTAATTCAACACTGAGGGGTGACCATATGAGAGGTATTGTCATAGGTACTAGATATACAAAGCTAAAAAGTAAAGCTCCTACTTGAAATAATGAGGATGGTCATGATACCACCTAATAGAGTAGTTACTAAATGTAATTACTAGACAGAGTGGTAGAACTTCACTATCTCATTTATTTTTCACAACAACCCTTCCTTGTTGACTCTAATATTATTTACATTTTAAAGATGAAAAAACTGAGAACCAGGGAGTTACATGCCCAGGATTCAACTCTTAGACTACCTAATTCTTTTTTCCCCCCAAATGCGTTTATTTTATTTTTTCAATGTTACGAGACTAATTGTTCATGCACCCCACCCAGTGCTCCATGCAATATGTGCCTTCCTCAATACCCACTGCCAAGCTCGCCCAACCCCCCACCCCTTCCCCTCCCAAACCCTCAGTTTGTTGCTCAGAGTCCACAGTCTCTCATGGTTCATCGCCTCCTCCAATTTCCCCCCATTCACCCTTCCTTTCCTTCTCATAATGCCCTCCATGTTTTTCCTTATGCTCCACATGTAAATGAGACCATAAGATAATTGACTCTCTCCGCTTGACTTATTTCACTCCACATAATCTCTTCCAGCCCTTTCCATGTTGATACAAAAGTTGGGTATTCATCCTTTCTGATGGAGGCATAATATTCCATTGTATATATGTATCATATCTTCTTTATCCAATGCCATCCCGATCAAAATTCCACCGGTTTTTTCAAAGAGCTGAAACAAACAATTCTAAAATTTGTATGGAACCAGAAAAGACCCCGAATTGCTAAGGAAATGTTGAAAAAGGAAAACAAAGCTGAGGGCATCACATTGCCTGATTTCAAGATTTACTATAAAGCCGTGATTACCAAGACAGCATGGTACTGGCGCAAAAACAGACACGTAGACCAGTGGAACAGAATAGAGAGCCCAGAGATGGACCCACAACTCTATGGTCAAATAATCTTTGACAAAACAGGCAAAAATATCCAGTGGAAAAAAGACAGTCTCTTTAATAAATGGTGTTGGGAAAATTGGACAGCTATATGTAGAGAAATGAAACTTGACTATTCTCTTATACCTTACACAAAGATAAACTCGAAATGGATAAAAGACCTCAATGTGAGGCAGGAATCTATCAAAACCCTAGAGAACATAGGCAGTAACCTCTTCGACATCAGCCACAGCAACTTCTTTCAGGACATGTCTCCAAAGGCAAAGGAAACAAAAGTGAAAATGAAATTTTGGGACTTCATCAAGATAAAAAGCATCTGTACAGCAAAGGAAACAGTCAACAAAACAAACAGGTAACCCACAGAATGGGAGAAGATATTCTCAAATGACACTACAGACAAAGGTCTGATATCTAAGATCTATAAAGAACTCCTCAAACTCAACACTCACAAAACAGATAATCACATCAAAAAATGGGCAGGAGGCATGAACAGACACTTCTCCAAAGAAGACATACAAATGGCTAACAGACACATGAAAAAAATGCTCATCATCTTTAGCCATCAGGGAGATTCAAATCAAAACCACACTGAGATACCACCTTCAAACAGTTAGAATGGCCAAAATCAACAAGACAGTAAACAACAAATGCTGGAGAGGATGTGGAGAAAAGGGAATCCTTTTACACTGTTAGTAGGAATGCAAATTGGTGCAGCCACTTTGGAAAACAGTGTGGAGATTCCTCAAGAAATTAAAAATAGAGCTACCCTATGACCCTACAATTGCACTACTGGATATTTACCCCAAAGAAGCAGATGCAGTACAAAGAAGGGCCACATGTACCCCAATGTTCATAGCAGCAATGGCCACAATTGCCAAACTGTGGAAAGAACCAAGATGACCTTGAACAGATGAATGGATAGACTATCTAATTCTTAATACTAAGCTCTTAATCAGCACGTTATACTATTCAGAGAATCTAGATTCTAGTGAGAATCCAAAATACTGTGTGCAGATATCATAAAGCAATATTATATTAAGATAACTTTTGATCTTAAAATGTCTGTTGAAAGAACTATGAACAGGCTTCCTACTCTCATTCCTAAGGTGATCTATCCAAGGTTAAGTACTAGAGTTTCACAAGATAAGGACTGATACCGGAGGTCAAGTTCAAGAATGTTATCAAGGCAGGAGGAGCAGGTGAGTCCTAGCTGTCCAAACAACCCACAGGTGCATAGCCCAGGGTTCAAAAATCACAGACCAGTTTGAACTATAGTATTTCTGCATCTAGATAGGGCCCTGAGTAATAGACACCGGGGAACCAAGGTTAATAATAAGCATGATGGTGAGCCAGAAGTTCTGTAATGTGAAGAAACTTTCAGAATTCCTTCCCAGACCTCGTCTGATTACAGGGAGGCAATCCATGGGTAAAGACAAGCAGGCCACCTGACTGGAATATGGAAGTGAAGGGAGCAAGTATTTCTAGTAAACTGTATCTTCTACAATTTAATAATACAGCTTTACATGGAGACTAACCTATATCTGAAACCAGCAAATTGGATTCCACTAAGTGATTCTTTTTTACTTAACCAAAAAAAGGAAGAAAAATAAACATCAAAAGAACTAGAAAGATCATTAAAGTGAGCTAATGCAACTTTAGCAATATCATAGAATATTCAACAGCAGAACTAATAAACAGCATTGAAATTCATGTAGAGCAGTGTTTCATTACTTTTGGTACATTGTCTTCTCCAAAGATGTCCACCAAATATTTTTCATCCCCTATGTTCTTCTAGAGCCTTGCTACTCCTCCATCAGGAGTTGGAGGCTAAATCCCCTTCTGTGAATATAAGTGTACTCTTTGCTTCTCTGTAACCAATATATCATGGCAGAAGTAATGTTATGTGATTTGTTAGGTCACAAAAGGCAATATGGCTTTTATCTTGTTAGCAGGAACACTCATGTTTTACAGCCCTGAGACTCCATATAAGAATACAACTGTCCCGAGACTGTCACACTGGCGAGCTACATGTAAACCTTCTGGTCCACACTCCAGCTGAGCTCCAGACAACTGTCGGCTTCAACTGCTATTCTATGAGTGTACTATCTTGGACACCCAGTCCAGTCGAGCCTTCAGATGACTATAGCAATAACCGAAAACTGATAGCGATTTCATGAAAAACCCAAGGGAAGACTGCCCAGTGAAGAGCTGACACATTTCTGACTCATAGAACTGTGAGCAGAAAGCAGCAGTCATTTTAAACTGCTAAAGGTTGGAGTAACGGACTGCAGCAATAGTAATCTGACCACCACAGAGGAGAGATCACTGAGTTTCCAACACCCATGTTCCTCTTTTCCCATTGCGTCCATGAAACTCTTGAAACTCTTGAAACATGGCAGGAAAGATACCAGCGTGGGGAGGAACACAGGAATTTCCTTTAGGGCCACCAGTAAAAGAATCTGTCTAAAAGCCCATTCACTATTCATGGCATGATTAAGCAGTGTGAGATCGCCAAAACAATTGATTAATTTTTTTAAGCTCCATTTTTAATCTAAACAAGTATTCATTTCCTGACTTCAATTTCAGAAGGTAAGAAAAGTTCCAAATTGTAGCATGAACTTGCCATAGTGATATGGTCAGGGAGTCAGATGGGATATATGTTTTTGTGCATTTATTTTCAAGTTCTTAGCCACATGTTAGCAGAGAATGGATGGATCCTACAGGAAAGGATGGTAAAATGAAACTATTCCTTCTGCTTTGGTTATAAGTCTACTAAGTACAAAAAAGATATATTTAGGGTAATTGTTTTAAAACTATAACTGGTGATTCAACAAGCTATCAATCGGGATTCTTTTTTTTTTAAATTTTATTTATTTGACAGAGAGAGAGCGAGCATATCAATCGGGATTCTTAATTCTATTATCTCTTCTCTTTCATCTATTCTCATGACTAGAATTTTTGCAAATAATGCACCTTTTCTCTGCCTCAACTTCTCTTCCAACTAAAGACTCCCATAAAACATGCCATCTACACAATTCTCTGGAGGAAAGAGAAGAACTATTTCAGGCATAACCTCCTAACCTATTCAACACACCCTCAGCCAACAACCTCATTCTCCTTTTGGCATTCAGAGGGCTCTGGTGTATCTCTTGCCCTCAAAAATGCTATCAACATAATGAAAGTTGAGATGAAAATTAATCATTTAGTGAGCCTTCTCTTGTATCTCTTTTCAAACCTGCTGGGGGTAGGGGAAATCTGCAGAAGCTTGGAAGTCTACATTGGGATTCATATTGGCTATAACTGTTCCGGGAAACAAGAAAATTAATGAGAACTGGTTACTAGGGAGAAATTAGATACTTTTGCTCAGCACTTGAGATCAAGAACCTCAAATTGGACAGAGAGCTATCTCCCATAGCTCTCTGCCCATACCGTGGTCTTTCTACTTACTGCCTCATATTTATCTTTTCTAATTGGGCCCTTCCCGCTACTAGATTATAAGCTTCTTACATGTCTTTGTATCCTTCGTGCCTCAAACTAGATCAGGATATAATAAGAACTCAATAGGCTTTTGATAAATTAACACCATTTTAACTTTAAAAAGATAAAACAGAAAGGTCATGAATTTAATGAAGTGTAGAGCTGGGGGTCTATAAGAAGGTCCAAGTATCCTTACACCCAAGTTTGGCATCTCAACCCTTTAGAATGCAACCAATTTGGCATGCCTTTAAGTCTTCTCCCAAATAAAAGTCAGACTAATAATAATAATGGTACTTGATATTTTTATAGTCCTTTTTTGTTCATCATATTGTTTTTTTCTGACAATCTTTTTTTTTTTAAGATTTTATTTATTTATTTATTTAACAGAGAGAGAACACAAACAGGCAGAGAGGCAGACAGAGGCAGAGAGAGGAGCAGGCTTCCGCAGAGCAAGGAACCCGATGCGGGACTCGATCCCAGGACGCTGGGATCATGACCTGAGCCAAAGGCAGCTGCTTAACCAACTGAGCCACCCAGGCGTCCCTCTGACAATCTTTTTAGAAACTTTTGGGCACAACTGATTGTTGTCATTTTAATATCTGTTTCTTCCTTTCTTTCTTTCATGCAGGGCTTGAATGCATAACCCTGAGATCAAGACCTGAGCTGAGACCAGGAGCACTGGACGCTTAACCGATAGCCACCCAGGCACCTCTAATGTCAGGTTTTTAATCAGAAATTCAAGGAGGTAAATTATTTACCTAGTTATACAGAAATAAAGGGACAAAAGCAGAGCAAAATTCTTTGTCCAGGACTTCTTTCCCAGTCTGGAAAGAGTAGCAATCATTGTTTACACTTAAAAAAAATCATTTTGGATCCTGATCAAAACTTGATGTTGTGGGTTTCTGCGATCCACCTTAGCTGAGAGGTAGTCATTTTTCATTTTGGGGCCAGCACTTCAGTAGCTGAAAGCAGTCTGTGCATTCATTTGAAATGAAGGATGGGAAGTTCCCTGAAAAGGTTTGAAGTCTTAATTCAATTGATATTGGCACAATAAACTCTAGGATGCATTCAAATCCATTACTAAGACTTCTTATGCCAGCAGATTTGCAAAACTAGATGTGGAATTGCATCAAGTTCTTTCTGCTATGTGTTTTAAGGTAAAATAATACAGATCTCCTTTCTTCACATGGGAACTGAAGGGTATTTACTTGACGATGGTCTCCTTGTATGATTGATACCATAAGGAAAGGCAAAAATGAAGTATCCAACTCTTGCTTACACCTGTAGTGCAATAGCAAGGCTTCCTGATTCTCCATGCTAGAGCGGAATGCACATACTGGTCTGGTAGTGGTCAGTGAGGATTGGAAGATTCCATCATTCTATATTCCAATGGTCATTCCACATTCTCATGGTCTCTGATCAGAAGTTATAAACATCAGGGAAAAAAATGGAGTTTTCATTGCTACTTTTTAAAGCCAATCTTTTGGAACTGTGAGGACATTTTAGATTAAATATTTTGGTCATATCTGTTTTGCTACATTTATGTAAACATAACCTAATTCTTACTCCCTCATTACTTTTCCTCATAGCTTTCTACAAGACCTAAGATCCCAAGGGAGGGCTGAGTATATTGCTTAAAGTCTTATTTTTAGACATTCCAAAAAAATATAAATATGGAATAATTTTTTTATCAGGATGATTACAGAGTCAAGTCACATAAAGTCTTGATTTGGCTTGCTTCAACAATAAGGATATGAATTACCTCTTGTAGCAAGAAGCCCAGAGACTGGGTAGTCCTAAGGCATGGTATCTTCGGGACCCAGCTTTGAACTCTTCGGTGCCTTGTATTCTTTTATTGCTGGTTCCTGTAAGGGTGTAAGATGGTGAAAACAGGTCTGGATGACATATCCAGATAGAACAGTGGCCAAGGAAGAAAAGTAGAGCCACCTTTTCCATGTACAGGTTTCAGGAGGAAAAAAATTCCCAGAAGAAGTCTACCTCATTAGCTGAAGCCAGTCATGGACAAAAGCACTGGAATCATCATGTTTGTCTTAAACCAGTTAGGACCTACCCCTGAGACCAGGATTGGATTGATGAGTTCCCTTCAAGTATATGACTGCAGAGAAAGGTAGATAAGTGAAAAAGGACAATCAGAGAAATGAATCAATGTTGCACATGTGATCGACAGTGTTTGGGACAAGGTTTTGTCAACATATTTGATATGACAAATTTCAGTTTTGTCACTTCCTTTGTCATTCTTCTTATTAAGTGCCTAGTATGAACTGTACTAGGACTTAAGGATATTAAGAGGCTAAAAGATAGTATTGTCGCTATAGAAGAAAAAATAGTCCTTTCCATACAGTTAAGAAAAAGTGATTAACCAAAAAATAAATCAATAAAACGGGAGAAGAAACTGTGAGAACATCAATCTTTCAAAGCCAAGAAAAGACTTAAGGATCTGCTGTTCAACTATCTAGTGAAGGTAAATCACAACACTTCTATACAATATAACAAAGGAACAACAGGCTCAAGTTTTGTCTATTTTAATAAGCATCTCATTTAGTATAAATGCAGATGGATAGGGGGAAGAAGTTAGCTGTAAGATTCCACCAGCCCCATATGAGAAATTATGTTGTTATAGGACTAAAGAGAACTAAATTTTTTTAATTGAAAACAAGAGAAGTCATTATCTTCAGTTCTTTTTCTAAGAAGATAGTAATTAGAGTGGGTCCCCAGTCCTGGGTCAATACTCCCAGCTCACAACCTGATAGAACTCCCTAGCTTGGTGTTAACACAGTAAATAGAACAATATATTGCTAGGTCTTTGGAGGAGATAAGAAGATGATTGGGCATCTTACTTCTATAATTGTTGCCTTCAGAGGACAAGAACCACAGGTAATTTTATTAAGAGAGTCCCACTATTGGCACTTATAACACCCTAGAGTATCTTTAAGGAAGAGGAAAAGACCTCATTAGTGGTTCAATCCTCTACTCCTCTCCCTTCCCATCTATTAAAGTTTGAAGATGCAAAATATTCGAGAATAACTCCCTAGCCAGGCAATGGTTGAATCTGGAAGATCTGTATAATTTTATACATTATATAAAACAGAAATTCCCAATGATGCCCAAATATGACAACAATAGCTTAGAAGACAGAGCAACCTGAAAGAGCAAGAAAAAAGGTAAATAAAAGAAATTTAACATCAAATGTATATCTCAAAATCTGGAAGATCAGTTAGGATTTTGTATTTTATTGTTGATGGAGAGCAATGTTTAAAGAAAAGAACTCAACCTTTCTACAGGGCAGAATAGTGTTTGCTTTCATGGATCGAGATGGTTACACTAACTCTGTGTCTTCATATAAAGTGCTGAAAACAACGTGACCCTTTGTCACACCGTCATACCCACGCAATGAGACATCAAAGACTCACATGGAAAAGATCATAAGCAAAGGACAGATTTGGTTTTAAGAGCCAGGGAAGATATGTAATTATAACAGTTAAACTTTGAATCTCACAGGACATTGGGGCAAGAAAGACTTTAAATGTCATCTCGTTTAACTCTCCCATCCTTAAGCAGAAAAGACAGGGAGCGATTTCACAGTGGCATGTCATCAGGTTTATAGGTGACCTTGCTTCCCTTTTGTAATAGTTCCTGTGAAGGTCATTATAAGATCCTGAGTGAAAAAAGGAGGAAGAAATAAAATAAGAAATTTCTCCCAAGAAACACAATTGTTAAATTTTCTATGGTTTGGATTAGGAATGCTTAGCGCCGAGGTAGCAAGGAGGGCCGAGCACTTACAACTACGGGCACAGAAATTTGAAAGCTTCCACTGGATCAAAGAATATACAGGTAGTTTTGTCTTTTTTTTTTTTTTTTTTTAACTGCTTTAGCATCAGAATAGGAAGCTTGTTGAGACTTGGTAAAAGCACCAATTCTATTTCCATTTTTATTCCTCTTCCAGTTTTATAGAAAAGGTACATTTTCATTAGAGGAATTAGGTAGCTGATTCTCTTGGAAAGATGCAGCTGTCACCCAGTAACACAATCTCTTGCTGCCCTCCACACTCACTGTGGCAGCAACTGGGTTTCCTCTCAGAGTGGCTCTTGCTTGCTTCGGGCCCACAGTGACAGCTGACAGGAGAGGAGTGAGAGCTAAGGTGTCAAGCCATCCCTTCCCCAATTCCATTTGCCTTGGGAACGTGCTAACCTGAAAGTCCATAACGGTCATTTAAGAGCAAGGATTAGTCGATAGTATAGGTTTTTGTTCCTCTACATGGTGCACGTAAGGGGGAAAATAATGTTTGTATTTCATTCAAGGCCACTCACTATGTTTAAGAGACGTCAGGATCCTTGATGCAAAATATCTCAGTGCCTGTATGTGTTGACGTTCGAGTAACCAGTAGAATTAATTTAGTTTACAAATGTTTTCGACCCCCTACCTAAGAGAGAGTGGGTAAAATACTTTTTCTTTAGTAAAGGGTCACAAAATACTAGTTTGATATAAGAAGTAACAAAAAAATGGAATCGTTTTCCAATGTATGTAGAACTAGGTTTTCTACGGACCCTCCCCTCCCAAAAAAGGTCACTGGCCAACATCTCTTTTTGATCATAGATGGGATGATGTCCATAGGAAGGGTTTAGGTAAAATCCAAAAATCAATAACATGCCAGAGCACCCTTGAAATGAGTTAAGCACTGTGTAGAATCAAAAGTAGGATTTAACACGGTTCCTACTTTAAAGGATCTTCCTGATCTCCTGGTATGACCATTATATGTCATGTCATGAAATATTACCCCAGCGGGGAACAAGTGTTACTTACATAAAATGATTTTGCCATTTCAGAGACATAATATGGTTTGCTAGAATGGGCATTTGCCTTGGAGTCAAGTGTCTTGGTCAGTGTCCAAACACTGACATTTAATAACCTATGTGACTTCTCCATATTCACTCTCCTCATCGGTAAGAATGTTGAACTAGATTATTTCCAAGTTAAAACATTTGGCAATTTATAATAACTTAAGAATATTAGTGCTATGTTTTATAGTGGTTTACAATGGAGCTAACGGCTCAAATTCGTAAATTATTAAAAATACTACCCAAGATTTAAGTGAATTTTGGTTAACAAAAGAAGTTCCATGTTCAAAAAATGTTTTAACAATGGTTTGGAATTAATTAAAATAACTGTCATGTGCCTTCCCATGAATGAAGGTAGAACATTTATAAATGAGCATATTCTTATCACCTTTAAATATGACAAAGTGAACCTCTATAGAAAGCCACTCTTTGCACGGGAGGTATTTGCTTTTTTGGGATATCCTGCTGACGTCTGCCAGTCCCTCAGGTGGTTTGAACTGAAAGCAAGGTTATCTTGCCATCCTTGATTTGGGGCAATCAGCCATCACAAAACAATTCCTGATAATAAACATTGCAAGGAGAGGCCTGCAAACAGCTCCAGAATGATAAATAAAGGTATCGTTTTTCCAAATAAGAAACAGGAGGAGGTTAATTTAAAATAAACCACTATGAGATTTCTTACGGAGTTAGTATCACCTACTTTTCAAAAGCACAGTAATCATTACATGTGAGGGCAATTGTTCATCAGAACCTCTTGTTTATTTGGCTGATTGTTCTCCCCAGGTATAATGCTTTTCAACAGATCAATCAGCAGTTTTAATCGGCTTTTCAAGACTATTTAACAGGATAATTTGGTCAAATGGCACATGTTATCCAAATCGCCCTCCCGTAGCTTTCCCCATCACAAAGAAGTGCACTCTAGGGTTTCACGCAGACCTGGGGTCCAGTTCTGGGCCTCCCATTTCCCTGGAAAGTTGGGCAAACTACTTCAGATTTTTGAATCTCATTTTCCTCATCTATGGGGCCAATGTAATAGTACCTACTCACTGACTTAAGGTGATGACAAGGTGTATTTTTTTTTTTTTTTTTTTAAGATTCTGCTCATTTATTTGTCAGAGAGAGAGCGAGAGAGCACAAGCGGGGGAGCGGCAGGCAGAGGGAGAAGCAGACTCCACACTGAGAAAGGAGCCCGACATTGGACTCAATCCCAGGACTATCAGGAACCCAGCCAAAGGCAGATGCTTAACCGACTGAGCCACCCAGGAGTCCCAACAACGTGTATTAATGTGACTAACAAACCTAGTGTTGTAACCAGAACATGAGAGGCACCAAATAATTATTATTACCCTAAACCATAAGAGGACTCAGAGCCCTAAGTGTCTTGAAAAGGTAAGTATGTACCTGGTCTTGCATGTCTATGCTCTTTTTTTTTTTTTAAAGTATTTATTTATTAGAGAGAGAGAGAAAGAGATCGCAAGTAGACAGAGAGGCAGGCAGAGAGACGGAGGCAAGCAGGCTCCCCGCTGAGCAGAGAGCCCTATGTGGGACTGGATCCCAGGACCCTGAGATCATGACCTGAACCGAAGGCAGAGGCTTTAACCCACTGAGCCACCCAGGCGCCCCTGTCTGTGCTCTTTTTAAAGACTATCTGTAAGTCTCCATGTATAGAACGCATGCATTCTTAAAAAGTAAGGGGCAATCTTTTCTCTGCATAAAAATATATTGTATTACTTAGTGTCCCAGCTCTGGCTGCTGTGACAAAATATCATAGTTTGGGTGACTTATACGTAACAAATGTATTTCTCCCAGTTCTGGAGGCCAGGAAGTCCAAGTCAGCGTGCAGTCTGCTTGTCCCTCTCCCTCTGCTCCTTCTACTTTCTCTAATAAATAAATAAAATCTTTTTTAAAATTTTTTTTAACATTTTTATTTATTTATTTGACAGAGAGAGAGAAAGAGATCACAAGTAGGCAGAGAGGCAGGCAGAGGGAGAGAGGGAAGCAGGCTCCCTGCTGAGCAGAGAGCCCGATGAGGGGCTTGATCTCAGGACCCTGAAATCATGACCTGAGCTGAAGGCAGAGGCTTAACCCACTGAGCCACCCAGGTGCCCCAATAAATAAAATCTTAAAAAAAATAGTGTATGTTTGTAGCCCAGTAAGTTTTTAGGTCAAATTTTTAATTGTAGGGTTTGATTAACTCTTCATCTGCATCCTTGTTTTGCTGGAATAAAAGGGCATCAAATAGATACATGTGTTTCAAGATGTAGAAGGACGCACAGACGCTAAAGAAACAAGTCCTTAAAGAAGAGATTATTTAGATGAGGGAAACCTGACATTATCCAACAGTTCCTCTATTGGAAGCCCATCAGTCTGTGGTGGGTCCTGACTGGTACCAGGAAGATGCAGATTAGCCAGGTAATAAATACTCGGCCCTTAGCCCAGCTTCTCACAGAGTCAACTCAATAAATATTAGTGGCAGTGATAATTTAATGACTCCTCTCAATTAGCCAGCCCAGGGACCCTTGATACTTCTAGCTTATCCTCCTAATCACTATTAACTCCATTACCTTTTAGCAAGTGGATCAGATAGGCAAATAGAAGGGATCGAAGGCAAAACTAAAAATCTGTGAATTTTAGAACTCATTAGCAAACCCCGATAAAGGTAGAGAGGGATTAGGGTGACCCTAATGGTTAAAATCATGACTAAAAGGTTTTTGTTTTTCTTTTTTAGGAACCTCTCAATGCCATTTTCTACTCTGTTAGCACTTTATAATCAAGAACTGAAGGCAGTGGCCTTTTTTGATGTCAAGAAATGTTGAGAAAAGTAAAAAGGCACGTGTGGTTTTCTGCTTCACTAGGTTGTCAAGAGAATTGCAATAAAATAACCATTTAAAATCGAGAAATGGAGCAGCAGGCCCTACTCTGAACAACATCGAACTTTCAATGGTTCATGAATGTTATGAGTCACGGGGACAGCTACCCAAGGGGCACCTGTCTTGAAGACTAAAAAATTATGGGCAAAAGAAACTAGGAAAATAAAAGGGTTGGGACCGTCTATCCTGTGATGACTAGCCTTTACACTCGCTTAAACAGTCTTTCTCCTGGTGTTCTAAATCAGTGCTTCTCAAACTTTAATGTGCATATAAATTGCCTGGGGATCATCAGAAGTGCACAGGCTGATCTTGTTAAACTTGGGTTGTAGCCTGAGATTCTGCATTTTTAACACGCTCCCAAGTCATGCTCCTGGTCCGAAGGCTCTGCTTTGAGTAGCAGGTTTCAGTATCCCATTTTCCCGTTCCCTTCGCTTACGGTGACTATACGTCTTGTGCTTTTCAGGATAGCCTCAGTTTCATCGATAGGTCATTATTTTCAGCAAGTCAATTAGGTAACTAAATTAATTTAATTTTTATACTTTGGGGAGGCTGTTCATATGAGAGATTTTTCTTATCAGAAAATACCATGTCAAACTAGATTACCTTGGCGTGGGGTTGAGAAAATAGACTTATCACAAGTGGACTGGCAAACGGTTTCTTCTCTCTTTTTTTTTTGAGACTTCCCATCTTATTCTAGTACTCCTTTTTGTATCTGCATAAAAACTTGGCTAGAACAAAAAAACCATTGTTTTCTACCAGTTAAGGCTAAATGAGTCATCCGTGAAGGAAGAACTGCGGGGATGGCCTGGAGACCTGGATGAAGTGTTACAGCCGGACAAGGGGGAATTTGACGTAGGAAACGTTCCTGATGGTCATTCCTGGCTTCCTTCTCTATCAAAAATAAATTGAAGAAAATCTCTTTTTTGGTCTCTAGACTCTAAGCTCTAAATCTTGCTCTAATGCTCTGATGAAAGTTTACTGTGCTCAGGAGAATAGTTGTTTTCTTGCTCTGTCACCTATTAGTTATATGACATTGGTCAAATTTACCTTTTTTGAGCTTCTGTTGTTTTTCCTTTTCTTTTCCTTTTCCTTTTTCTTTTCTTTTTTCTCTTCTTCTTCCTCTTCCTCTTCTTCTTTAACGGGGGAATGAGGTTGAGGAAATGCCCACGTTAAAAATAGGTCCTCCAAAGACTATCAAAAACAAGGATCATCTAGGTCATATTGAGATTCCTAAGGATAATATCTTAAATGTTGCAATGTCTCTATTTAGAGTTAACTCTGAGGCGGAATGCTACTTGTGAATCTCACCCGGGCACTTGTGCCCTCAAAGTTAATCTCAACAAAGGGAACCAACGTTTCTTAGTAGAGGACTAAAGTTTCCTTTTCCAAACTACAGATTGCTAAGATAGGAATGTGAAACTAAAATTATATTTACTGCTTCATTAAAAGAGGAGAACAGAAATTGCATGGCAGTATGTTAGTGTGGATTCTCTAAGACCCTAGTAACTGTTCAATAAGTGAGTGAATGAATGAATAAATGAAATCATGGACAAGTTCTGGAAAGCTTGTAACACAGGTGAAGAAAGTCCTTGTTATTTAAATTGAAGCTGAAACACTAACATCTTTCTTTAGTTGAATTCCTTTCCATTTATTCTTTTTAAAGTGACAGTGTATTAAAGTTTTAGAAAAATTCAAATTCTGGAAAGGAGCACAACATGGTACTATGCAAAAGGTAAAAACTAAACATTGACACAGCACCTTTAGAAAGCATTTTTGTGAAAGTTTATTTAAAAGATGTCGAAGAGAAAATATCGATATGAAACACCCCAGGAAACCACAAAAATACTTGAGTTCCTTAACTCCATAATCATTCCAAATAACACTACCCGGAGGGAAAATCACAATCCTGCATAAATGCAACATTTTCATCCCTACTCCTCAGCAAATTCTTGGATTCAGACTGATAATTTCAGGTTGCTATCATTTAAAAATAAATATACTAGGACCTGCCCTTACGGGTCTCCCACAGCAACATGGACTTCTGTATGCTTGATTACAGGTCCAAGATTCATTCCAGGAAGCAATTAAAACCTGTTTTAACTTTGAGGTTTTTAAAATGCAAAAGAAAATTCAAGAAATGAAACTCACTTAATGATTCCATTGCCTTTTGCTAACTCTGATGTCTAGATGAGATTTGCCAAAATGTGCTGTTTTCAAAAGCCCCAATTAGAAGGCCATCTTTAATAGCTGTGTCTATTAGACACCAAGTAGTATCTGATGAAGGAATTAAGTAGCATACATGAGCTTTGAAATCAGTGTCTTAATCTGGAAAAAAGCTTTCAATCAGGCAACCTTACCTTTTTCGTATATCTGAAAAGGAGTCCTTCAACCCAAACCAGGTGGATTGTGCTCAGTGGACTGTAGATAGATAATTTGTCACCCTGTCTTATATCAACTATGCTTTTTGATCCATAAACTCAATTCCTAGGTAAGAAAGAAAATATTCTATGTTAAAAAATATGGAGGCATTTGTCTTAGGTAGAATCTCTTTTTGTAGACTCTCCAAAGAAGATAGAAGTGCTTTCTACCAATACTGATTTTTATGTTAGAATATTTTTAGTCATTTAGTTTTTTAAATTCATCATGGAGAGCAATCTTTCTACAAAGCCACACACTTAATCTTAGTAATAAAACAATACTACTAGATAGAAAGAATACATAAAGAGAATTTAATTATCCTTTACTGTCCAGGAATTAATAATAGAAGCA
>CM052799.1:171266133-171320161 GCA_028533885.1 Nasua narica
GATAGAAGTGCTTTCTACCAATACTGATTTTTATGTTAGAATATTTTTAGTCATTTAGTTTTTTAAATTCATCATGGAGAGCAATCTTTCTACAAAGCCACACACTTAATCTTAGTAATAAAACAATACTACTAGATAGAAAGAATACATAAAGAGAATTTAATTATCCTTTACTGTCCAGGAATTAATAATAGAAGCATTATTTTTCTCATTATATTTCTAATGAGTGAAGACTAACAACATTTTCTGAACATAAATTCCAGTAACTAAGAACTATCATGAGATTGAAATTTTTTTAGTATTTCCTACACTTAGAATTACTCTTTCAAAAGGACTATCACTATTGAAGAAATTCGAGATGGTCATGACTACTTATATGTAGACTTTAAGATAAAAAATATCTGAGGAATACAATAAATCATCTGAAATTGTTTTTGTTTTTCCATGCCATTATAATTCTTTTGCTACAGGGAACTTTCTGCTACTCAGGATTCTATTGATAAAAACTCTCTATTAACCAAAAAATATCTACTCCACCTTACCTCCCACCATGTTCACAATGTTATAGTACAATAATTAATAATAACCCTAAAATGAAAACAAAAGCTTTGAAGATTCTGAATTACTTTCTAAAACATCAAGAGATTAAGTAACTCATAGATTATCTGCCTTACTTGGATTAACTCTCAGTTGGCTAAGATTTTTGAGAGAAAAAAAATAATACCCAATTGCAATCATTCTAGTAAGATTTACCAGATATGTAGCTGATGCCTAAAAAAATGTGAGGAAAACTCATGGAATTATATAAAAGATATTTAAAATCAAGTGGACAGATATCTATATAAATGTTAGTGGGTCTCTCAAGCCTGTACATAATATTTGTTAATTTAGATAATTACAAATTATTTAATTTATTAGCACTAAATGAGAATTAGAAGGCTCCAAGCTAAAACCTATAAGTAGAAGGGATCTGGAGAATGAGTCTAATCCCCTCGTTTTACAGATGAGAAAACCAAAGTCTATAGGTTAAGAGATTAGGCTGGGACCAATATCCAAGTCTGATTTCCCATTCAATGTATTTGCCATAACACAATACACACACACACACACACACACACATGCACATACACACACACACACATACACAGAGTATAGGCTAAGGGGATGGGGAAGCACATAGAAGGATGGGTAGAGATGGAGGTTACAAGCATTTAAAGGGCCTCTTTCTAAGGGTCAAGCATTGTTTAAATATTTGTATGTGTTTATTGCATTTGATCTCATAGCACTCTTAAAAAGAAGCCACTATGCTTTAGAGATAAAGGAACTGAAGCTCAGAGAGGTCGTCCTGACCCCATTTCCACCATGTTTGCCCCAGACATGAACTGATCCTATTTTTTTGGGCATTGGTTGGTTTCTCAACAGTATATTACCTCACACACCCATTCAACAAATGTATACCAAGCTTCTCCTTTATGCCACCCGCCCCCTGGGGAGCTGGGTGTGCAGTGATGAACCAAAAGGCTTGACCCCCCCATCAAGGAGCCAGTGGGCACAAGGTCCAGCCCTACTGTTTCCTAACCTGATAGTGTCTCCTTCACTCAGGATCAGAACTGGGAATCCCTACTTCCAACCACTTTTTGGAAGCTTCGTTGATGATCACATCTTCAATAAAGTCACTTGAAAACTTAATAACTGCCTTTCATATTCTACTTCTTTGAAAGGTTATTAATGCAAATGGTTTCAATAACAATTGGCAAACACATTATACACAGTAGTTTTCCACAGTATGGAAACACCAAATTTTAGAATTGCTTCAAGATTAAATATGTTCATAAAATTTTACACTTTCATGGGGTCTGTTAATTCAAATACACTATAATTAAAAAACTGTGCATTTCTTTTTTTAAGTTGGGCTTATTTTTAGACTCTATTTAACAAAAATCAATTAGGAAAAACATGATCGTAGAGCACAGACCATCACGTTAAATCAAAGTGACAGTATAATCCTTGAAACACCAATTCTGAAAATGTAAACTGTTCTCATATGGTATGCAGTAGGTATTCTGCAAATAAGAGAGTGCTCAAAAGAATGAACAGACTTGGTATATGACTTTATCCCAGGCATTTTATAATATTCACTGCCAAACTCACATGCATAATTTGGTTTTGTGTTTGAAAACAGTGCTAATCATTCTATCACCAATCAGGCAAGGAAGGATATGTGGAGCTCAGATAAGAATGATGCATGTTGGAGGGGCCTGTCTACATGGCCTAGATGAGATTGGCCCTTGATTTGCAGCCACAGCTGCTAATGGCCAAGCATACAGCTATTTTCAACCACTCCACTTAGATTCACATTCTTCTCTGCTCTGGTGCTTTAAAAAGCACCAGGATGCTTGCCTGCCTCCACTGTGTCCTGGCAGGCCATCATGCTACAGACTGATTTTGATTTGAGCTTAGGCATGTCATCACAAGTTTAGGGGGGAGTCCTCTGAAATCTTCAGAAATGTGAGAACTGGGTTCTTGAAGCACACATGCAGGATGTCATACAAAAGATTATTGATCACTTTGAAGAGTTAACACTGGGTCCCAGAGTGATGATAAATCCCAAGATGTGCACCTCCACATAACAAAGATTCTCCACTGTGTTGCAGAGATGAAAAGTGCCTCTCATCAACATTCCATCCCATGACGTGCTGACAAGAAAGTACAGTGAAACCTCAATTCGTAAATCATCTGGAAAAAGCATTCTTTGGGGAAAGCTGCCTCGGGTCGGGGAAAATTCCCGAGTTTATGATGCTTTCATGTCAGCTGAGCCAGCTCAAGCATTTCTTATATAAAAACTTTCTTGGTCCACAAAGAAGAGTTGATCTTGTCCTCATAGCTTTACTAGCCTTTAGACATGCCCCATTATTGCGCAAATGTATATTCTCCTCCTCTGCTAGACTCTTAGCTCTCTGAAGGCAAGATCTGTTTCTTTGAATAAATCCCTAACATATGAGATAATGCCTGGAACAATTTTTGTTGATTGAACATGGATAGATGAGTGGATGAATGGATCGGTGGGTAGATAAGGAGGAGGAAACAGGACTCAAACTCCAGTTGAGTTTTGGATGGGTCTGGGCCTGCTGAATTAGAGCCAATTTATTCACTGTTCCTATAGTTGAGTCAACTTGGAAAGTGAAAAGGAAAGAAAAATGGCTGAGCAATAGTCATACGACATCTACACCACTTGATGGGAGGATCTTCCCAGAGGAGTAGAAGCATCCTCCATTTTAGCCAAGTTTCTTGGGGATCGACTCCTCTCCTGATATGAGGAGAAGGGAGAAGGTTATTTCTCTTTCAAGAACCAGCGAGGTAGAGAAGCAGGAATGGTCGAGAAAAGAATAGGAGCTTTGAAATTTGACACACTTGAGGACCAACTGGAATTTAGCTAATTACTTAGATGATTTTGGACAAGTTGTTTGGTCTCACTAAAATCCCGGCTCTTCATCTATAAATCAAAAATACTAACATCAACCCTGTGAGGTGATTCTAAGAGTGTAAAAGACCATATGTGGAATGCCTAGCACAGAGAGGCACTCAAATATTTTTACTTATAATAATTATGCATATGTATATGTTATTTTTAGTTGTATAATGAAGTCTTTCATATTAGTATTGTTGGAAAGAATTCTCTTGGTTAATTGAGACTTATCTGTAGAAAAATGAATTTTCGTTTAAATGAGATAATTATTTAGCACTTACCATCAGGCACAACATCGTGTGATGAAAGACTGTATATTCTTTGGAAGTTGTCAGATAAAGTGAGATGGCCATACCTGGAGGATGGAGCCACATCGTTTCCAAATAAGGCCACTTTGATACATAAAAGATTGGGCATTTAATGGATACACACATACATACATATATATATATATATAAGATTGCTCTCACTGTAACTGTGAGTTTAAAGAATAATATTCAGGTACTTTGCTGATATTAATCTTCCACAATTACAGAAGGTCAGATTTGGGCTCAGCATGTCTGAGTTGATTACCTACACATAAATCCTAGTGATAGGTCCTTAAGATAGTAACGTTTTCTTTCTTCAGACAAGTAAAATTGGCCTCAAGAATGAACAAGTGACCTAAGAGAAGTGTGCCTGATGAGTCACTCTGAATGTTGTTGAACAAGTCCCAGGCTGTTACAGCTACCAGGTTCCCATGTTCCAAAGTCAACTATTTGACTTAGACACATTCCCTCTTTCCTGTCTTGCCTTTGGGTGACCCCCATGCTTGAAAATGACAGATGGACCAGAGACATTCCTAATTGCCCAAGTCATAAGCCATTCCTCCCAAGCCCACTCACCCTTAACCCCTGAAGAGGTCTGGCCTCTACAATCACCTTATCATCTCCATGTCCTAACCTGTTTTCATAATTCTTCCAGAACTGTCATCACAGATATCAGGAGATACTAGGTATTAGCAGATTGGATGATTAAAATGATTTAAAATAAGGTCTGGATATATTTATATGATATAAGCAATCTATTTAATTTACATAAATACTTAGTCACATAAATAACATTTAAGCGCTTGAATCTGGGAGTCTTCCCAACTCATTCCTTTTTCTGCTCCATACATAGAATAAGGACCAGCCTTTTGCTTTCCTATTGCAGACCCACATTAAGATGAGTCTAAAAACAAGTAGACTTGTTGAATGCCAGGGAGAAACAATATTGAAGAATAAAGTCTAATGAAGATAAGGTTTTCAATTATCTTTGAAAAATGATTATATAAAACTCAATTCTTAATTAATTGATTTGTCATTCTTAAATGAGAACCATTAAGCTAAATTATGAAATTAGTTATCTCAAATCATTTTTAGATCAGTGTATCAATAATATATAAACTGATAGAGTGTACAGCATGCAGTTTGAGTGGTTTAAGTGATTTCTAGTAATTCTTGGGAGAAAATAGAACAGAGAATATAGTCTTTAACACTAATGGGATGGGACACAGGACTAAAGTAAAGAGAGGGAAAAGTATACCTTCCAAAAGAGAAACTTCAGAAATTCACAAGCCAAGGGGAAAAAATCTTGGAGAGTGTTTAAAATAAAAAGGACAGGATACAAATTCTGCATACAAATTCTGTAGGAACATATTATGGCCACCTGGACAGGTTAAAGTTACAAGAGGTTTTCTCAACAGCCACTTCAGAGATTGACTAAAGGAGGGAGAGAAGATGTGAGCTATTCACAAAGGTGCTGAAAGTCTCACCATCTAAGAAGAGACCAGCAGGAAAGCTCTTGGTTCTATAACTTTCAAGCTAAGTTTTATATAATATAATTATATCATATTTTCTAGTTATAGAAAATGCTGCTACTTCATTCGTTTGTTCCCTCACTCAGTGAAGACCTATGCATTCCTACTTTGTTCCAGGAATTGGGAATATAAAGATAAACAAGAAAAAGCCTCTGAAATCTAAATGAATACAACAAAATATTGTGGAAGATGCACAAAGAGAGGTACGCAACAAACGGCGTAGGGAAGGTCTGCAGGGTGGAGTCTGAAGGAGGCCACAGGGATGGCATCCCAGTAGGGACAGATCAGTCGGGCCTGGAAAATGACAGCCAGGGACAGAGGTATGAAAGAAGTGGGTGCTGCCAGGAGGAAGAGCACGTTTAAGAAGTTTGGTGTGTTTGGAAACTCTTTAAGATAAGGTCTATTAAGAGATATGGCTGAAGAGGTCAGCATGTTGAATCTGGGAAATGAGAAGCCAGTCAAGTGTGTTAAGGAAAATGTAACATAATTGGATATGAATTTTAAGAGGTTCCCACTGACTCTAGTGTGGAAAATTTATTGGAGGAGAGCAGGATTGGGAGTGGTTAGTCATACTTCATTTTCTTTCTGGCAAGGTTGCAAAATTGCTAGATCAGGAAAATCCAGTAGACAACATGTTTTTAGATTTCATCATGGCACTTGACAAACTCTCTTGTCAACAAGTTCTAAAAATATGTACTGATGATAGTACAATTAAGTAGATCTGTAACTAAGTTCAACCTACCTTTCTAGTCTTTTCTTTTAGTGCTCCCTTATATTTCCCAGTGTTCCAGTCATTAAATCCCTTGTTGATTCCTGTACACACCCTGTGTGTTCCAACCTCCAAGCCTTTGTTCATGATGTTCTCTCTATCCTTTCATCTCTTAAGTGTGGAAACCCCATCTATTGTTCAGTGGGCCATACCCTCTATGTATTTTTGTACTTGTCTTATGATCCTTGCTTTAGTCCATCCTGCATTATAGGCATTTGAGTAAGTATCTAACACTCCCCACCACATTTTAATGTACTTGAGGGTGTAAACTTTTTCATATTCCTCAGCAGAATGATAATGATGCTCATAACAATACCACCAACAATGTCTTTAGCATTTCTCTGTCAGACAGGATAGAAAGCCATTTGCAAACCCCCTTGTCTTATTCACTTGCAAGTGGCAGTTCAATGTACTAATAAGAAGCAAAAATAGATCAGTCACCCAGACCCAGGTTAGCTCTTAGCTATAACACTTACTGTCTGTGTGACTTGAGCAAGTTGTTTAACTTCTCTGAGCTTAAATGTTCTTATGTGTAAACTCTTAAATTTGTTCTGAGGATTGAAGGAGATGATGATTTAAGGGGCATTTAGCATAGTGCTTAACACACAGGAAGTTCTCAGAATACAAATCTTCTCTATGAAATCACTGCTAAACCCATTACACAGATACTAGGGAAACACAAAAATGTATGTGGACCCCTCTCAGGGAGCTTACAATTTAGTGGAGACCAAAATTTGTCAATGCTGTTTAATTTTGATAAGTATGCTAAATCTAGAAAAATGTGAAAATGACGAACACTATAAGCATTTCACGTTTATATTGATGTTTCAAGAAATATCACATAAAAGTTAAATAATTTTTCCAAGGTGGCATACTTCGTTTAACTCCATGTAGCACATTCATAGTTTACACAAGACATTTTAATTATCCACTACACTTTTTTTTTTAAGGTGGAGAAAAGTCACCCTTGGAGTATATCAGAGAAGATATGAGATAAGGATGTTGAGAATTATTTTTAAAGCTTTTTTTTTGGTGTAACTTTCACCTATTCTTTTCAGTCATGAACTTCTTCCTCTTCAAATAAGACATATCCACAGAATTTGGGCTCTTGGAATGATCCCTAACCACCGTCTAGTTCAAAGAGGGAAGAAAAGGCCCAGGATGCCAGGATCTTACTGGTGACAGGATCTGATGTGCTAGGTTATTGAAGCTCCTCCCTGTCCTTTATCACACTGCTCTCCGCCATGAGAGGCTGACCTGTGTGAACTGGCTTCTAGTTGGGTTCTCCCAAAGGGAGATGGCATCAAAGGACATCATTTGGGAGGGGGAAGTGAGGTTGAGGTATTTATTCCCCAAACAGGAATAATGATGATGATGGTATGATGCTGTCTTCAGCTTTCATCAGAGCTCCATACCTTCTATATCTACATATATAGCTCACTCAGGCCTTGAGATGGCAACTCTAGCCCCCTCAGCAATTTTGTTGGTTTCATCGTACCCTCTGTACCCTTTTGTAAATTGCTCCATCTTTAAGCTCTCTTCTGGTGCTTTGCTTGAATATGCCATTTGGGACATTGCTGGTACCCTGCCCGACTCTTGGTTTCTAGTTCAGTACTTTCCCCCCTTCACAATGCTGAGTTGAAGCATGGAGATAAAAATATTACTTTCATGGGAATGGGTTTTACTTTTTATTCAAAAATGATATTGCCTTGGAAATATTTTGATAGTTAAGAATTGACTGCAATTTCATTCTCTTTCGTGATGACATTGCAATTTCTTTGTAGAACAGGTCAGAAAAAAGATTGGAATTTTTCCTAGGCAAATTGCTGATAGAATCACATCCCTTTCCTAGCTCTTTCCCTTCCTAGGATGAAAATGAAAAAGAGGTTATTCTATGTGATATTGGAGCCACAAAACAACAAGATAAACTCACAAATAAAATCCATCTTAAGAATAAACCAGAAATCCATGAGTGCAATATTTCAACTATAACATAGCATGAAGAGAGGATGTGCTGAAAGGAAAAAGTCAGTGGGGATGAGTTTTCCTTACATACGCTGTAATAGTTTTTCTTTTATAAAAGTAGTGAAAGAATGGAGTGTGGGGAAGAATAGGTGGAAAGATAAGACACGCATGCCTGGTGTCAAAGAAAAGCTATTTGTACCTAGGACATTGTAGAAATTGTTCAAGAACAGTTCAGCCATGTAAAAATATGACCCTGTAGTACTGCCAAGGTCAATCAGACCTACAGTTATTGCCTTACAAAGAGCTAGCCTTACAGGATACCATTCCTCAAAGCCTGCTAGAGTTTATACCCCCTATTATTAGCATTTGGAAAATATTTTTGAAACCTGAGAAATTAATTGTATAGAAACTATGACATAAAACTCATACCTTTTTTTCCCCCCCTCTGGTGGATAAGACTGAGGAGATACCATAAAAACATAAAGAAGCTACTCAGTAACTCTATTATAGAAATGTATTTTCATTATTTGAAGAACAGTTATTGCTACCTGAAATTTTTCCTATTTACATATTTATTTGGTTTGGTTTTATTTTCCTAATAGAATTTAAGTCCTATAAGAAGAGACATGCTTTTTATTCGCTGTTCATTGGATAAATTCATTAAATATCGACTCAATTGTAATTAACAATCCATACTGAGTTATCCATTAAACAATCCATAGTGAGTTACCCATTAAACTTCAGATTTGAAGTTGTTCAAAAATGAACAATTATGATGTCCAACACAGCATAAGAGTAAAGAATATGTGAAGCATGTTTATTGTTATCCTATTTATACAAAAGAATAAAACAGTTTTCCCAAAAAAACCTTTTTATGTGTGTATTTTATATCATATATTTCATATATCTATATAAAATATAGATATAATATAATATATTTCATGTATTTTTATATCAGAAAATGCATGTATATGCATTACCAAGTTATAATCAATTTTTCCTTCCAGAGAATTAGGTTTGGGAGGTTTTACATTTTTTTAAACTTCCGTATTGTGATTTTTGCTAAAGCCTTTGCTACAAGGCATTTCTTTTATATGTAAAAAAATAATGACTAAAAAATATGAGATCAAATCTTGAAATATAGTGACTTTGGAGATAACTATTGGACCAGGTTAGAATCTGATTTCATAATGACCAATGATTTTGGTTTCTGTCTCTCACTCATTGTGTGTTTCTTTTACCAAAGTAATGAAATCTCTCCCAGATTTCAGCTCCTATCCCCAACCCACCCTTGTAATATGTTTTGCAACCACCTTTCTACTCATGACCATCCACCCTATTAAGATTTTTGTGCCTAGTACTGTTTCTAGGCTGAGCCAACTTTCAGGTTGTAGCAGAGAGTCAATGGTGAAAGGAACAATCCTGAGAAACAGGATGAACATGATTGAAGAAGACTGTGGGATCTAGGCCAGGGGAAAGGGAGAAGAGCTCTAAAAAGACCTCTTCTGCTTCCTACCTTCCCCTAAAGGCAGAGCCCTTCAATGTCTCTTTTTACACAGATTCAGGCAATTTGTATTAGAGCTAGAAATACTGAGGTATCAAGTATCCTCAAGCCTGAGCTGGCATTTTGCCTGCTAGTTCATGAACCCTCTCATTGGGTACATCCTGAAGCCTTTCTTGGAGATTACAGGTCATAAATGTGCGTGATTAATTGCATGTGTTGAAACCAAAAATAATGTTGTTTCCAGAACATTCAGACTAGAGGGTGAAGCAAGATCCCAGCGGGTGACAGGAGAAATCTCTTAGAGAGTCTGACAGTGATGGCTAAAGAAGATTGAGCTCACGGGGGCAGCCTGATAAACATTTCTAGTAGATAGAATAACAAAGGGATAAAGCCAGACAATAAAAATTTGGTACAGATTGTGAAAGGTACCTAAAAATTAACAAGGACACAGGCTCTGGAACAGTGATTTAGGTAAAAGAGAACAGGAACATGTAAAGCAATCATCTAGAGAAGTTCACAACTTGGTTTCTAAATAAAATTTACCCAGTGAGAGGAGGAGGCAGCAGCAGTATGGTGTCTCCCCTATATATAGATACTTACAGGTATCTACTGCCTATGGGGAAGAACAAATAATTTGTTATTTCCCTCTTCTGGTTTATAAACTGTAATTGCTTCCCTTGGGATTGTAACTGTGTACACAAAAGCTTGCACTAAATTTATTGCAGAAGGTCTGCCCAGAACCTAGTGAAGAGAGCCCAGTGTTGGCCTTAATTGAGGCCACACAGTCTTCAACACTTCATGGTTGGTAGATGAAATATCAGAGAATATGGTTTAAAATTTTAATAACCCAAAATCTGTCTTTAGCAAATGAGATTATATGCTCATTCTATCTCTCTATCATTATCTATCTATCTCTCTATCTATCTATCCATCATAGATATATCTCTTTATATTGGTGCAGCTAGTGATGTCCCTAACCAATACGAACTGCTCCACAAATTCAGTCACTTGGTCACTCTTTTCTTCATGTTCAATTAATTGCTGTGGGACCCACATGCATGCTTCCTAACTGGAGGTCTCGTATTTTGCTCTTGAGGTTTCTCTGCTTTTCCTCTACCCACCAACTCCCTACCCAGTTCAAAGAGGGCAATTCCAGCTACTGTTAAGTAGAGAGAGAGCTGGAAAGGTTTAGTGCTCTGCGGCTGCCACTTCTCACTGTTGAAGATCACCCTACACATTTGGAACAGTGGTTGCTACAGTCATTCCACTTCTTTGGCTCTAAGTTTAGCTAAAGGTGGCGTAGAGTCCCAACAAGTCCAGTGTCTAAAGGCAAACAAGTTCCAAGGGACTGGGGCAGATCAATCCTAATGTGAACTAACTCCTGAGTCTGGCCTTCCCCTCACCCCAATTGCTTTTCTTCTTCAGACCTGCCCAAGCAGGAGTAACTGATCTTCTTTCTTTACACCTTTCAGATTTATCCTATGCCCACATTGCTCAGGGGAGCAACCCTCAGTGATTTAGCCAAGGTGATCTATCCTTTTAATGGTGATTCCTGAGTAATTTCAAGGTACCATATGTAAACCGGGCTGATCTCTGTGACTACAAGGCACTTTTTCACCCAGGCCTAAATTATGAAGGTTTTGGCATGTCTCCCTCCTAAAAAAAGGGAAAAAAACACAATTTTTTTTTCTGATTGGTCATTGCTGGGTAGAACACCCTCGTACATACGTAGCTTCTGCTTTCAAAATTATAAATAGTTTTAGCAAGGTACAAACTACTATCTTTAGATGCTGTAAAACCTCAGGGCTTCAGATTCTCTGTAAAGCAGAACTTTGTACTCATAAGGACCATTTCAGTTGTAAATAACAGAAATCTAACATCTAGCAAAGGAAAAAAGTGAATTTATTAGTTTAGCTAATCGAGAATTCCAGGTAGGCCCAAGGGGTGTTGTCAAGGCTCTCTTTTTCTATACCTCAGTTCTGCATGAGGTGTTTTTTTGGTTGTTGTTGTTTGAATATTGATCTAAAGTTCTCATCATGTGGCAGGAAAAGTTGATAAGCCCATACTCTTACAGGAAATGGTCCAAAAAAAAGGGAGTAGTCTTTCTCCCAATTCGCATATATTGAGTTGGCTTTGCTTGGGTCAGTGTGGGACCACCAGAGAAAACAAGGAAAGAGAAGAAATATTTCTCCAATGACAAAAGAAGAGCTGAGTCTGAGAAACAGACAGGGAGAGGATATAGCATTGGGTCTCCTTGAGCCTATTGTTAGTGGCCGAGTTTCCAAGGTTCTACTGAGAGCCCTAATCCTATGTGTAGCTTGATGAGGCATGTAGGTGAGCACGAAAGACTCAGTACAAATCTTTGACCTCATGTCCACAGGTTTGAACTGGGTCTAAGGAGCTCAGCTTGCAGACTCATTTGATAAAATGTGCTGTCACAGATGCAAATTGGAATGTCAGAAAGCACTTTATTGACTTTTGTGCCGAAGCATGGGATCTGAAAAGTCATTTGTTCTGCAATCTTTTCAAAGGACAAGGGCCAGGTAATATGATCTTCTTCTACTGTGGTGTTACTGGAAAGTGGTCTGGACCTCTGTTCTAGTTCCATTTTCTGCTAATATGTAATTGTGGCTGAGGGCAATTTAGCTCACCTCCTTGGAACTTAGTTTTCTAATGTGTTAAGTAAGGTGGTTATGTGGGTTGATTTCCAACATTTTTGATCTTTCAGCTCTGGATTTCGAAGGTTTTAACATTTTTCATTAATTGTCCTCTTAGATGTGGGTCGGAAAAGAAGACCATGGAAAAAGGCGGGCAAAAGTCATTGTTCCAGACAACCCGGGTAGGTGATCTAAAAGATGAGAGTAAGCCAGGTGGCTATGTTTTATTTGTTTTAATTTCTCTAAAAAAGATATCAATTCCAAATGCCATTCTTTGCTTTTGAATTAAAAAAAAAACACCCTCTCATTTAAGGAGGACTTTATACAAGTCCAATGAAATAATTTCAAAAGTCAATTAGAAAAAAAGACTTAACAGTTACAACAAGCAAATGCAATGAGTGGAACTTTTTTGACCTAAGCTTGAACAAAACAGCTGTAGACTATTTGTCGTGGAAAACTGTGGGAAACTTGAATGCAGCTTAATATTAGGTGATATTAAGGAATTATAATTATAATTTTCTTGAACGTGATAATATCACTATTATTGCAAATTGTGTAAGAAGGTGGGAAATTGGCCTTCTTTTTCAGTGATATATACTTAAATATTGAGGATTATCTGTCATGATATTACATGATATTACAAAAACTTGAGAAAAAAATGTATTTTTGTATATTATATATAATATGTAAATTATATACAGAGATCAAATATGACACGTGTATGTTTAATATAGATTTATATATATGTCACACACATATGTGACATGTGTATGATATATATTACATATGTATATAAATATAATGTGCCAAAATATTAGCCACGATAGATCTTGATGAAGGTTCTATGGCTCTATTATTAGTTTATTTCATATAATAATCTCTCAACTTTTCTGTAAGCTTGAAAACTTAAAAAAAAAACTAATTAGAAACAATTGATTATCCTTTAAAGTTGCAAGCTGTGCTCACCTTACATCTTTATTTTAAATACAGTTCAAGTTTTTATTTTTCCCAGTTAAAACAGCACTTAAATGCTTTTAAATCTACTAAAACATGGTGCCTGGATTTTCAACTTTAGCAACTATAGCCATGTGGATTTTCAACTTTAGCAAAGTGGCAGCCTATTTTCTATGAAATTCAGCCTTAAATAGAAGCCTTAATATTGAACACCCCCCCCAAACACACGCATAAACCCCTGAATCCTTGTTATTTTTACCAATTATATTGATGAGGCTGAATGATATGGTGGTTCTGCATTCAGACTCTGAAGCCAGTTGTCTGGGTCAGGATACTCCTGGCCTGCCACTGATCACCCGGATGACCTTGAGCAAGGTACGGAACACCTAGTACATCAGTTTTCCCTGCTATAAAAATGGGGCAAATGTTATCACCGCTATCATGGGATCCTTTTGAGAATTGGGGATATAAGGCGCTTAACACAGGAAAAAAGATACTTTTGCCTTTCAGGTGATAAAATTTGTTCAAAATACGCATCCTGCCCTATTGTGAACAGCACTGAGATGGCGAGATTTTTAAAAACAGAAAGGGCAGACTAGCACTGTGGCATCTCTTCCATTTTAGTAATTTCTTATACCAAGTGGTTTAGTGAAGGTTTTCCTCAAATGCTAGAAAGCTAGTATCTGAGAAAATAAATTTCTCGAGGGTCTCTAAAAATAACTACATTTTCCCAACAACTTCAGGCTGGAAATATATTTGATAGATGCTGCATGGTACTTGGCAGACATATTAAAATGATGGTGTGGCTGTTATTACAAAATATCTTGCAATCATTTTATAACCAAGTTAGACTTCTTCATTGCTTATGTACCTATTATAAGCGCTTAGAAAGTAAAGACTTTGTAATATGGGAATTTCCCATTATCTAGGACATTGCTAAATTAAATATTGCCCAAGACTATAACAAAGAAATAATTGTCAATGCAGGTACACAAATATCCTTTTTCTTACTGGACCTTATTATGAAAATTCAATACTACTCAAATTTATTTAATGAAACTGTATAGAAACTGCCAAAAGGTTTCAGGTTTGTGGTAATCTTTATGACATCTGCATTTTACCATCTTAAATCTTTTCTTCTCAGGAAGGTAAGCAGCGGATGACTTTTTTATGGAGACTTCCCAGGGAGAGGCCTTAGTGTCCTCTGCCATGCCAGATACAACCCTGTGCCCATCACAAAGAGACATTTAAAATAGTCTGTATAATTAAAATTGTTGCCTTTCTAGAATCCATGTAAAGAAATTCCTTAGTACCTTAGCACAACTGCAGGAAGCTAGTAGCTAACCCTGTGAATTAAACTTAAATTCAGGAAATCTTTTACTCTCAGGAAGCTTTTGAGATCCCTTTGGAAATAAGGTCATTTCAGTCCAGGCCTTGTGGCTCCCTTTGCCAAGTCCTACTTCAGGGAGACACGAAATAGAAGTGGTTCGGGAAGCCCCAGCTGGAGGAGAAATGGAGTCTAAGCTGTCTTTGGCCCCAGAGACTCTGTATCTGGTTGGAGGTGACAACTCTTTAACATGGCGTCACTCACCTTCACCAAGGGCGAAATAGAGGTCTTGATTCCATCTTCAAAATTGTCAACACGAACATCATCGCACATATACCAGAGCTTCCTTGTAGGGGAAAGTCATTTTGATGATGTAATGAATAAGTCTTCACCATTTCCAACTAGCACTATCACTTTCTTCTACCCATTTGTAAGTTCTTAGTTTTCTGCCCAAGGTTTAGTACTAAGAAGAGTACTCAGACCTTGAAAGTATCCATCCAACACTGCAGGAGGACACAGAGATGCCTCCAAATGACGGGGTATTTCATCCTCTCTTTTTCAGTTCCTTATGGTATCACCACTTGGAACCATCTACATATTTACATATCTCTCAACTTTATCTACATATATACCAAAAAATCCACATATTTACCCAAAAAATCCTCAATACCCATAGACTTACATGCTTATAAACAATTATTATTATTATTATTATTATTATCAGATTGTAAATTTGTGCCCCATCCTCAATTTCTTTAGATTTATTTGTTCTTAATAAATGTGTTTGTAATTGTCTTTGACCATATCCCTCAATTCTGGCCCCACCTGGCGACCAAACAAATTGGCACAATTAATGAAAATGGGAAACAGCCCTGGTTCTAGGTGAGCCCTTCCCTGTGGCTGGCTGTCCCCGTGAGTGCGTATTCTCCCAAGCCTTCGGATAGCAGTCTAAGAGCCCCAGAAGGAGTGTGAAGGCTGCCTACATTCTCCAGTGGTGAAGCCGGCAAATTTGGACACAGCAGTTGTCTGCTCCTGGAGACAGCTGCAAGTAACCAGTTCTGATAAGATCGGCTATCAAATACAGGGTGGCACTGTTGTGTGTAAACAGGATGCTATCTCTGCGACTCCGAGACAGTGACACAAGCAGCTCCGGGCTCTATCGGCCCCCCAAATCGCAGAGAAGACACTTGACATCCAGCCTTGTCCACGTAAAATAAGAAGCACAGACTTTTGGGCTGAAAACTCCCTTGGAGATCATGTCACAACACTCTTGTTTTACAGATTAAACAACAGCAACAACAACAACAACAACAACAACAACAGCATAATACCAGGGGAGATATGGAGATAGGTGATATTTGTAATTATCACATACGCATGGATGGGTATCTATCTATCTATCTATCTATCTATCATCTATCTATCTATATATATCTAAGCTCTTCAGGGATGTATCATTCTCTTGTGCATAAGCTAGTACGTTTGTTGCCTTCCAAAGAGCTAACTCTGCACATCGACTAATTTCATAAGATTTAACCTTAGAAGAGGTCTTGGATCCACGCCTCAATCTAAATATACCCTCAACACAAGCAGAATCACCAGCTCTGTGGTTATTCTATGCTCCCCTTTGGCTGGGACGAGGCACTGGAGCTCCAAAGCTGACAGGCCCAATGATCTAAAGATAATCGCAGTCAGAAGTCAGAAACCTACAGAAGTAAGTAATTAAGAGACGTTTAATAAATGCCGTATAGGAGATTTATGTAATGTGTAATATTAGCAGAGCAAAAAGGAACCACATAGCAGATGAGTAGAAAAATCAATGAAGGTAGTGCAGAAAAACTCATATTTAAATCTCTAGTAATTTTGAATCCTAGAGAAGGGAATAGGAAGGTTGAAATGAGCGTACAGGAGAGGTGATGCAGAAAGAAAAATTTCCACCAAGAAGTAACAGTGTTTTATTTAATGTGAGTCAGCATCAAAGAGTCATCTTAGCAAAACAATGAAGAATGTATTAGTTTTCTCTCATTGATTCTTCTATTCTGTCACTGAAATTTGTATAAACAAACTCTGTTATAAGGGTCTCTTTTGGAGCACTATCCATGAACTTCAGGACTTTTCCTTCATGACTTCATGATTTTCCTTCAATTTAAAGACCCTTATATTTTATTTCTTGGTTTATATTGGTGGTCTATCTGATTGAGGTTGTCAGAAATATGACCCTAGAAAGGACAAGAAGCATTGTGGGTTAGAGGTGACTAAACAACGAATGGCTGATGTTAATTCTGAAACTGGAGAGGACATTGGGAAATTGAAAAATTGTAAAAATAATCCAGAAAGACTGTTACTATGACTTCAGGTTAAAAGTAAACAAACAAGACAGTCACAAAAAATAAAATAGGAAGGCCTAAAGCACAGATTGTTAAAGTTCAAGGTTTTAAAAGTCAAGAACACGAAAATTAAGACAGTAAGATATCAGTGTTTGCCTCTAATGTGACTGGGCTTTAAGAAATAAGAGGGTAAAGGAAAATAGATACTTCCATTTATTTCTGAGGAAATAAAAATTGGTAAAATTCATATGGATATCCTGGAAGATAATGCCTCTCTTCCCCACTCTGTCTGTCTGTCTGTCTCTGTACACATATAGACACACACATATTTACACATGCACATATTGTGTTTATATATATTTTAAAATAAAATATGTATTATATAAATGTATACATTTTGCTAAATTACCTTTCAGTTTTATAAGCCCATAGACCCTCATCCCAAGAAGGTAATATGTATGCATCTAGACTATGGTATAAAGATGTTTATGGCAGAGATATTATTTAAACCACAAAATGGAATAAATCTAAATATTTAATAATAAGACATACTTCCAATATTTTGATATGTCTGTATAGTGGAATACTATATAGTCATTAAAAATAATGTTCTTCTGGAAATCATAATGATTAGAATTGTAGACATTAAGTATTTAAAACAGTGCCTGGTACCTAATAAACACTCATTCAATGTTAACTTTTTATCATCAGCAGCGGCAGCAGCATTACTGGTATATCTTAAGACTTAGGGTGATGTTCTTATATGTAAAATGGAAAAAAGTTACAAATCAGTACGCAAATTTTATGATATAAATTTAAAAATATTTATATATATGCCTATATACATATATGTACATGTATGTAAATATATATGTTTTTTATATGTGCTTAGAAAGATGAACAGTGTATTAGTTCGCTAGGGCTACCATAACAAAGTGCCACAGACCAGAGGCTTAAATGACAGAAGTTTATGGTCTCATAGTTCTGGAGCCTAGAAGTCCAAAATCAAGGTATCAGCAAGATCGGTTCCTTGTGAGGGTTGGAAGGAAGGATCTGTTCCAGGCCTCTCTGGTAGATGGTGCCTTCCCTCTAGGTCTCATGTTCCCTTTCTTCTACGTATGGTAGGTCTCCGTGTCCAAATTTCCCCTTTTCATAACGATACTAGTCATTTTGGATTAGGGCGCACTCAAATACCCTCACTTTAACTCAATTATCTCTGTAAAGACTATGTCAAATAAGGGAACATTCTCAAGTACTAGAGGTTAGGACTTTAACATTTGAATTTGGGGGAACACAATTCAACTTATAACAGACTGTATGTATACTAGTAATTTTAGAATTATGGATGATGTTTATTTTATTCTTTTTGCTTATCTGTTATTTTCTACCATGGACTATGACTAATAACATTAAAAATACTTTTAAAACAACATTTAAAAAAATTCCATGCCTCCTGTTTAGACTTTAAATGAAAATACTTTTAATTCTTCTTACAATTCTCTGTTTAAATATCACCTCCATTTCCACTGTTTAAGACTAAACACAGGACTTCTAAAAGAGCATTGAATATTCTCTCTGCAAAGGAGAAGTGAGAAGATTGAAACTCTGGATATTCAGATTGTGTGTATGTGCTACAGAGTTCTGTGCTACAGAGTTCCAGGTTATTATTTTCCCTTGGAGTTTTTGTTTAATTGTGAATTCCTGAATTGTATCAACCTAGGATCGGATGGAATTATTATGTAGCTTTCGAGTACTGTCATTTTGGAAGAATGCTTATTCCTTTGCCAGTTTCAGAGCTTTTCAAATCTAAAGCTGGTATTGTACATCTTTTTTGAACAGTGCATTGCTGTTAAGTAGGAATCCTGAATATTGAAAAAGTTATAGCAGGGGTAAAACATGTTTCATGGAATAAGCAGGCTTCTGACCAATCATCCTTATAGAAAATAGATTAGACTTAAATGCGAACGAGTAACTTATACTTTTGTAAAATAAAGAATAAATTTGTAAAGCAACAAAGTGATAATTTGTTTTTATATATTTAAAGTTTATTATTAAATTGGACTTTTTTTTAAAGCCAAGGGTGTGCCTTGCTTGCAATCATAAAATTGGTGGAATTAAGATGTGCTTCACATAGAAGAAAAGTTTATATGAGAAAAGCTTACACAAAATTTGTTTTGAAATCTATTGTTTGAAAGTGCTAGTCATTTCACTTTAAGCTTCATAGTTCATTCATGGGTGGGGTGGTCTGTAAAATTAATTCATTTTTCATAGCTCATATATATTATTGACATACTATGTTTGGAGGCTTGTATGGCTAACCCCTTACCAGCCATAATTATTGATCGAATTTCATGAAATAAATCAGATACAAAAAAAATTTCAGGTTCTTTACTGATATTCCTGGTGATGCTCTGGAATTAAAAAAAATTACTGAAGCAGGTTTGGGGGCTAATATCTTGGAGGGTGAGAAAATTACTCATTATGTTAAGTAATATCTTAGAGCAGCATGTAAATAACTTTAGAGATTGCTTGGAAAGAAAACTGCTCCAAAGAGAAAATTAATGTATCTGATTTGTTTATTTATTCATCTAATTTAGGGCTGAAAGATTTTTAGACTGATACTAGATATGAAAATGTGTCACTAAAATTTATTAGAGCTCAGAGCTTGGGACCTTACCTATCTATAAATATAGATTTAAATAGTTGCATGCTTGGTTATCTCTGATAAGTTAAATCAGATAAGAGATTTAATATATAATTCTCCCTTGAATGTTAGAAAGAGTCTACCCATCTCTCGGTTTCTGTTGGTTGTAGCTTGGATGGGAAATTAAAAGTTAATTTTGTCTTTGTCCTTTTGTCTTTTTCTTATCAGCAGTGCCTGGGAGGCATGGTAAAGTATGCTGAAAGTGACCTTCAGTTTACTCATATTGTCTTGACACAAATGAGCCAGGCACTTGTAATTTTCATTAGCGGCCTCAAGAAGAGAAGCTTCCTCAGTAGCAAATATACAACGTCCAAAAATACATAGGTATTTTATGTATCTCGCAAGTGATTGCCTAACAAAGATTGCTTCTCGCGATAGAGAAGGTGATGTGTGAAGGAGAGAAGATGATAGCCGAACTCCTACCATGCAGAGGGGGATGTGATCACCGAAGGTTAGAAGCAGAATTTCTCTCTCGGGTCACGATCAAAACTTGAACCCAAGCATCCTGGCTTCTGGTGCAGAATCCCTTCCCTGATTCTGCCCTGCCTGAGTCGATAGAAAAGCAAATGAACTTCCCTTCTCAAATGGGGCAAGAGAACTGATTTCGGCACTCCATAGCCACGTGTCAGCATGTCATGTTGTTTCTTTACCTCTGCCCTATTCATATTTTTGTCCCTCTCAACTGAAGTCAGAAGGCACTGCTTATAAGGACATAAAGTGGCCCCATGTCAACTTTCCTCCTGTAAATTATTTTTATGAGCATACCAACCAAGGGCATATCTAAAACACATGATTGCTTTTGGCATCTAACCAACTCTTCTTTCCCCCCCAGCCTCCCACCACCACTTGATGGGAGAAAAAAGACTTTCTTTGGTCATTCTTCTCAGATGGGATCCTTGCAACGACTGTCATGTATCATGTTAATATATCAACTAGCAAAGAAAAAAAAATTGCAGCCTGATGAAATGAGGCATCTGGAAGTTCAGGCTTCTGAAATCTACTCCCATTTCTTAGAAATAGGGAACACGTGACTTCAGGCTATTCCTGCATCACTTTTCACACCCCAGTAAAAAGCTGATTTTAGAAGAATGTCCTCTTTAAAAGCCGCGACGCTAAAAATGTTAGAACTATGAGTTTCTTGCAGCCATGGCTGCAGAGAGAGGTAGGGCTGCAAATGACTCAGTTGTGTGTTTGATGAAACTTTGTGTAAAGACCTTAACCTGGATTTCCTGAGAAGCCACTGTGTGTTCAGTAAACACAGCGCAGGGCATCTGAATTCGGCAAAGGACACAGAGCCCTAGCCTGTGCCCTTGGGAGCCTTCTTTATAAACATATAAGAGCAGAGATAGTGACCTCATGCTTCTCAGGGAACATCTTCACTGGCTTGTCCTGAAGTCACCTCAAATTCAATACATCCAAAATAGAACACCGTCCTTCTCATACGTTCATGGGGTCACATCATCCCTCTGCCGGGCCTGGAAGCCCCATTTTCATGCCAATGACCACTTGTTTCTGGGTCTGCCCTGTCTCTTGGATCTATACTTTCTGTTTCTGTGCCAACATCACTAGCTTGGTGAAGGCTGGAATTACCCCTTGCTCTGACTTTCGTTATGACTTCACGGATGGGCTCTGCACACGCAGATTCTCCCAGAGCCGCCCACCTGGTGTGTTGTTAAAGGGATAGCTTCCGAAAACATTGCTATGTTAACCACCTTCCCCAAAACTTTCATGGGCTCCTTGCTCCCTACAAAGTAAATTCCAGCATTCTTTGTCTTGTAGGCAAAGTCCTTTCATAATTAGGGCCTGGCGTGCCTCTTCTAGGGTCATCTGGGACTAGATCACTAACGAAATAGATCAATTTCCTCCAAATATGTGCTATGTTCTTCAGCCTCTAAGAGAATTCAAAAGAATTCTCTCCCCGTTTGAACTACCTTTTAGGGTCCTACCGAACTTTTGTGTCCTTATCAGGAATACAGGGTAAGTGTCAACACCTGTGCTGCCTTTCCTCAACCCAGGGTGGACTTATTCCCAGATACAATCAAATCATAAAATATGTAGAGATGAGAGAATATGATATGGGAATGGGTGGCTGGATGGCAACAGGCAAGATTACATTGCAATGTGACATGTACTAAGACACAATCACGCTATATACGTGACCCACACATTAGTTGTATGACAGAGAAAACCACAAAAATATGTATGACCTTAAGCAGTGATGAGAGTTAAGGAAAGCAGGGGGCAGGTGTAGATGGTGAATGGAAGGTCTTCAATGCCTATCTTTGTTTCACAGTTAGCCTTAGGGGGCATTTTTTTTTCAAAGAATTTATGTATTTATTTGAGAGAGAAAGAGAGAGTGCATACATGAGCAGGGAGAAGGGGAAGCTGACTCCCCGCTGAGTGGGGACCCTGAAACGGGGCTCGATCCCAGGACTCTGGGATCATGACCTGAGCCAAAGGCAGACGCTTAACAGACTGAGCCACCCAGGCGCTCCAGGGGACATTTTTAATAATAACTTTGTTTCACTACTCACAGTTCAAACCATGGTATAGGAAGATTACATTCAGAGAGTAAACTGATCTTTCTTATACTTCATGTTGTTTCTTTCAAATATATTTATTAAAGCACATTTTGAGGGAGGGGTGGGAAATGCCAGTTACACAAGAAAATCTATCCTCTCCCCGACTGAAGAAATTGTTCAAACAAAGTGCATTCTTTCATAAGCACTGCTTCCTGACATGGCCAGGGTCAGTGAGGGCTGAGGTTATTAGTTATGTAATCCCTAGTTCCTCAAATGGCAGTTTTGATTTGAACACATGGTTTCAATTAGTTACTTCAGTTTTTGCCTCTAGGTGGATTTCGTTTTTAGAATCAAGAGAGGCTCAGACAATCATAGAATTTCAGAGCCACTCCCATATTTCACCAACGTACACCTGATCCCCGAGACACACTTTATCACAACCACGGCTCTCAGCCCATCACACTTTCCATAATGGCACTTACAAGTTGAATTATGTCCCCCTAAAAGATACGTTGAAGTCCTAACTGCACCTTCCACATCCCCCTTGCATCTGTGAGTGTGATCTTTTTTGGAGATAGTCTTTGCAGGCATAATTAAGACGGAAGAAGTTAAGGTGAGGTCATATGAAGCAGGTCGACCCTGAATCCGATATGACCAGGGTCCTTGCAAGAAGAAGAAAAAGGATGGGGAGACAGACACACAGGAGAACAGCGCGAGACAACAGGGGCAATCCAAGCTCCCCCAAGAATTGGTGGTGCCCACCGGCAGCCAGGGAGACGCAAGGAATCCCGGCTCTCTTGTCGACTTGACTTTGGACTTCTAGCCTTCAGAACTGTGAGATAATACATTTCTATTGTTTTAAATCACCTGCTTTGTGTACTTTGTTACCGCAGACCTTGGAAACGAATACGCCGCCTTCTCTCTTTTGACTGCTTGTTTTTACCTGTATCATGTTCTCTTGGGGAATCTCAAAACAAAATGACTTGGGTAGTGTCTGGGTGCCAGGCCCTGCCCTCACATGGTGAAATCATCACTCCCTAACCCCCGCCTGCTGTTTCCGAAGTGCGGCTCTTTTGAACTTTGCGGCCAGTATCAGCCATTAGGTCACGTTACATCTTCCAACTGCCGGTATGTTTGGTCCAATGAGCACTTCCAATTCCGACCCCTGGCTGCCTCTATCAGCTGCAGAATGGTATAGTAATGCAGGTTGGGCCTGCCTCTCTGTGCTGCTGTGAGGATAGTCACATAAAACTAATTTTACAAGTACGACATTACTGGGCTAAGACGTGTTTAATACTTTTAAGTGCCCAGGACTGTGCGGAGGCTTTACATATGCTGTCTCATTCAATTCTCACACAAAATCTCAGAAGCAGGTGTTACCATCATCCATGCCAATTTTACAGATGACAGACATCGAGGCACGGAGAGGTGACACACCTTGCCCAGAGCCCTATGGCAAGAGAACAATGGAGCTGGAATCTCCAGCTACATCCAAGAGATTCCAAAGTTCGTGGATTCCCCTCTGTACCATGGTATAGGCCATGACCTTAAACTGTTTACTTTAGAAACGCAGCTTGAAAACCCCCTTACTAACTATATGTGTTTAGCCACAACCTTTTTTCTAACCTCATGTTTTGTCATCACCCCCAATATCACCCCCCGCCACCCCCCTGCCACACACACACACACACACACACACACACAGGAGGATTTTCACCTTTGCTGGAACACATGGGGCCCTTTCATCTCTGTTTATTTTCTACATTCTGCTCTTTGGACCCTGGATACCATCCCCCATGCCCTTGCTTGTTTTAAGACTCTTCCAGTCCCTCATGACCCAGAGGAAACATCAACTTCACTGAGTCCCAAATTCCCCCTAAGTAGCTGCTTCCTTCCTGCATCACTTACTCAAGCCTATATTCTGACACTGGGCGGGGACTAGGATGAGGTCATGGGTCACCCAGTGTAACAGTGGAGGAGACATTCACTCTTGGGGCTGAGGGGCAGAATCATCTCTAAGAGCTTACTTCATATTTGTTCCTTGTACATGTCATCTCCTGGACCAGATTCTGTGAGGTTGGGGGTGGAGGAAATACAGAAGAGGGAGACAGAGGGGATTACGGTTGGGTGGGTTCTGTGGGCTGCAGGACCTTGGCAGGGACCCTGCAAGGTAGCAGGACCACAGCGGCACAGGGAGGGAGGAAGGCAGGGGGGGTAGGGGAGAGTTGGTGGCGGGGGGGTGGGGGGGAGGCTATCTACATATCTAGGAAGCTACTTTCAGGCGTCTAGCTCCCAGGCCCTCAAGGATCCAGTAGCACATCTTTACCATGGCAGTAGTGGGGCTTCTAGACCTTGAGCAACCAACCAGGCTTAGACCATGAGCCTCCAGCTGTTGCCTGCATGGATCCAAGTTCGGGGGCATCTCCTCACACACTCTCGGCTCTGAAAAACCACAGGAGCTTTGCACGACGCGGGGATAGAACCGGAAGGGATCTTCCATAATGACTGGGATTGAGCTTCTCAGATGCCCTGCAGGGTGAGAGTTCAGAGCAGCACTTGATCTCCTTTAAAAAAAAATAGACATGTGATGCTTATTGCACGTACACCTCAGTTTGTGAGTCATGAGTCACACCCAAAGCGTTTGTTTCCATGTCTGTCTCTGTTACTGGACCATGAGCTTCTCCAGGGCAAAAGCTGATATTTTTTTGTCTTTGCACTTCTAACCCTCGTACAGTGCCTACCGCAAAGCAAGCCCTGAAGAGATGCCTCTTCCGCAGATGAATGAGTAAATGAATCAGTCTAGCAGTTCATCAGTCTCTGAGCATTCTTTGTGCCCTAAGATTCTAGGGAGGAAATGGAAAACTCCCAGTTGCTGCAATTCAGTCTTTGGGAATGGAGCTGAAGCCCTGCCCAACCCTGCCCACACAGAGAGCCAAGAGTGCAAGAGAAGGGAGAAGGGGAGAGAGGTCACCAACTTGGAAAGTCTCCTTCTTTCTTTAGGTTTTTGATTCAGGGGATTAATGAGTGAATTTTCCTCCTCTTTTATTTGGTATAGCACTAGCTTCCTCCAGACAATATGAGAAATCAAGGAATTGGGCTGGGGAGCCACATCAGAAAATTCGATGGAGGACCGTTGGAAGCCACCAGGAAGTGAGCTTCGGAGGAATGCTGTTAGCACAGCAGTGTAGCTTCTCTCTTTCCCCTCATGCCTCCTGAAGACTCAGAGCTCTACTAAGGGTTCTTCTGGGAGTATCCATTCTGGAGGGCCATGACCAGGATAATTTGAATGGGGGAATTTCTGCTTCTAACTGTGTAGTTTCTCAGAGTCTGAGCACCAAGGACACCAGGACACAAAAGAGTATTCTAAGGTTGCAAGGTTTCATGAGATTTCATTAATGTGCAATTGTTGGGACTTCTTTCCCAGAGAAGATAGGACTATTAAAGAGCCAAATCAGAAAACATTTTAGGGGGCAATCAGGAAGACAAAACAAAATGAACTCCACAACTCTCATGGGAGCTAATAAGCCAGCAGACTGCTCACCTCTCTCTTCCCAGCCCACTTCAATGAGGTAGGTTGACAAATCCATAAAATCTCGGTCGTATCACGGGGAGCCCTGGCTTCCCAAAATCTTTCACCAATGGTGGCATTTCATTCATTCTTCTCTCCATTCCTAGGAATCCCGAGAGGCCCTTTCCTCTCAGGAGTGGGAACTAGGAGTGGTTAACTCCTAATTAAATTGTTTTCTCTTAGACAAATGAATAATCTGGCTATTGGTTCCCGGTTCCAAACGTCTTATTATCTTTGACCTACCTATGAGAGCTGAAATGTCTTGCCTGTCCCAAAAGGGAAGACATAGAGGCCAGGAGCCTCTACCACCCTAGGGCTACTTGGCCATATTTCTTCTTCTTCCTTCCACACCCCTTCTTGAGGTAAGAGTCATCCCATTCCTGCTCCTTTTAGGTTCTGCTGGAGTCAGAAGGATTAGGCAATGGGCATGACTGAAAGGCTCCTGCCCCACCCTTAAGTCAGGGCTCGAGGCCAGGTTACTCATAGGAGGTCACTGTGGCTGTCTGCTGCCACTGAGCCCAGGCTGAAGCCACTAGCTGTAGATTACAGACACACAAGGGCAAAGACCCAGGGGTCTGGGTCTATTGGCTGTAGAACCAGTTTGTCACGGTGACCAGATGGATATTCTGATGACTGAGCAGCCCTCCTCACGCACCCGTGGGTTCAAGGCTAGAGATACAGATTTTGAAACCCAGAGAAATAGAAGCCAAAAGAGAATTAGAAAAATGCTATAAAACTTACAGCCTAGAAAAAACAATTTTGCCTTTACAAGAATGTTTTTGATTTCTGATAGAAATATATATTCATTACATTTGTGAGCCAAATATTGACCTGACCATGGCTTTTAATTATAGTGTTGGGATGAACCTATGATTCCTATATCAAGGAATAAAGTCAGATAAAATTAGCTATAAATAAAACCAGTGTCTCTAAGCTTAAAACCTCCTGGATGCTTAGGGATCACTTTCAAAGTTCAGTAGCAATTTGTCTACCTTCTTGACCTCCTCTAAAACAAGCCTGCTTTCCCTCAAGTGTTAGCAATCATGATGTGTTAATACTTTTTTTTCCCTATTTTATTTCTAGGCTTTATGGCTTTGTCTAATTGGTCAAGTTTTTTAAAGCTACAAATTGACTGAGAATCTATCTCTCGGGATTCCCAACACACCCTGTGTATTTATTTATTTAATATTTATTTATTTATTTATTTTGCCTCAAAAAGTGTATGTTTTATTTTTTTTCCCCAAATATGTTTATCTTATTTTTTAAGTGTTACAGGATTGATTGTTCATGCACCACACCCAGTGCTCCATGCAATACGCGCCCTGTGTATTTAAATAAATGCTTTGAAAATAAAAGGTTTCATTTACAACATTGTGAGTCTGGGCAAATTCACCATTGTGTTTGGGCTAAAAGGAACAGGATCCATTGATAATCTAACTTTCATCCCTTCCACACCGCCCCAAGTTTCTTTGACTCAAAAAGTGTGGGGAAAGAGGACACCTGGGTGGCTCAGTCCTTGGTTAAACCTCTACCTTCAGCTCAGGTCATGATCTTAGGGTCCTGGAATCAAGCCCCATCAGGGAGTCTGCTTGTCCCTCTTCCTCTGCCTATCTCTCCCTCTGCCTGCCTCTCCCTTTGCCTGCCTTTCCCTCTGCCTACTTCTCCCTGTGGGTGTGCTCTCCCTCTCTGTGAAATAAATAAATACAATCTAAAAAAAAAAAAAAAAAAAGGTGCGGGAAGAGTCCGAGGTCGCTTCATGCTCAAAACACCTTATATCTTTTTGAAAAACAGTCCTTGATACTGATGCACTTCTTTAATATTCTCTATAGTGAGACATGTATCAACACTCTGGTAGAAACATCCAGACAACCTGAACCTGTTATTTTATTCTGTCTTATTCTTCAGTTGCTCCTAGAGTCCATTTCAAATAGAAGAATGAAAGTGATCATAGAAATAGGTTAGGTAGGGGAAAAGGAAGACAGAAATGCTTACGAGTTGCAAACAGGAAGAAGAAATGAGGACACCAAGGCTTCAGAAAGGCTGCAAACACATTCATAAACAAACAGAGGGTGCCCTCCAACAACCCTCATGTTTGTCTTTGCTCCTGTGGTGAAACGTGGTCTAGTGGTCTGACCGACTGGGAATCCAGGGCCCGGCTTCTCAGTCCTGCCTCTGACCGTTCTGTACTGAATGGCCTTGGGCTGGCTGGATTTGGGCAGGGTTTCTCGATCTGAGAGATAGGTAGATTTCCGGGCTACCGGCCTCAATGTTTGGAAGTAGAGGTTGCAAAGGGGTGAAGGGCATTGCTACAACCAAAGCAAGACTGTCCTGTATGAACCATCTGGAGTATTATTTTTACTGGCACATTTAATATCAAACACCAATCCTCTCTGCATTGCTCATACAGTGTATTTATTTATTTTGTTGAGGGCCCTGATAACCTAGACAGTTTGGAAAGGGGTGGGGGTGTATGTGAAGAGCAGATGGGATAATCTAGTGCCGGTCTTTGCCAGTTTCCTGTTTTGGTGTGAACACTCTCTGAATGCCCAGCACCACCTCTCTCTCTCTCTCTCTCTCTATCTTTTTCCTTAAGAATTTATATTGCAGTGTTAGATTTTATTATTAGCATGACTAGCTTTTTGAATTTGTCTCAAAATGATATCATATTTACATATCATAAAGCACAGTATTCAAACATATCGAAAGTTCTTTCTAAATGCACCCCTGTTTCGAGAAAGCCCCACTTGTATTCAAAAAATCCGCAGCTACTTGGAGACCTTCAGTTTCGCTGAGCCTGCTGATCAGTGAAATCCGTAAATAGTTAAGAACCTCCAGCCCCTGTTAAAGAGGAAGTAAAATAGACTGATCTCATGACCCCCAAACACATCAAAAACTGCAAAATAATTGACTTTTTCCTCGGTATTTAAAGGAAATATTTTAGAGTGTGAACCCAGTTATTACTGCATTGTGTTTTCATCTCTTAACATGGATGTCAAATAAACTGGGAAATGATTCTGCTCTCTTTGATTTCCAAGTGCAAACTTTCATAAGAAAATTTTTTTTTTGTTTTTTAAAGCATGTAACCACTCAAGAGGAATTGTATCAAAATTATTGCTATTTAAGCCTTATGAATAAGTTTCAAAATATAAAAGCTAATTCTTTAAAGTGTATGTTTTTTTGTTTAGTAGATATTTTTAAAACGTTGAAAACTTTTCTATTTAGAGCTCATTTCTGGCTTGAAGAGCCTATAAAAGTGGTCTGAATACTTTTTTTTTTCCTCTCCCTTCCCCTTCCTTCTCACCATTCTTTCTTTTTTCTCTCCCTTTCCCAGGATCCCTTTGTTTCTCTAAAGTGTTTGAGTTCCTACTGTGTACCTGGTATCATGATGCTGAGAGCCTTGAATTTAAAGGTGAAAAAGACCCAGGTTATTTAGAAAGTAGTGCAGGAAAACCAAGGATGAGAAGCTCCACTAGAAACTGAGAACCCTAGCAAGACACAGAGACAAAGAGGCTGTAGGAAGTAAGGTTTCAGGGAGAGCTTCTCAGAAGAGGGGACCTTTGAACTGATACTAAAACATGGGTGGTGACTAGCCAGGTACTTTAAGAGTGGGAAAGCTCGAACAGTATACATGAAAACACAGAAAGAGAATGCAAGTTGGTGCTATTGATTTATCTGGGTGGATGGGGTACAGGGAAGTGGGAGTAGGACATGAAGCTGGAGTCTCAGGCAGGGGCTTTCCATGTTAGACTATGACATTTGGGTTGATTCCTGTGGGCAAATGGGAGCTACTGAAGGTGATTCAGGGAAAAGAACGACAGGACCAGATTTGCATTTTCAGAAGATCACCTTGGCATCTTCTAGAGGCCTAGAAGAGATGGGGGTTGAAATTAAGAGCTTGCAGGGGACACCATGTTGCATGATTGTAAATTTTCTTTCAGAATAAACCTGGGCCCATGCTTTTATTCATGCAGCAAGCCTTTATTGAACACCTACTTTATGCAAGACCTCTGGTTCAGTGCTGTGGTGAAGACAAAAAGAGGTAAGACACGGACGCTGCAAGGTTCTCAGCGTCCCTCCCAAATACCTTCTTTTTGTCAGGTAAGCTTGCTGCTGCCTGAATCCCCATGCACTGTGTATAATATCCATTTGGTGTGCAACTTAATCCTATTATTCTAAAAATTCCTTTCTTTTGTTTCAAAACACAACTACTCCGATAAGTTTAGTAGCACCCATTCTTCCTCCTCCTTAAAGGATATTTTTGTTGTCAATGGACTTCTCCCCTGGTCCTGATGGTTAACAGAGCCTGTAACAAAATGAAGATCAAAACTTCAGCCTTGTAAATCAGCACAACTCCCTGATCTGGGCAGATGCATTTCTTTCATTTCCAAGAATGTTCAAAGTGCTAAAAGTTAATTTAAAAGAAAAAAAAAATAGCTGGTTGAACATTCTCACTCTAATTTCACTTGTAGGAAATAAAGAAGGATAGAAATTAGCACCTACCTCAGTGGAGTGTCCTGAGAAATCACTGTGCGAAAATACAGAGTGTGATCTCAGTCAGAAGCTTCTACAATGAGATGTGGGAACCAAATATAGCCCCCATAAGCAGACTTGGCCTTAAGTGGAAACAATTGATCTTACAATTAAATTTCTAGGGCTTTTAGATAATAGAAAATCCAAAATAATCTTTATTCATATCTTGCACTGATCTCTTCAGGTTTCAGAAATCAGAGCACTTGACTATTATACAGTCTTTCCTAAAGGTACTTGTACAAAACAGTTCCATTTTCAACCATTAGGAAAACCTTTTAATATAAAATAGCTTAAGGGAAAATTTAAAAAAATTGGGAACTCAGGTAGCACTGGAAATAGGACCACAAGCTGAACAAAATAGATGTCAGACCCAAAACAACAATGGAAAGCTGAATGCAGAACTCGTGGCTCATATATTATTAATGTAAGAACCATATACATTAATTCATAATAATTGAAGATAATTTGCTATGGAATAACTGAACCAGAACTAATTGTTGCTCTATGCATTTCATTTTAATACTATAACCTGATATTATAAAGATTTTCATACTAAAATTTAATGTCAATTCAATGCAATATTAATATCTGATTATCTATTCATACAATACATATATTATGGATACTACGAACGAATTAGATGCATTACCAATTACTAGTAGAGGCCTATTCTATTGGGAAATAGGGTTCTGTTTTTTTTTTTTTTTTTTTTTAAGATTTTATTTATTTATTTGAGAGACAGAGAAAGTGAGAGAGAGCATGAGAGGAGAGAAGGTCAGAGGCAGAAGCAGACTCCCCGCGGAGCCGTCATTCTTTCTGGATGGAGTTCTCTCTCTTCTAGTGGCTTCTTTACTTAGGTACTAAGAATACACAGGCTTGTCCAAGGATAACTTACCCAGGACTTTGTTGAAATAAATATTTTCAAAGTAATTTTTTAAGTAATTTTAATCATTAGAGAAAATATTTAGTCTTGTCGAGAAACATCTATCTTTGATATTAGTTTATGTGGATATTAGTCTATTCAGATATTCAAGGGTAAGTAAAGTATGGGCCATACCCAGAAGGCTCAAGGGCTTGTCATTTCAGTAAATCTATAAACTGGGAATTTTTGTTCTATAAAGTGCCATATGGTGGGTGCCTGGGTGGCTCAGTTGGTTGAGCAACTGCCTTCGACTCAGGTCATGATCCTGGAGTCCCAGGATCGAGTCCCACATCGGGCTCCCAGCTCCATGGGGAGTCCGCTTCTCACTCTGACCTTCTCCCTTCTCATGCTCACTCTCACTCTCGCTCTTTCCTAATAAATAAATATAAAGTGCCATATGGTTGTGGTCCTTGGACACCTGCAATGTTGATCTTATATATTACAACCTCCTTGAGCATACAGAGTTTTGGTTGGAACAGGCCTTCCAACGTCCACCCTAGTGCCACTAGAGCTATGCTGAAACTGAGTACTGATGAGATTCACTCTACTTAAAAGCTTTATGCCGTTCAAGTCAATGCAATTCAGCAAACATTTCTGCAGGGTGAACTCTGGCCTGGAATCTGTGCTCGGTACAGGTCTATTCAATCAGGATTTAGATAGAGTCTAGGCCTCCCAGGAATTCCCACTGCCTATGAGATACTACCTGAGTCCATTGGATGGCATTTGACCTTCAAAAAAAAGAAAAAAGAGAAAAGAAAAGAAACTGTCACTAATTCCATAAACTAACCATATAAAAAGACAGTTTTGAGAAAGGGAAATTTAATACAACCTCCTAGTAGATGATGCTTGAGAATGAGCATTAATTTTGTTTGTGATAACAGCATTGTGATTAAATAAGACAGTGCCCATCTTTTTAGAGACGCATATTGAAGTCAGAAGAGGTGAACTGATGCATGTCTGGGATCTCCTTTCTAAAAAACTCAGAAAGAAAACAAGGTAGAGAAAACAGGTGCCACAGTTTGGATAATCTTTAAATGTTGGTGATAGGCATTTCTTTGAGGGATCATTTTATTTTTCTCCCTCTCTTTCTGTGAATGTTAGAAATCTTTCAGAATAAACACATCTTAAAAGTTGGTTGTTTGCACTGCTTGCTTTTTTTTAATTTTATTTTATTTATTTATTTGACAGAGAGAAAGTGATCACAAGTAGGCAGAGAGGCAGGCAGAGAGAGGGAGGAAGCAGGCTCCCTGCTGACCAGAGAGCCCAATGCAGGGCTGGATCCCATGACCCTGGGATCATGACCTGAGCTGAAGGCAGATGCTTAATGACTGAGCCACCCAGGAGCCCTGATATGTGCATTTTCAAGGAGAATGGAGTATCTCCAGTTCCTATTTGAGGCTACCCTTGAAGGCCTCACGCCACCTCCGCTGGGAAAGCCTTTGCTTTGTGGCCCCGATAGAACTGATTGTTTCTTACATCTGTGAGTACTCAGAATTTGGCTTCTAATTCTATTATGGTATTTGTACAATTTTCTTATGATTGTTACTTGTCTTTTCCACCTGCTTGAGTGGAGACCCATAAATTGGGCACCATAGCTTAGTTGCCTTTCTTCCCCCTTAATCGTCACAGAGTCTGACAGTCTCCATCAAGGAGGGCCCTTCCAAATGTCTGGGATGGTAGCATTACCAGTCTTCCTGTTACTCAGTGCATAGGGCAGAGTCATTTTTGTGAGCTCAATAAAGATTGCGCGAGAAGTATATTTTAGCAGCTAATCTGTGCAAATTGTATTTGACTGTAGAAATATGGGCCTCTGCAAAACTGAAGTGCATTTGTTTAGCTTACCCTAGTTACTAGAGCGATTTCTGAAACCTCCTCATCCGTTTCAGGTATTAGGCGTTCGACTGAACAGAGCCAGGAGAAACTCATTTTGGATAATACTGCATAACTAGGTCTCATTCTGGCACGATGCACACTATTACTAGCCACGAAGTGCTTTTGATTTACCAGGAAATCTTTTGACAAAACCCTTTTCCCTTCAGGGAAGTGTCGGTGGTGGTGCTGATGAGATGGGACAAAGGAGCAAAAAAACAAAACAAAACAAAACAAAACAAACAAACAAAAACAAGGCAATCCAAATAAAGCAGTAACATTCTCCTGTGTGATCTGATTTGATAAGGAAGATCTGCTTTTTACATTTACTTTCACAGAGATCAATTCCACAAATCTTTGTAATAAGCAACATTCTAGAGGCAAACCCAACATGTGATACTTTCTAGAGCCGAACTCTATATACAAATTGTAGACTTCGCTAAAAAGACTTGTTATCAGGGACACCCATCTTCACAAGCTGTTAAAAAAATATTAGCAAGGAGGGGTGCCTGGGTGGCTCAGTGGGTTAAGGCCTCTGCCTTTGGCTCGGGTCATGATCTCAGGGTCCTGAGATCAAGCCCCTCATCGGCTCTCTGCTCAGCAGGGAGCCTGCTTTCCCCCTTTCTCTCTGCCTGCCTCTCTGCCTACTTGTGATCTCTCTCTTTCTCTCTCAAATAAATAAATAAAATCTTTAAAAAAAAATCAGCAAGGGAAATATATCTTATTAGTTTAAGTTGGCTGTCAGAGCCCAATCTCGATACATGATTTTCTCGGGCACGTGGCATGGGTTTTAAAAAATCAGTCTCCTTTGGGAATGGTACTCTTAAGATATTTACTCAGAGATGTTCAAGCTGTCACTTACAAGATGCTTGAGCCAGAAATGGGCAAGTCTGGGTAAAGTGCAGTTCTGATGTAGTTTTTCTGTGTGTGTGTGTGTGTGTGTGTGTGTGTGTGTATTTGACAGTTTTGGTCAAATATATAGGTGTCATCTCCCTCAAGTAATCTTTACCATCTGTTGCCTCCACTCGCCTTAGGGTTCATAATTGTGTTGTTTCTCTTAGGGCCGAGTTGAGAGGATAATGCTAAGCTTAATATAGAACTGTTTGCAGGCTTTTTTTCTCCCTACAGTCTAACCATGTGTGTTTGTCCAAAGAAGGCTACAAAGTATTTTATAGTATTTGATCACAGACTGGGACTTCCAGCTTCTCTGCTTTCCTCTCCTCCCCCGCCCCCCCCCCCCCAGCTGTATCTTCCCTGTGCCCTTTAACCTAGTAAATAATAATGGTGGCTGAGAGCATTTGGTAAAGAATTTGCCTTTTCTGGGGCAATCCTCTAACAAGGATTTTTAAAATGATTATTATAAAAACTAAGGAAAATTACAGGACAGAGATTTTTTTCCCAGGCAAAATTCATGAGTCGTAATGAAGGATTCTCCAGTTCTAAAGACTGAACATGCGTCATAAATATACTCAGTGGTAAGTTTGCCTTAGGGTAGGAATGACCCCTCTAGCTCCTTGAAGAAAACCGCACCTTCGATTTGGAGTACTTGGACAACCCTATGAGCCTGAGTTAACTGAATATTTTTGTTCCATTCAAGCCCTATTTTCTTGGGAATATAAACTCTATATTTGTTATGGGCCTCCTATAGGGATCTGTATAGTGTATGATAGGTTAATCCTTTAGGATTCAAATCACTCTTACCCTTATGGGAAGTACTGTGCTATTTTCTACATGGTTATGTAAGTTATGCAGTTTAACAGCAGAATTACGTTCACTCTCTCAGTGAGTAATATTCTCTTCATAACAGCGTCTTTAGACACAGAAGTTTAGTGATTGTCCATGTTTCTTTTATTGAACAGAATGATAATGGCATGCTCTTAGAAATTCAAAGAAAATCTTATGAAATATACTTATAATCTACAATGTAAGTGTTGTGTGTATGGCATACTTGGGAACGTGCAATGAAAATAGTGACAAATAAACAATAAAACAAAAGCGAATCAATTTGCCAAACCCAGAAAGGTGAAAGCATTTGCTGAAACACAACTCCACAAGAAATTTGAAGTGCAGACAGAACTGTTATATAAGCTTCAATTTATTTTAATAACACTGGAAGGACAGATGTCACTGCTGTTCCTGGAAATCCTTTTGAGGTTTCCAGGATGTGTTCCTATTATTTTTTTTTTTTAAGCATCTACTATATTGTGCAACCTGCAACCAGCATTGACTAATTTATATTATATTTCCTCTTAAGGCTGAGTCAGGTTCAGTTCTCCTAAAAGAGACTCAAAGGAGTAGCAAGTAGGAGTCATAAGCAAAGAAGCTTCTGGAGGCAGGACAGAGCACAGCCTCAGGAAGGTCACAGGGGTCAAGCTGATTACCTCCTCCAGCTCTGGCAAGCAGAGGGCTCAGCTGGGTTACCCAAGTTCACAAAGAGCTATTGACATTCAGCTGCAGCTCTCACTCATTACCGATCAGCAGGGGACCGTCTGGGCCTCAGGTTAACTCTTCCCTGCCCTCGCTCAAGATGGCAGTGAAGCTGAAACAGGCAAGAAGCTCCAAGGTAACTTGGCCTCCGCGAATTCTGGTTGTTATTCAAGAAACGGACCTTTTAAACCAATAACTACCGGGGAAGCAACAATCACCTTAATCATCTTAAAAGTGCAAGTTAAAACCCAAGTCAATATATCTGTCCCACATTTGTGCCTTATTAGGTAAATGTTTATTTTGGGGGATGGCTGGTAGTGAGGAGAACGTTTTATCTTCCCATCAAGAAGTTCCATTTTGACTTTAATAAAGAAGGCCCCCTATGATTTCTAAAAAAGGTAATAGCATTTGTAATTCTTTGTCACTTAAAAGCATGTGTTTCCCCTGAGTTGCTCAGGTAAAACTGATCTCGGGGAAAACCTTAATGACTCAGGGTCTGAGAAGAGAAGTTTTAGGAAAGTTTGGAACCTCTCTATTAGGTTACAGCTCAGAGCTCTTGGTGAGCAAGTCCTTTCAGGCTTGGATCTCCTGCTGACACATTATGATCTTCTAGAAGTGACTTAACCTGTCTGTCTCTATAAATTCATTTGTAGATTGAGAATCATTGTTAATAAATCCATAAGGAATGTCTTTCTGGTAGCTAGAAGAAGGCTGAATCTTTGTTAAATCCAAGAGTCCCTAGAACATCTTTATCTTTGTTAGCTCTCTATTTTTCAGCATTCTTCTGGTCCTGGCACACACATTATGCTGAATCCTGCAAATAGTTGAGGATTACACGGAGTTGAGGCCGATTTTTATTCTCCTGCTGTATTTAACAAAAAAAGGTATCAAGCTTTCTTTAAGAGCCAAGCACCTGCAAGACCAAAGCCCTACCTTTAAGGAGCTTAGACTTTAGCTAGAAGACACAGTGTCCCCCTCCTGCCTGGAGGCCCCCACAGAGGAAGAGAAGATTGGCTGCCAGGATTCTGGTCCATGGTTGGTCAGGCTGCTTCCACCGGCAACAGCACGACCAAGCCTCTCTGGGGACGTAAAGTCACTCGTGGGAGCCCTCCACCTGCCCAGCCTGGGGGTCTGCAGGGGAGCCAGGGCGGTCCCTCACTGGCACCAGGGGAAACTAAGGCACAGCACAGGCACCCACAGGTGTGACCATACACTGCTTGTAAAAAAGGAAATGGCATTCACTTCTGTACTTCAATCTGCTCAAAACAATATGTGATTCAATCTGCTCAAAACAATGTGCTCAGTTCTGGAAAATCCGAATGAATGATTCAGACTCCAGGTGGATTTGGCCAGTTAGGAGTTATCCAATGAGATTTCTGACGATGTCAAATGACCTATCTAACTGCCAAATCTACACTTGACCTGAGGAGTAAAAAAGACTGCTCATGTAGCTTCTCTGACTCATGACTTTAATCACAAGCACAAACTGCAGAAATCTGCAGATCTACCTTCTGCAACATTTGACAGCGCTGGCCCTTCTCTCTAGTATGGTGGTTCTGGGAGCTGTGTCAGTCTTAGTGTTTGAATTTAGCGTGAGTGAATGAAGTCAGTCAGGTAATGTTAGTCCCCAGTAGTTATTAGCTCCCTACCTTTCTGTCACCGCATTCTTTCACTGGATGATTTCGATCACCACCTCTCCCCACCCTGGGCTTCAGCTATTTTCTAAATCTTTAACACGCAGCCCTCTTTTGAGCTCCCACTCCATTTCTGCATTGGCCTCCTCTGCATTTCCCATGGACATTTTAAACTCAGCAGTTCTCTAGGAGCATCTTTCCCCAGACAAGCCTCTTCTTCTGACTTCCTTTTGGCTGTGCCTGTAGTCACCACCCAGCCAGTCCATCAGACTCTCAACTTCACAGTCTTTGATTTCCTTCTCTGCTTGACCCACACAATTTCTCTCCCATCAATATCCCTTGAATCTGATTTTCAAACTTCCCTTGATTTATTTTGTCCGTGCCTGTTACCAGATCAATCTTCTTAAAACAAAACTGTCGTTCTCTCCCATCGCTGCCACGCCCATAAGGACCATAAGGGAGAATTCCAAATTCCTGAATGTTACAGTCAAACATCTATAAGCCGGTACTGATTTGCCTCTTGTCAGCCTTATTACTAGTGATGCTCTCCACTGTCTCGATAGCCATCCTCCGATGTTATTGCATTCCCAGAAATGCTCCACATACAACTGCCCCCTCCCGTCTGTACTTGCCTTCTGTGCAATCATTATCCTACTGTTCTTTTTTTTTTTTTTAAAGATTTTATTTACTTATTTGACAGAGAGAGAGATCACAAGCAGGCAGAGGCAGGCAGAGAAAGAGGGGGAAGCAGGGTCCTTGGGGATGCGGGGCTTGATCCCAGGACCCCGAGATCATGACCTGAGCTGAAGACAGAGGCTTAACCCATTAAGCCACCCAGGCACCCCATCCTACCATTCACGGAGAACTACGTCAGATGTCACGGAACTGTCATTGATTGCTCTTCCAAATCATCTGCCTTCAGATATATAGCTATCAAGTTCTACTTTTCTTAAGGACTTTAACCTTTACTATCAAGACCATCACACTTATGAATATATGTTGCTTTTAAGTTCTAAGAAGATAGAGGAGCTTCTGTCTTGTTGATGTTTGATTCTTCCTCAACGCTTAGCACAAGGCATTGTAGAGAGCCAATGGTTAATATTACTTATTATGAAGATAATATGAAAATTGAATTAAAGGCTACCTTTTTTTTCTGAATAGCTTGAAATATTTAAAATTTTTGAATGTCAAAACTGCAGTAAAATTCATTTTAGTTCCTCATTTCCTGTACTCACATTTCTCAAGAGGACAGAGAAAATCTAATTTCATTTTTTTGACCTGTAGAGTTAAGGACAACAGATGGCTTATAAATGAGGATTAAAATTTAAATGTGAAGAGTTAATAACATCAAGAGTGACTATCCCATTGGATTGCAAATAGAATGGGAAAAGTCAAATAGTGTAATCACACCATTCTCATTTGACTAACCATTAATAACCTGCAGGAACCAGGTTCTCCTCAGGAATATCAACAGCAATGTCCAGCAGGAATTTCTGTGATCGGATCCATGCAAGAAATCAAGAGAAAGAAATGAAACAAAAAAAGAAGTTTCTGGAAAACATGGGTATTTTATTATCATATCATGGTGAAATAATTAACAAATATTAGTAAGTCCAATGCTAAAAGAAAAATGAGTTTTATTATCTCTCTCTATAAGAAGAGAGACTAGATTAGGTGACTCATGGTAGGGGATCCAAGAATACAAAGTTATTGAAAAGCCTATTGCAAAACTACCCTTTTGAAAAAGAACAATGACGAATTTGGCAATATGGTCAAATCACTCTTGTGAAAAGTACTGTGGAAATATCCACCACAGAGGTGCACATTTTTCATATCTGAAAAAAGGAAAGAAGAAAATTGAATTTTGTCCAATCGTTGCTTTTAACCTCGAAGGTTGAGTCTGTCACTCTTAGGTCATTAGAAATGCATTTGTTTTCTGGCAATGTTCTTGACATAAAATCATGGGATTCCTCTTGGGTGGTTTTCCCTCTGACAGTGATTGCTCCTATTCAGAAACAAAGAGCTGCTGCTTAGCACTGTTATAGATCGACATATAGGTGTGAGACTGGCCTGGTCTGGACTCCGAGATGTGACTTCCCCAGGGCATCACAGAACCACTGTTTGCAGGGTCTGCTTAGGTTTTCTCTCCTCTACCTCTACCTGCAGCCTGACCTGGGCTTTTGCCAACAGAGGTGACCTCAGAGGAGGCTGATCCATCTCCCCTCTACTTTCCCAGATAATTATGCTGCCATCAAAATTGTACTTCACGGTAACTTGAAGTCATCACTTTCCAGACTGCCTAGAGTCATGTCGGTGTAGATAAGGGCACCATTATGTTGCGTCTTGGAAATCTGGCATCACCCATTCTTCCTACATCTTCATATCCACGCAGTCAAGTTAGGTTAAGCATTGCTTCAGTGCTGATATGTAGGAGACTTCATATTAAGTCGCCTGTGAGCAATCTGTGTTGTAACAAGACCTCCTGGTGATTTTGAAACATGCTAAGTTTGAGAGTCACTGGTTTAGGTAATTAACAATAACTCCTGGAACAGACAATCCCCAAATCCCAATTGCTTAACACAACCAAGGTATATTTCTTGCTCCCATCACAGAACAATTTGGGTCCGATAGGCTCCGTCTGTCTTGTAGCTAAGACATCTTGAACACCTGGCTTCCAAATTGCTGAGGAAGGGAAAGAGATCTAGAAGATTGCTTGGGAAGAGTTTATGGGCCAGAGCCAGGAGCGGCTTACATCACATCTGCCCACATCCTGTCTGCTAGAGTCTAGTCACATAATTGCAACATCCTACAAGGAAGGCTGGGAAAGGTAGAAGAGCACATGGTTATTTGTGAGAGTTAAGAATTGGCCACAAGCAAAATCAAAGAAACATTGTATTACTTCTGCCAGGCAGATAGGTTGTTCTAATTTTTTCTTTTATTACTATTATTTTTTTATAGCTTCTGTAAAACCTTGGGTACTGAACCATGGCCTTGAAAGCGATCTTCCTACATGTACTTGACCCTTCAGCAAGCATGAGTTCTCTTCATTATTTTCTGAAACTTTATCTCTGAATCAGTCTGTGGGCAGGCTAGGGCCAGGTAAGACGTAGTCATGGACATAGACACACAAAGACAAATAGACATAGAAATAGAAGAGCTGCCTAAAACTGTCCTGATAGGAAAGATGATTATTTCCCAAACTATACTCTTTACGCCCTTGTTTTCATTTCCCCAGAGGTACCAACCTTGAACCAGGTATAGTTCTTCTGGTCTTGAACTCTAGAACTGTCAGTGAAGAGGCAAAGTTTCCATCTCACCGGAGCTAGGCAGGTGATCTAAACAGAGAAAGCGGGGCATAGCTAACATAGCTGGAGGACTGCGGAGTGTGGCCACGGGCACAGCATAGGCTCCATCTAAGGGCAAACTGTTCGCCAGCTCTGGCCAGCTGCTCCCATGCAGGAATGAGATCTCTGTGTTGCTAGATCTTTCTCACACTCTTTTTTTTTTTTTTTAAAGAAGTACTAGAAATATGAATGTTTTGGTTAAGTTTCGTCATTTTACAAACATATGGGACATAAGAAAAAAACAAAAAAGGTCTCTTTTGCAGAATTAGCTTGCGGGTCACCAACTTGGACCACTTGGGCTACACTGCACATTCAGAACTCTATTTTACATTAAAAGCTTACAATTATTTAACAATTATAAACCCTCAAATTTACAATTTAATGTATCTGTGTTTTCATATGGAAGCCGATGAATTTGCTGACTTACATTGTCTCTTTACTTCCAGTTTTCTGTCCCCTTAAATTTTTGTTTATCGTGTTATTGCTGAACTTTGTGTTTTCTTCATCCAAGTTGATATCCATTACTCCTTACCTCTCATTATTAAGGTAAAAACATTAGTGCTTCTTCATACCGTTTTTTCCCGTTTTCCTCCATACTGAGTTAACTGTGCCATTATTTTTACGCTGACCAAATTCATATTATTAAATTCTGTATTACCATTATAATTATTTAATCCTTTATCTATACTTTACTGTCTAGAATTCAGAAGAAATGTTTTCAGTATTATAATTGCAGCAATCACTAATCACCATGGAACTTGGTAGAATGATGTAATCTTATTTCGATAAACCTAGCCCACTGGACAAATAATGCCCTAAGAGTGAAGGTCAAGAGCGAAGATCAGCTCTTTCCTTCTACTCCATGAGTAGTTCAGAAGTATTCCACATTGCACCTTTCTTCATATTTGGTTAAAGTCTTCCTTATATAGTTCTTTGTTCTTACATGAATTTCTAATTTTCTTTTACTTTTCCTTATTGAAAGAGGAAGCATACATCTTTATTTCAGTCCCGCAATGATCCTACCTTTTAGCAATACTGTCAAAGCTAATCCATTTTTTTCTTGAAAACATCATGGTTAGAAACTTCTATATTCATTTCCCAAGTTTCTCCTCACATGTCACAGAGCCTACTATGAAGGAATTTCTCCTCACTGTACTTTTGTGTTAGGTGTACTATTTCTGGGATCCTATGGCTTCTCTTTCTTCAATTCCTTTTTCGTTGTTCTGAGGAGAATCTACAATTACCTTTTATTTTTTTAAGAAAAGGTAAATGAAGACAACTCATTTTATGTTTGAAAATACCTTTATTTCTTGCTCCTGTTGGTGCCTAAATATAAATGCTTCATCCTGATCCCAACTGGCAAGTGGGCATTTCTTGAGCTCTAGCAAATTTGCTCCTTCTCCTCTGGCTTCTCCATTTTCTTCTGCTTAATGTCTCCCACTTTCATTTGTTGGGAATTTCTCTTAGATAAAAATATTGAACCTCTTGATTGAGTCTCCATGTCTATTCATTCTTCTTTGACATATATATAATACAAAGTGTATATATATATGTATATATTATAATACAAATATATAATATATGTAACAAGGTATATATGGAATATATATTCTATAAAATACAAAGCATATTATGCTAAAGTTATATATTATTATGTATTTTATATTTAAATATATATGTATACATTTACATATAAAGCTACGTATTTGTCCACACATGTACATGGGAGCCATTAGACTGCGGTGGTTCTCAGGCCTTAGTAGTTTATGGAACAAATTGAAACCTAAGCCAGAGTCAATGCACTCCAATTGGAGAAAATGAAACTAAGAATAGCTAATCACAAACATACAACTGGGCTTCCCCAAATAAGGCAATAGCTTAAGTGTTAGCCAGTCAAATCATTTCTTCACTTTGTTTCCCGACTTCTTTATATAAGCCTTTCCTCACTTGTCAGGAGAGCACTCCTAACTTTCAGTTTGGTGCTGCCTAATTCGAATGGATGTTTGCTCGAATAAAGTATACTTTTTGAAGTGCCTCAGTTTACTTTTCAACATATATATTTAATCTTTGGGGCTTTGCCTCTGGGATCCAAATAATAATTATTTTGACTTATATTACAATATTTTTAAAAATTCGCCACTCATACATCTAATTTCCAAGAATGCTCATTTTCTAGTTGTGTCTTTTTTATAGTGATCTCTTGATGTGCTAGTTTTTTGGGGGGGGGGCAACATATTTTTGAATCTTTCTGAAAGTCTAATTCTAATTCTGTTTCATGAATTATTTGTTTTCTCAGGGGTCACTTGTTCTGTTGTTCATCTTAGTCCTTTATCTGACCCTCTGGTTTTCCTCAATTGAGTGGTATTCTTTGGTTTGTCCACTTAATGTTGTGAATAATAGATTCAGTTAATGAATATAGTATTAGCGCTGGGTTTTCTCTGCCAGGAATTGTGTGTATAAAAAAATGGCAGATGCATTTCACCATGTAGAGTAGAAGAGGAGACTGGCAGACCTTCTTCTCCCCACTCCTAGGGAAAAAAAAATGGGAAATAAGGTTTGTTCTAGGGTATTAATTCCCGCTGGAGCCCCTAGTTCTGTCTTGTTAGGAAGCTAGTTCCTTTAGAAGCATTTACTTGAAAAATGTCTTGAGATTGCCATATGGCTATCTGATCTCAGAGGTATTTCTCAACCTCTTCATGCCCCGCTCCACAGAATGGGAACCTTATTTCTTAGGTTTCCTTGTCAATTGACTGAGTTCAGCCAGCAAGAAGTACAGATAAAAGACTGGGGCATGGAAAGGGGAAAGGAGACAGGGTATTTCTCACTGTCTGTGTGTCTCTGGCAGCTGTAGCCTTTGAGGCAGTATTTGAGGAACTGGCAGTGTCTTCTCCACATGTCTCCTACCAACCAATCCTTTCTTCTGTGGTTTCAGTTCTACTCGGCAGGCTTGCCACTGGGTCAACTTCTGTAGATGGCAGTAGCTTTGGACTCTGTTAACACTACCTTGGCCTTAGTCCCTCTAGCCCTCAGGCATGGTAGAGGTTTACTGCAATTGCCAGTCTCTGAGTTGCATCGCCAGCTCAGGTTCTTGGGCATTCCCAGTTCTTCCCATTATCAGGATAACCTATTCTCTGTAGCGGTTGATTTCTCTTCGTTCAGAATACCTATAAAGATCTTTCTTTCCTTCTTTCCTTCTTTTTTCTATTTACTTTCTTGGTTTTTGTTTTTCTGGTTAGACCCTGACTGATACCATTCCAGAGCCCATTCCTACTTTCGAATCTGCTCATTCTCAGCTTAGTTTCTCCAGATCCTCACCTAAAAGGAAAGTTCCTCCCTGAATTATAGCATTCTTCAGTGAGTATACATTCTATTGAGTGTATGGCTTCTTCCACCCTGGGGGTACACTTCCATGTGACCCTCATCTGCTTTCATTGTCTAATTAGGCCACCTCTTCTACTCTCTATTAGCTCCTTTTATGATATCATTACTAACTTATTCTTTTTTAAACATCCTTACTGTCATTTCAATGGCATTTTGGGAAAAAAAAGATGACTGTGTGCACTCAGTTTATTGCCTGGTCATAAAAAGTTTTTGGTCAGTTAATTTTGAGGGGTTACTTGTCTTAGAAAAAAAAACCTGGAAACTTAGTAATTTTGAGAATGATTTTATTTTATTTTTATTTTATTATTTTTTAAATATTTTATTTATTTATTTGACAGAGAGACATCACAAGCAGGCAGAGAAGCAGTCAGAGAGAGAGGGGGAAGCAGGCTCCCCGCTGAGTGGAGAGCCCGATATGGGGCTCGATATCAGGACCCTGAGATCATGACCTGAGCCTAAGGCAGAGACTTTAACCCACTGAGCCACCCAGGCACCCCTGAGAGTGATTTTATTTTTACAAATTTATTTCTGTTAGAAACAACAAGATTCAATAATACTTATTTCTGTATTGAAAGGCTAGTGGCTAATTATTTTGAACTAGGCAACATTAGGGAAGAATTTAGGGGAAGATTTTCTGACTTACTCCTTCATCTATGTTCAATTACATCCTCAGATCAGAGGCTCCTCCTGTTTGATGTTTCTGTGTATTGGAAACTGCCTCTCTTGAGGTTACATGGTTTAATCGGTTATTCTGTGAACACACCAAAACTATTCAATTTGCTAATTTGGTCCTGCAGTGATTTGAGTATGTCCCTTTCATTTAGCCACTCTGTTATGACACAAATATGATTATAATGTAATAAGAAAAGACATTTCCTCTGCACATTTTCTTTAGTTCTAGTTACATTGAACTGAAAACATCAATCTCTCTGGGAAAGTGGAGAAAATTATATAATGACCAGCTAAGGTATGGATTCAATCATCTCTAATGATTTTATAGTGGCTAGAAAATTATGGTATAAATTTTTAGTACTAAATCTACTACAAACTGATTAAGAAACTGTGTCCTCAATATTGCATATTTGGAATATCTGGCAAAGTTGTAACATACACTCTAACTGGTTTCTGTGCAAGAAAAAATTTGGATCAGAACATATACAGAATGAAAAATCATTGGGGCATCTGCTCAGTTAACATTGACTCCTTTTTCCTGAGAAATGCACCCCTAGGTGTCTCTAGGTATTCTTTTTCTTGGCGTGTGTACAGACCTTTGCCACTTTGACTAGTGATTGGCGCAGAGTGGACACCTGACCATGCTGAACCAATCAGATTCGCTAAGAAACTGATTCTCAGAGTCATCCAGTTAGTTTCTAAGCAGGGCTAGAGACACAAAACATGTAACATGTTCCCGGATGAGCTATTCCTCTTCAGCTATGTGGAAAGAGAAAACAGAGAAATGACAAAAAGCAATGATGGAAAAAGACAAAGAGAATGGAAGAGATAAGAAGTCATGGAGAGAGAGAGAGAGTGAGTCACTGCCTCAGAGCTTTTATTTCTGACTTCAATTCCTTTAGAGGTATAAAGTTTGTGAGACCCTCTTGAATTTTTTTTTTGAGATTTATTTATTTTTAGAAAGAGAAAGAGAGAGGATGAGTCAGACCAGCAGAAAAAGAGGGAGAGAAAATCTCAAGCAGATTTCACTCTGAGTGCGGAGCCTTATGCGGAGCTCAATCTCAGGACCCTTAGGTCAGGACCAGCACTTAGGAGACTGTACCCCCCAGGCTCCCTGAGACTCTCTTGACTTCTTATAATTAAATATTTCTGCTTAAGCTGGGTTGAACTGGTCTGCTACTTGCCACCCAAAGAACCTAAAACACAACAGAGCACACAGCAGAATGGGTTCCCATTCTGCCAATACATGAATAGAAGAAATGCAGACTGCTGGGTTTACATCTGTGTAAAGGGAACACATTGCCTTCACTTTTTTGCTCTGATTCCTAGTTGGCTTCCACTAATTTTTTTCTTTATTAATACATAAGAAATACTTCTTCAATAATTTGCGTAGTAAGTCCTCAGCAAACATCTAATTCCTGAAATTTTTTTATAAGATTTACTTTGCTTGTTTAAAGTGTTATAAATTTGTGTTATATTTTATGTAATATAAAGAAGTCTTGATAAAAACAAGGACTTTTGATCAAACTCATTAGATAATTCTGAATGAGCTTTGTAGAATTAGCGCAATGTCTGGCAAATAGTATAGATGCTCATCAAATGTTAGCACATGTTCCCTTTCATTCTTAAATCAGAAAATGTTTCATTGATTGAGTGCTTCATTTACTCAGGAGACGTTTGAACACCAAAGACTATACCAAGTTCTGGAGCCACAGAAGTCTTAACATCAGTAAGGAATCTAGTTAGAACCACAGAGGAGACATGTTGAGACAGATATTTTCAATACTTCCTGCTAAGGACTGGGATAGAAGGATGAATAGAAATTTACAGGAGCACAGAGGACAAATAGCTTATTGGCTGTGAGAGCAATGGTGGTGGATTTACCAGTTCTGCCCTCAAAAAGAGTCCTTTAAATTCTATAGTCCCCAATTTAGTACTTGTAAAATGAGGCTAATAAAAATTTTCTCTTTGGTTTTTGTCATGGTTAAAGGGGATAATAAAAAATTAGTATTCCAGAAGTACAAATACTACCTGGAGAAATTGAGAAGAAGCCACAAATGAGACATGACACTTGAACTGAGTCAAGTGTTTAGTGAGTCATGTTCGGTTAGCAGTGTATATTTTCCCAGGGAAGAATATTTTAGAAAGAAGAAACAACATATATCTATATCTAGCTAGCTAGCTAGCTAGCTATTCCCCGGTTTCAGAGGGGAGTGTCTTCAGGCAGTAGGGAAGAACTTTATGTGACCCAGTACAGAAAGTGCTGGAGAGGCTTGGTCGAAGAGACAGGTTGGTGCTCATTGGGAAAGGCCACCTATGGAGACGGAATTTTATCCCACAGATATAAGAAGCCAACAGAGGTTTTCAAGCTGAGTATAGCAATGTAGGGAAGGAAAACTTTTCCTTCTACTTAACTCAGTTTTATTGGCTGAAGCTTTGTAAATTGGACTAACAAAAGACAGATTAACAAGAGAAAAACAAAAAGAAATTTAGTAATGTGTGCATATACATGGAAGGACCCAGTGATGAGTAACTCAAAGGGGTGATTAGAGCTTGTGCTTATATGGCATCTTAAGAGAAGAACAACCTATTTTTGGAGAAAAAACAAGACAAAGGAAAGATAACTGAGTTTCTAGGGGGGAATGTAAAAAATGGGGGAACTAATGGGCAATAAACACTAGTTGGTAACATTTGTTATATAGGTTCGTCTGGTGCCATCTCTGGGCTGATAAGGATCTAGAGTTGTCTCTAGTGATTAACTTCTGTCCTTCCTGGTGGAGAGGAGAGGGGAGGCATATTTACAGTTTATGTCCTGCTTTTAGATAAATAGGGGGAGGGCAGAGAGCTTTTCTTGTATCTGCTTTTTCTCAGTTGTCCTCAGCTCAAAATAATCTTTATGCCAAGTGGCGTATTTTGTGGTGGTGTATTCTGCTACCCTCTAGCAATCAAATTCATTTTTAGGATAATGAACTGCAGGATTCATGGAGAAAGCACCAGAAGGAAAAGAGGGAGAAGTCCAGTTAAGAATTCTCTTAAGATAATAATGCATCTATTTTCTGTGTTTGTTTCTTAGGGACCATTTATTCTCAAGACTCAAAAGGCTAATAATGATTGCTGTGGAAAAATACTACCTTCTCAAGTGCTTATGTATTTAAACATCATCTTAAAGACAGAGAAGCAGAAATGTGTGAGCTGAAATATAAAGGAAAAGAAATATGTTTTTTAAAACAAAATAGTTTTAAACAAAAGAAGAGTATTTTTTTTTAATTTTTAGGAAAAATTAAAAATGCAAATGGCTCACGTGACTCAGAGAATGCAGCTGTGTAAGGATGGTTGAATGGATTTATTGATTGTTGCTTGGTGGAACCCAGGGCTGAAAGCTATTTAGCCAACTTGAGCAATAGGAATTGTCTTATTATGCTACAACAACTGGGTCTTCAAATCTTTCTTCCTGCACTTTATGATAAACTTTAGTCATGTACTTAACTTGGGTAATGGTTATAAAACCAAGAACCATGTGGTCCAGTCTCAGAACGTACCATAAAGACAAACTCAGAAACTGAAAAGTCATTTCAAAATATTCAAGTATCTTGATTTCTGTTTCTAGAACACCACAAAGAGAACATGAGTCCATAGCATTACTTCTTAATACATCCATATATGAGTGATTTATCTATATTAGTAAATTGGACCAGAGTGGAACAAAGTATGAGGAAAGAGTTATTCTAGAGACGAGGGTCAAGATGAGGTATGGGAGGGACGCCTGAGTGTCTCAGTGGGTTAAAGCCTCTGCCTTCTGCTCGGGTCATGATCTCAGGGTTCTGGGATCGAGCCCTGCAATGGGCTTTCTGCTCAGTGGGGAGTCTGCTTCGCCCTCTCTCTCTGCCTGCCTCTCTGCCTACTTGTGAGCTCTCTCTCCTGTCAAATAAATAAGTAAAATTAAAAAAATTTTATAAATAAAAAAAGATGAGGTATGGGATAAGTTGGCATATAAATTTAGTTTTTAGATAAGTATAGGTGATAAGTATTAGTCTTTGGTCTGATAAATTTTACTTCATTCCATTTTTCATACTGGGTCACTGAGAGTAAAGAATCTGAGGTATCTATTACATTTTCTCTCACTTATTTGGATAGGGTGTGATTTTATTTTCCTTAAGTCCTTGGTTGGGAAAATGAAGAAAGACAATTTATAAGTAAATTATAAAAAAATAGTTAATATTTATTGAGTGCTTACTAAGAGCCAGCCATTTTGTACACATTATCCTGTTTAATCCTCATGGAGACTTTTGACAATATACTGTTTCCTCTACTTTATAGATAAAATGTAAAATGTAAAATGTTTGAGTAATTTGCTTAAATTGGTGGGGTTAGAATTTGAACCCAGGCATTTTTAGTCTAGAGTTTGTAATTTAACAATTGTGTTGAGAAAGTGTTGTAAACTTTTTTTTACAACTTCCACACTAAGTCCCTGGAATGAGATGAAGGGAAGAGAGAAAGACCATAAAACACATTAAGGTTATTGTCTTACTTCAAGATACTTCCTCTGAATTGTTAGCTTTTATAAAAATGAGACTAGGGGCACCTAGGCGGCTCATTTGCTTAAGCATTTGACTTTGGTGCAGGTCATGATCTCAGAGTCCTGGGATCGAGTCTCAAGTAGGGTTTTCACTCTGTGGGGAGCCTGCTTGTCCCTCTGTCCCTACCCCCATTCATACTCTCTCACTCTCTCTTTCAAATATATAAAGTAAAAAAAAGAAAAAAAAGACAAATTCTTGTGAATATGAAGATTGGCTAATCTTAGAAAGACCTTTACTAATGGCTAATAGAATGATTAAGCAATAATAACTTCTTTGGGAAGAAACCACTTTAAACACTATTTTCAAATGAACAAGCACTTTTTGAATACCAGTTTTGCCCTGAATTTGGGAATTCAACAAAGAAGTGTATAACTTTGATCTTGTAAACAGGGATAGCAGATATAAAGTATGTAACCCATTCCATTGTTTATAGCAGGCCAGTTAATGTTGGTTCTCTTCCCTGTTCTCCTTGGTGAATTTAAAATCTAGCTGGGGAAGCATAATTAACGTATGTGATATGTAACATGAGCTAGTGAAAAAGGATAAGTATAGGTGATACGAGCTATATTTTAAATAGAAGTGAGTAGTTAGGTAAGACTTCCCAGGGGAAATGGACCCTGAATTGGAATTTCACCATTTGGTAAGATTTACTTATTTAGAGTTGAGAACTTATTTTAGGAAGATGAAATCATTTAAATGTATACAAGATTAATTATGAGCTTAGGGGAACATTGAATATATTTGATTGGCTGAGTTAGACTCCTTTCTTTAAGAAAAATTCCATAAATTTCTAACAAATGATAACATTTTAAATCTTTTTACTCTCTAATTTGGGTTAAACAGCATAATCATGATAAATGCTTTGGTGGCACATTATCCCAAGTGAATTAAGCAGTATGAGTGGAGACATCTGACCCCAAAAGAGCTTTTGAAACAAAACAAAGGTACTTATCAAATGTTTGGTTCTACTCCAAAGAAACCTCAGAATCTGGCTAAAGGGAAGTATTTTAAACATAGTCCTCAGGATAACAGCCCAGGTTTTAGGATTCTTCCAAGTTGAAGAAGGGACTGTCAAGATAAGGACATTATCATAAGGACTATCTGATCAAGTATTCATTTGCCCTCACAAATATAAACCTTTCCCCTTGTCCTGAAGTATTAAATTGGTCATCACATGCAACTTTCACTATGCGATATATTACTCTGGAAGGAAGTCACATAGAAATCATAATGTAGGGCGCCTGGGTGGCGCAGTTGGTTAAGCGACTGCCTTCAGCTCAGGTCATGATCCCGGAGTCCCGGGATCGAGTCCCACATCGGACTCCGGCTCCATGGGGGGTCCGCTTCTCACTCTGACCTCCCTTCTCATGCTCTCTCTCACTCTCTCTCTTTCCTAATAAATAAATAAATAAATAAAATCTTTAAAAAAAAAGAAATCATAATGTATAGATTGAAACAATAATTCATGAAACACCACTGCATTATAAGTCAGCGACTGTCTATAGCCACACATTTTTGTTATTTTACAGTCTTGGCATTTCTTGTGTATTTTTAAGGGAATCATTTTATAAAATGAAAATCTAAATCTTGGGAGTGACTTTTTAGTTTAGAGGAGAAAATTGGATCTTGCTAAAGCTGAGATATATAGTCATTAGTCCTGCCGCAGTATATCTTGAAAAGACAACAAAACTACACTTCAGCGTTCATATTGCCATTCTCTAATATGCAAACTTGCAATATTCTGCATGGTGCCTAGTACATTCCACAAGAGAGAAGAACCAAAGATGATAACATTTTAATGGCTTTAGGTCATATGAATTTATTTTTGACACAATGCACATTGGATGACATATATAATCTTATTAAAGTTAATTGAAATCACATCCAAAAATGGAACTATAGTTCATTGTTTTTAACTTGTCCAAGTGCTACTTAATACCAAAAATATTTCACAATTAGCTTGATTATTTATATATTATATATTGTGTCTAGTGGGGATCAAATGGAATCATGTATATTAAAATGTCCTGTGCATTAAAAAGGATTCTAAAATAAAAGGTTTCCATAATAATAGCTTTAGCTAGTGTGTTTTAAAAGAAAAATGTGGTATATGCCTAATACTTTTTATTATAAATCTTCCTTTGGATATCTTGTTAATGACTGGTTCCAAATTATTGGCTTTATTGAAACTATTGGTACTGTAACTTTCAGAATAAAAATATGAAATGAAATACAGTAGACCTAAAATTAAGATACTTTACTTTTTCCCTCAAAATAATTTTGAAAATGAGGCACCTGGGTGGCTCAGTGGGTTAAAGCCTCTGCCTCTGGCTCAGGTCAGGATCTCAGGGTCCTGGGATCTAGCCCCTCCTGGCATTGGGCTCTCTGCTCAGCAGGGAGCCTGCTTCCTCCTCTCTCTCTGCCTGCCTCTCTGCCTACTTTGATCTCTCTCTCTCTCTGTGTCAAATAAATGAATAAAATCTTTAAAAAATAATAATACTTTCAAAAGAAAGGTAGACACAATTAAAAATTCAGATAAAAACTGTTTAAAATGCACTTTATCCATATTTGAAGCCAATACCTTAGGGTAATTAATGCCTCATTTTGGTCTCTGCAAACACGTGGAACACAGTGCTAGGAAATTGTTGGCTCTCAAGTCTCAATGTCATCACTTTTCAGATCCAACTTCTAAAGAATATAATCATTTTTAAGCACAACACAGAGAAAATGGCACTAGTGGTCATGACTATGCGCAACAAACAATAGAATTGACGCTCTGGTCCTTGGATGGAGACAAGCACACTTGGCTCTGATATATGTCCGATTCTTCTTAGCTCAACTTAAATGGAAAAGCGTGTTTCCTAACACATCTGGGTTTGCCAGATTCCATGGCCCAAATTTCCTTAACCCTGGCAAATAAGCCTATTGATCTTTCTCTCGCTACATCCTCACCTGCAGGCTTCTTCCAATTCCACACTCTGGCTGAAGTCTTGTTGGCAGAGCATTCTGACCTTTGTGACACAGTTCTGGACACCCTGACCTTAGTGACCTGACCTCTTGGTCAAGGAACCTCTGACCTTTGGATCCCAGTCTTTCAGGAGAGCCTGGAGGCACTTCACATTTGAAATCTGATACCTGCCAATTTTACAACCACAGGGCGAAGGGCACTGGGCTCTAGGTGGGCAGTGTTTTGCTTGATTAATAACACCAGCTGTGCCACTGTCTTAGAGGAAGAAGGACTATATTGTTCTGAATGCAATTTCTGACTCTTGGAAATTCTCCATTTACAGGAACTTCTGTCCTTAAATTCAAGGACTTAGTTAAAGGGGTGAGCAAACCCAGCAGGGAGTCCTCTTTGATGTGCAGGAGCTCAGATATGCAAAAGTCTTGATCAGCAAATGCTTGAAAAGTGCTTACTCTTCTCCCCATTGGGATTGGCCATTAACTCACTTCCAGGCATTCTCAAGTAAAACTGTTTTTCTGGTTACTTCAACATCAGTCAATGAGAGGCTTTCCCTCAGCAAGTGTTAATAACACTCCCCCCAAAACTGCCAATGAGAACTCCTTCGGCATTAACTCCTTAGCATTTGTAAGGGACAGTCCCCTGGTATCCACATACCTGGACGCCACAGTCTTCTATTTGTTCTCTTTGCCTTCAAATCTCTTCCTGCTTCACTAGATGCTATCCCCAACTGTGTCTGAAATCTTTAATACTCACTTTCTGTCATTGACTCAAGAGCTGGCACTTGGGTCCATGTCCCATTTTGGTGACCACCAGCTCTTCCTCATTTCTCACCAGTATTTCTTAGCATTATTATCTTGTCGCCTCCTTCAATATATTTCAGTGTTACTTACCTGCTCCTGGCATCATTATTTTTGCCAGTAGGTTTTTTTTCTCCATTCTATGACTTCCATTTGCATTACACCTTTACATTTGAATATCCCCTTCTTCCAGAAACTCCAAGGCAGGTTACATACACCATACACCGACCCATCCCTTTCCTATTCATCACATCCTTAACATAAGTATAGGCCATTTTACTTTATTCATAGGTATATGAAATTTTACTTTATTATATTTAAGCTACTCTTTAATAATAATGACAGTATTAATAACTGCCATTTTCCAAGTCATACTGCATTTCTTCACATGTCACTTTTTTTATCATAGTGACAGTTCTCGGATACAGATGTATTTATTTTACAGAGGAGAAAACAGGCTTAGGAAAATGCCATAAGGTCACCTGTGTAGTCAGTGTGGGGTTGGATGTGAACTCAGATTTATCTAAAAGCAGAACATAAGCACTTAATTACTCTGTTGTACTTCTAGCTACTTAAGCACGTAACCTTTATTAAGCATCTAGTAGGGACCATACTCCACCACTGAAGGCCAGAGAGTCAGAACACAGTTCCAGTGCCCCCATGGATATAATTGGGAGCAAAGAGATAAATGGTAAAATGTGTGGAACCACTGAGGTAAATAAGGAAGACTCAAAGAAAGTGACGGATGGGAATCTGAAATGGGAAGAAGGAGCTTGTCAGGCCAATGAGGGAAAGGGGTAGAAGGAGGTATAGATACAAAAGTGTAGAAGGAAGAAGGATCTTGCTACCCTTGAGAACACAGAGACTTGGGTCACAATTAGTCACAGAGGAGACTTCACAGGCAGAGAAGCTTCTATTCCAAAGGGCTTGTGTAAAGTCTGAGGGGGTGGACTTTATGGACTTTATCCTCTGACATCTGGTTGTCTTTGTAACACGTGCTTTCTGCATGATTTTCTCTACTGATTAAATTGTGAAGGCTATGAGGACAAGGTCATTATCATCTCGATTGTTTGTGTTCCCACCTGGATGATCCTTCAGGCAGAAAAGGCTCTATCTGCCCCCCCCCCAGACCTTGGGTTCTTGCTGTTTTTGCTTAGTGTAGACCTGGTACTATCAAGAAGTACTAGGTACCCTTATTCTGGGAGGTTCCTGAACATGCAGGTCCCTATCCCAAAAGTTAAGTGATTGTCATTCAACCATGTGATGCTTATGGAATCTGTATGAAAGGTGTGATTTAAAATAGAAAG
>CM052799.1:171320261-171355766 GCA_028533885.1 Nasua narica
AAAAAAAAAAAAAGGCTTCAGGAAGGAGGTAATGTAAGTTGAAAAGTGAAAAGAAAATCAGAAAAAAAATCCAGGAGTTGGACCAGTAATTCTGTGAAAGGAAGTTTAACGCGGGTGTGCTTTTAATCTGTGATAGAGACATTATCCCTTCTTGCTAATGAAAGAGGTGCCCGGTCTTAAAGATTTATAATCATGTAGTTTGGGACCCATGCTGCTTTAGCTGTGAGAAGAGATTTCTTAGTGCTGTGTGTTAAAAGACCCCGGAAAAGATGGAACCGTAGCATTCCAGAAAGCACCCTGACGATCCATCCACCTCACATGGGATGAAGGTGTCTTTGACGTTCAAGTTCCTGGCAGGCTTGATGTAGGAAACGTGGCATTTTGCCCTCTTTTACTCTGAAGTCTCAAAACAGTTCCGTGTAGTAATACACACTTAGGAGGCTGAAAAAGAGGAAATCAGTGTGGCTTACAAATAACAGAGAAAAATGAAATAGCTATGTAGAATACCTTCAATGACAAAATGATAGACAAAGGTTTGCGATCCAATGAATGGAATCACGGAAAGTAAATGTTTCAAAGATGCTTGTATGGTGCTTGCACTCATTCTACTGCTCGCTAGTAGAGGGATCCAGGGAACAGGGTCAAAACACTGGCTTCGGTTTCCTTATCGGTAAGAGAGGGGTAAACACGGCACCTCCTTCTCAGAGCTTTCGAGAGCATTAAACACGTCACTGTGCATAAAGCCATTGGAAGAGTGTTGACACGCAGGAGGCCCTCACTAAATGTTAGCAATTGCTTTTATTCTTTTTGAGTCTACAACTCTCTTACAACAGTATCAAGACTTATAAAAGAGGCGTCCTTTGAGTATGTAACACAATTGTTTCCAAGATGACTAAGTAGATAGTTTGAACAGTATTTATGTATTTAATTTTTTAGTAGCTGTGCGTTGGTATCCAGTGTTTGCATTTTTTTTCTTTCTCTAAGAATATATATGTTCTTCTGCCCCCTTATCTTACCCCTAAGGCAAATGGTAGCACGTATAGAAAGAGAGGATGGGGCTGACCCCTACGATATTAAAATTTAATACACACACACACACACACATACACACACATTCTAAAATAACATTTTTCAACACAAGACACTCTGTTCATCACCCATCCTTTCCCTTCAGCTACTGAATCAGGAAAAACTGGGGTTGCCTAGGAATCTGCTCTTTGAATTTACGACCTGGTGATTCTCAAGCGCAACAAGGTTTGAGACTAAATGTCCTGGAAGCATCAGTTGAACTAATGCTGAGTAACCAAAGTTTTATATGCTCGGTTTTATTTTTTATTTTTAAAATTTTTATTTTTTTTATTAACTTATAATGTATTATTTGCCCCAGGGTATATGTCTGTGAATCACCAGGCTTACACATTTCATAGCACTTGCCATAGCACATACCCTCCCCAATGTCCATAACCCAGCCAACCTATCCCTACTCCCCCCACCCCCAAGCCACCCTGTTTGTTTCGTGAGTTTAGGAGTCTTTTATGGTTTGGCTCCCTCCTGATCCCATCTTGTTTCATTTCCCTCCCCCTCCCCCCACAACTTCCCACCCCTGCCTCTCAAATTCTTCAGAGAGATCATGATATGATCAGAGAGATCATATGATAATTGTCTTTCCCTGACTGATTTATTTCGCATATATATGCTCAGTTTTACAATATCTATTTGGCCCTTAACGTATAAACTCCCAAATTCCAATGCTTCAGAGTACATTGATTTTTTTTTTCTTTCTTTTATAAATCAAGCACTCTTGGTGGCAGGTGGAATGCAGGTGTCCAAACAAGCAGTAAGACATGTTTATGGGCTCAATCCTCAAGACTGTTCCACCAATCTCATCAGGGATTATGTAACGCTGATCTCATGATATTGGTTGTTTTCCTGTAAAGGACGGAAAGGAAATGTTTTCCTGTAGTTCAGCAGAGGTGGGTCTTGGTGCTGAGCTTAAATTTTCTGTGTCTCTGCAAGATTTTGTCTGTGGGCCATGTCCTGTGGAAATGTTCCCAAGATGAGTATTTGCCTCACAGCCGTCCTCTGCAGACATGGCCAGCGTGCATCTCAACCCTCCAAACAGGCACACACTTTCCACAGAAGCCTTCGACTTCAGAAGGAGCTGCCTTTTCCGTGTCTCATGAATATGGTCTAACTGTTCCGAGCTCTCCTCTCTGACCTTTGTCCTATTTAGTGGAGTTCAATTGTCTTCCACATTTATTTAAGCTAATGATAGAAGCATTAAGCAAAAGTTGAAAAAAGGGACAAATGGATTCATCATGAAAATGCACTGTGCCATAAAAAAGGCCATACACCAAGATGCTATTCACAGTGGGTAGTAAATTTATGAAACTCATTGCCTCGCAGTGTTATATAGGCTATTATATATAAATAGGTTCAAGAAGCTCTACAGCAGGTTATTAAACAAAATTGGGATGCCAGGGGTGGAAGTGGCAGGCTCATCCCTTACCTTCTGGAACACTCTGGAAGTTGGTGGAACATTGCTCGGTGCTTCCGTTACAGAGATGCTTAACTTGGGTATATGTGTTTCCTATGGCTGCTGTAACAAGTGGCCCCAAACTTGGTGACATAAGACAACAGTAATGTATTCTCTCATATTTCCAGAGGCCAGAAGACTGAAATCAAAGGTGTGGTAGGGCACACTCTTGCCTGAGTCTCCAGGGAAGAATCTAGCCCTCTTTCAGCTTCTATGCTTGCCTTGGTATTCCCATCTCTGCTTGTCTTCACAACGTGTCCTCCTCTGCGTGTCTGTCTTATAAAGATACATATGATTATATTTATGATCCGGGATAACTCTGAGATTCTTAATCACGTCTTTTGCCATATATGATAATATTCGCAGGTCCTGGGGATTAGGATGTGGGTGTATCTTCCTGGGGGTCACTGCAGGGAAACATCCTTATTCTAAGCACTCTAGAGTTTGTCTCGTTCTTCCTGTGTCTCTAGAGTCAGAGGGCCACGCCACCCCAATCATATGGTCTATCACAGAACTGTCATCTTGGACTTTCGGTTATTACCCTCCCCTGCTCTGCATCAATATGGGGTACTGGTTCTGCGGGATGTTGCAAAGCTGTTGAATGAAAACAAGAGTAACTACACATGTTTGAAAAACCCTGGATCTAAAGTAACACTTAATAACACTTCTCAGAGACTTGCTCTACCATTCCATCTTTGTGATGTTCCCAGAAGACAATATAGTTTGCTCATTTACCAAACGCTCAACCACAAACTCCCTAGCCACCATTCCCTAGCATACACTTTGGGAAACTATGCTTTAAAGCTAGTGCTTATGAGAATAATGTTTAATCGAACTTTGTTGCTGTTTTTCTTTTGGGGGCCAGATGTCAGCCTTGGGCCCTCCTGGTCACATTTACAGGTTGTGATTTCCTCACCATTATTGGAATTAGTACAAAATGAGCTTAGTTGTTCTTTGACTTAAGTTCTCTCTGGATTTGAGCAGATTTTCTTTCTTTTGAGTTTCCTGTGCAAGTCAAGAACTTTCCCTGGAGCCATCCAGCTACTGTAATCTAAACATATACATCATCCAAGAAAAACCGTACATAGGCTTCTGGGATTTTGCTGGCTCATTCTGGGTAGAGAGCCAGAGCTGCCTGTAAGAAACTCCCGGGTACTCATCATGACTCTTGCAAGTCAGGTTGCCAAGTTTACATCTTTTAGAGACAGAGCAGATCTTAAAAAAGAACACTATACCTATTCCCCTAACCTCCTTTCACTTTTCCCTTGGAGTCAGGTAAGAGAAGATGAATATTATTTTATCACAATAAGGTTGGTATAATTTTAAGTCTTTGAATTTCCTTTTATTTTAAAAAGTTCTTTATAAATGCTTTTGTATTTTCTTCATGTGGCCATTCAGTAAATACTCAGAGATACCAGCACCTGAGCTCAGTGTGGGTTGCGGAATGATATGTAAATCTGGATGAAATTCTGCCTTGGCTTTAAAAGCAATTTCAGTTTAGTGGAGGGCATGCAGAATGGGGGAAAGGTATACATCATAAAACACACTCAAATAGCAGTGTGAGAAATATTTGATAACACTGGAGAGAAGAGAAAAATGAATGCTGCTTGTGAATGTTTTCCAAAAGTAACATTGACACTGGGTTTTTAAGCATGAAGAGAAGTTCATTAACTGTGGAAAAGTATAATACAGGATACAAAAATAAATATATTTAGAGGAACAGAGTCATAGATGGATCTGGTGTACTTAGGGAGTGGTAAGAAGTATAGAATTATCAGACAGGGTAGAAAGGCAATAGAACTGGAAAAGGAGAAGTTGAAGAAGTAAGCTAGTGTCTAATTGGAAGCATTCCAATTGCTCTACCAAGAAACTTAAATATTATTGAGCAGGAAATTGGGAGTCTTTGGAGGGTTTTACACAAAGGAGTGACACGGTAAGATTTTGATTTTACAAAGACAATTCTGAAAGTTAGGACACATGGAAGATTTTCTTTAAAAGGAATAACCTGCTAGATTACTAGTAAAGAAACTTAATGATATTCTTTTTAAAATGTGAAGAGGGCTTGAATGAGGGCAGTGGCATTTGAGCTAGGACTAACAGGATTCATTGACCACATGATTGATAGGCCAGTGAATGAGGGAGCAGCTGAGGCCAACTCCGAGACTTCTGTCTCAGTCACCTGGGTGGATGGTGAAGATAATAAACAAGACAGGCAAGGAAAGGAGCTGCTTTGGGGTGATTCCTAGGTGGGGGTACATAGAGAAGTACTAGGTTGTAAATAGGCAGGGAGATTATCTAGTCTTTTGTGGTAGAGTACGGATTGGATTCTCTCACTCGACTTCTATCTTACCCCTTTGCCTAGCTGTCCCATAATCTATACTGTATTATAATGCAATAGTGCTAAAAAAAAAAGAGCCCTACATTTCCCACACTTCCTTGCAGGTATTGGTCAACCGTACACGCTTGAGGTTTGGAAGGTGGAGTTGGACGAGCTGAGGTGGATGCTGTGTCCTTGTTACTTCCACTATTTCTATTGGCAAGCATGGCTTTTAGCGTTCGTTACTTCTGCGACTGTTATAGTAGAGTTGTCAGTGTCCAGTCTTTAGCTCCATAGTGTTGAAAGGCAGTGTGGGGACATTCAGTTTGCTGGCGGAGGTTGTGGGAGAGGTAGCATGGTGGCTCTGGAGCTAGCAGCTTCCTGCTTCTCCAGTCTTCTGACCGTCACAGGAGCATTGTCACCCAGGGAGTTATGTAGGGTCTTGTTCTGGAAGTCAATTTAGGGCCCATGCCTCCAGTCTTTCCACAAATCTTAAGCCCAAGATCTCTTTTTAACCCACCTGAAATGGTTCCAGTTATCTTCATCCGATGGCTAATTCACCTTTCAAATGGAAAAATATTTTATAAGAGACTTCTTTAAATGTTGTTCTTATAAAATCTTTAGTATGTTTGGCATTATGCATAGCTCACTGCTGACTGACAATGTACAGTCTTCTTAGTTGTGAGATTATGATGGACATGACCTTGTCTTAAACACCTTTGAGTACCCAGTGCCTAGAACAGAGCTTTTCACTTGGTGGTGTCCAATAAGCTCATTAGGTTTCACTGCTTTTAATTGAATTGAATGAACAATTTGTGCTTCTCCTAATAGTGTCATATAATACAGTTGGCAATCTCCCTGAGTCTGATAGTTGTTTTATATGATAAATTGCCCATATTGTTAGTATCCAAAATACCTTGATCTTAAATTTCTTCAGAATTCTCAAATGCATGCCATCTGGCTTCAGTGACTCATGGAAATTTAATGTCTTGAGTTGTATTCACCACCTGTTGTTTCTTTTTTTATATTTATGCTAGTGAATCATCTTTGTTTTCAATGAAAAGCATTCTTTAGTAAAATTTCTACATTTATCCTGTCAATGATGATCACTGATTGAGCGATACAGAGAAACAATTCAACCTTCTCTGACCCTTAAATGCTCCTGTCCTCTCTAGTGATGTGATTGCGTTTTGAGCTCCTTAGGAATGGCCAGACAGGGATCACTTTCAACCTCCAGACTATTTGTACAGATGACTGGTTTTTGTCCTCTGGATTTTATCTGAATTTGATTGTTAGAGTTTCTTGAATTTCACCACCATTCATATCTGGTATTCTAGGCCAATATTACTGTCTTTTCCTTATGTTCTATTTTTTCTCATGGACACTTAATGATTTTAATATTTTCTGTGTGAAGGTGACTTCAAATGTCTCCCACACCTTTCTGTATACTAGATCAACTAGAGGACAGAAGGGGATGGACATAGATGCTCTTTCTAAAACTTGTAGCAAGCAACAGAAACATAACTGAAACTGCATAAAAGGTAAATGGAATACATTAAAAAAGTATTGAGATTGGGAAGGCTTCAGATATGGTTCAGCTGGAGTTCTTGTTCCATTTCTTTGTGATTTTCTTGGTTCTGTCCCCTCTGTATTGTCTTCTTCTTTAGGTTTTCCAATAGTTGTGTGATAGCTATCAATCACAACAGGAGTTATAGCCTGCTGTGGGGTATCCGTTGAACAAACTTCCTAAGCTTTGCCTGCATTGGGCCACCCTCTAACAGCAGCGATGAATCCCTCCCTGGAGCATCTGTATGAGCTGTACTTCATGAGTCTTATCCAACGAAGGAAATGTGAAGGAATGTGGGGAAGGAAACTGTGTCTCTTTCTATGACCCAGTTTTGCCATGGCCTGATCTAGACTCCAGGAGGCCAATTGGGCATATTTCCCAGTATCCTCAAGGTCAGAATAACTTCTAATATGTATTGTTGCATCATTTTTATTGTATATATTTTTCCTGTTTCCTCTGTTAATAATGCAAAGTTTGAGGGTAGATTTCATCTATTTTGTACTTTTATTGTTGATGTGTACCAGCTACAACAAGTCTCCTCACTGCAGGAAACCAATAAATGTTCATTATCTGTATGTCATTCCAATTACGTGGCCTTAGAACATTGCAATTTTTAAATTTTGTTTTGTATAATTCTTGACGTAGGCTTTACCTCTTGGGTCCTTTTGAGCCAGAAATAGGAAAACAATCACTAACCACATTAAATCCTACCGTATGCCAGGCATTTGGTGGGAGCTTGAATGGGGAGAATAACACAGTAGTATCTCATTAAAATATTTCAAAACAAAAGTAAATGAATGATGTTTATTTCCCAGGTCTGTGCCTTTCCTATCGCTTCTAGAATTCTCCCTACTCTCTTTGGTGCTATCTTCACTATGAAAGCAAAGCTTAGGAATTCTGTTCCATGGATATGACAAAGCAGCAAAAAACTCCTGTTGTTATAGCCAGATTCCCATTGCTGTCCTGTGGGTTGCCCCCTGTCCTTGCTTTCTACAGCCTCAGCTTACTGGCTCTGGGAGGGCTCCTCGATCTATCGGTTCATCAGATCATTATGGAACATTATCCTATGAGGATCCTGAGATAACTGACGTACATGTCTTGCCTTTGGGACTTTATAGTCTAGCAAAAGGTTTACATGCAAATAATAATGTGATGTGTGCCAGGACATGAACAAGCATTGGATCGAATCCAAGCTCCAGAACAGGGAAGTCAAGGAAACTTTCCATGAGACAGCGATGACTATGAATTAAAAAGAAAAGTAAAAGTCAGGTGAAAAAGCATTCCACTGAGAGGGAACAGCATTGCTGGAAACCATGTGAAAGAACCTAGCTTATAAGGAAATGCAGATTATTTTCCATATCTGGATCATTTAGTGAATGTGTAAAATTGCTAAGAATAGCTTCATTTTCTACATTCTGATTTCAATGCTGTGGCTAAAGTTTTTGGTGATCCCGAAGTCGCCAGTTGACACCAAGGGGAATGATTTTCCTCATGAATATAGGAGGAAGCCGTACTCAGAAAAAGCCTGGGAGTATCTTTCTGCTCAGTAGGAAGAACAATTTTGTCTCTAGAGCCAGGCCTACATAAGAGGAAGCCTATTAAGGCAATTCCTTGCCTGGAGTGACTTGAGAGGATTTCTCAGCAAAACATCTTCCCAGTGGGGTCTCCTTCCCTTTCTCTCTGGCCACAAATTCTCAACAGTCAACTCACTAAGTGGTGAGGTCAATAAAAGTGGAACATCCTCTTCTATAGAAAGTCTTGGTGATAATGCAGCTTGCCTGAAGAGCACATTAGCCTAGATTAGCTCATTATCTTTGAGATGAACTTCAGAACAATTTCCGTTCAGTGGAAAAAGGAGGATGAGATCACAGAGTACAAGGCTAGGCAGAGCCGGGAGAGGAGCAGAAGGTATCCATTCTGCTCTCTCTTCTGTGGTCGGTTGGGTCCTGAGGTCTTGATTTCTCTTTCCCCACTTTTAGTTCTTTCTCTTTTGTAGCAGGCAGAGTAATGCACCCCCTCCTCTAAGACTTCCACATCTTAATCCCTAGAACTTGTGAATATGTGCCCTTCCAGAGCAGAAGGGATGCCACCAATGTGATTTAAGTTGAGGAGCTTCAGATGGAGAGATTATCCTGGATTCTCCAGGCAAGCCCAATGAAATCATAAGAGTCCTTCCAAGTGAAAGAGGGAGGTAGGAGACTCAGAGATCTGTTGACAGAAACGGAAGGCTAACACAGCCATGATCCAAGAAGTGTGGGTGGCATTTAGAAGCAGAAAAGGGCTCCCCTAGAATTTCAAGAAGGAATGCAGTTCTGCCAACACCTTGATTTTAGCCCAGAAGACCCATTCAGGACTTCTTACCTCCAGAACTGTAAGATAATAAAAGCATGTTATTCTAAGCCACCATGTTTGTGGTGATTTCTTATAGTGGCTGTAGGAAACGAATACATGACTTTTCCCTTGACACCCGTGACCGAAGAAGTCACCCCTTCCACCATCCACCACCATCCCCCTCCATCAAGTCTGTTCAAGGTCTTTGATTTTGTGGGCTAATGCTGAGATATTGTCTCAGGGTCAAACCTTTCCCAGAGCCACAAGTCAAATGCAAGTCACATTGCAGGGAAACATGAGAGGGACCGAGTGCCTGTGGTGATCAAGTCTAGGGCACACCACCAGCAAAGTGTCCGAAGAAGCAGGGACACCAGAAAAGAACATCAACCAGCTCTGTGCAAGAATGGAGGGACTTGAATGGGGCACGAAGCAGGGAAAGCCAAGAACATTTCAGCCTGACTGAGACATGTGTATTTTTTTTGGGTTCCACAACTTGTGGAACACAGTGACCCAGGTGTGAAGGTATGGTGATCCTATCCTTTACCGTTACATCTTCAGATAAATCAACAGAAAATAAAAAGAATCTAGAAATGAGAACTAAAAGAAATAATTGTTTTAACGTATACATAGATATTTGGCTTGAAGAGTTTATGGAAGCTCACATTATATCCAAAAATACCTATTAAAATTTTCACACAAACTTTATTTTCCATCTGACAGTGACATGGAGCCAAACTCTATGAAAGGTCATCCAAAATGACTCAAATTTTGACCATAAATACTATAAAGGAGAATTTTCTTTTATTTTTTTTAAAAAAAAGTTCTCAAAGATATGCAATAATAAATACCATTTTTAGAGGACATTCATCTTCCTTAGCTCCTTACTATCACCTTAAAAAATAGCTTGGAAAAACACTATTGCTAACATTTTGCAGGAAACTGAGGTCCATAGAGGTTAAGGGACTTGCCTAGAGACATAGACTTATAGGAAGGAAAAGCTTAAATTGTAACACATACGATTACCTCATTAAATCCTCACAGCATGAGATGAAGCAAATGGTATTTTTTTTAATTTTAATATTTGGGAAATTAAAGCAAAATTGGTGAAACAACCCAGTTAGCAAAATGCAGTAACATGGAAGGGTTTATGACTCATTGCCTTTTTCATTCCTAAGTACCTGAGATGTCAGTTTTTCTTCCCTCCTAAGAAACAGTTTGTAAGATGTCTTGGCTCCTTCCCTTCTTCTGGAACTAAATCCCAAGTAAAATGCTGACAGAGGATCCAGCTGGGGAGTTCAGTGGCCTTTGCTCAGCTGAGAGGCCCACTGAATCACCAAGGAGACAGGTTCTGGGTCAATGCCTAGAGGAACCTCTTATTAACTGGATTAACTGCTCTGTTCCTTCTTCAAGCAATGACTGGAGTCTCAGCAGATGGTGGGAGTCCTGTTTCTGAAGTGAGTTGAGAACACAGGCTAGCGGGAAGGTCTGTGGGAGCAAGGCCTGATGTGTACCTTGAGCCTCACATTTGTTTTGAAAAACGAGAAGGAGAAGATTCTGCTCTTTGATAGGTCGTTCCTTGAGTTACCACGGGTCACATTAAGAAAGAATATCAATTCAGGAAACCACTTCTCCCTCAAGTTGGCCTCCTCTATATCCCCAGAGAGCATGGGTGTGCCCTCTATGGCTCCATGTCAGCATTTTTCCAAGTGTATTCCTCAGAAAGGGGGGATCTTGTGGTAAAATAAGTTAAAAAATGCTACCACAATGACCTCACCATTTAGACTCCCAAACGTAATGAACAAATTAAAAGCTTCGTTTTACCAGGAGGAAACCTTTCTCAAACTTACTTGTTCATGGAACACAAAGTCTCTCCCACCCCCAACCCCGCCATAAAACCAAATATAAACATAATGTGAGAAACCTTCTCTTAATTTATCATTAGGGTGGTTTTTTTTTACCCTAAAGTATTTTAGTAGGATATCAAAAGAAAGAGGATAGAACAAAAAGGAAGAGAGATGAAGTTCTTGCCATTCTTTTGTTGCCTCGAGCAAAAATCAGAAAATATCTTCAATTCTTACACGGCAATCTGTAACATGTGTAGTATTTTCCTCAATTGACTGTTTTGGGGATATTGTAGTTATCAATAAATTTTACTGAAGTGATAGAAAATAAAACGAAAACAACCCAAACATCTTAAAATTAGATGGTTTATTTTTCAGAAATGAATCTAGCAAACAGCCTATAATACTTTGCCCATTTAAAAGACAAATTTTAGTCAAAATCATGTTTTCTTCAAATCTTAGGTGGAGCTTAGAGGCTTAACTTCCTACATTAGGTTATGTATAGAACTGAGGGAGACAATCAGCATTTTGCAATAGCTGAAAAAAAGAGAAGACATCTGAGGGATGAATGATGTGAAAGCCATGAGAATATAGACAGTTTATTTTCTCACAGCCTAAATACATTGAGTTACTTTTCAAAGGCTGGTCCCATGGGAGAGGTAAAAATGTATTTACTTAACTGCTATATATGGGATAACATGGAAAAGATATTTCTTGGGATACTGAGGTGCGTGCCAAAGATTGTCTTCCTATGTCTACTGTTAATCAAATGAGTTAGCTTAAAAAATAACCAGTAGTTTAGAAGAACAAGTAACCCAGTAAGATTATACTGTCCATTCACATCATTCGATAGTTTCCTCTCATCGTGTGCTGGGGGTTAAGGGAGGCATAGTGTGTGAAGAAACCTGTGTATCCTTTAGCGTCTTTGAAACACGAGCTACTTTATTCACTCGGTATTTAACATCCGCCTTGAATGAATACTATATAGAACTACACAGTAAACACATCAATATTGACCCTGTGTCCTGTTGAAGTATTTACAATAAATCTCCTGAGATACAGACCCAGGAAGTTTGAGGGTAGTGTTTTTGTTCAGGCCTGATCCTAGGAAAGTAATACAGAACATATGAGTTCAAGCTGTTATTTTTCAACAAGTGCTTCCCATTTGCTACTAGCCTGAAATGAGAATCCCATGCCTTTCCTTTTAAGACCGAGCACGGTCTGCTTTCTCCCTAATTCCAGGCTTAGTTTCCATGGCTCTGAAGCATCTAGTCTTCAAGCCAGCCAAACTCCCTGGGACACACATTCCTCCTGTCTCCACTTCTGCGGCCATTCTTCAGCTCTCCAAACTCACCTCTGACCATCTGAAAGCTATTACTATTATTAGAGGTTAAAACATTCGCCCCAGGTCACCAAGCAAGAAATGGGAAAAGCTTACAATTCAAAATCTGGCCCGAAGCCTGCAGTCCTCACAACGCCAGTGAATTCGTAAAAGGCTGAATGGTGGTATTGACAGAGCTGAACTTGAACCTCGGCTCTGTGGTTCCCAGCAGGGTGACTGGGGGGGGGGGGTGGATATTCAATCTCTGTAACCATGAGCTTGCTTATCTGTAAAATGGGACTGATTATAGACTTTTCCTCATAGATTCCTATACAGGTTAAATAAGAGAATTCTGTGCACTTGGCTCAGTGCTGGGTCTATAGTGAGGACCTCAGAAACTCCAGCAGTTATTTTTACAGCTTTATACTGTAAGATTTCTCCTGCTTTCTCGTGTATATATGTATTTCCCCCCTCCTAACCAGATTGTATGAATCCGCATGGGGAAAAAGGGTCCTGCATTTTGTCAAATCTGTTTGGAGCATTAAGAACTGTTCTCGAACTCGAGAGGAGCTAAATATATATATTTTAGTGGATTTATTGGTATTTAATTACCAATAATTACTGTTATTCTTTGTGTTCAGGTTTTCTGGTGACTCATTAAGAACACTACCCTTAAAGCCTTACATAATATAATAGTTACCTATCTGATAGGATGGACACTTCTCAATAATGTAAACATTTTAAGTAATCCTTTGATATTTTGTTAACATTCAGTAAATATTTTTAAATGTATCTTCCTATGACATAATAGTATAGCTTAAGAGTTTTTACATTTCAACTTTCAATCTTTTTTTCATGCCATAGGAAATGTTTGGTTAATATTTTATCTTAGCTGAGCTAGTATGGTGAATTAATTTAGTGCTCATACGGATACATACCACATGTACTTTTCTAGGTGTTTCACTATCATTTAGCTTTGGCTAATGGGCACTTAAAGTCTAGCTGATTTTTCCCCAAAGACCCATAGTCATCTATAACGTTCTTGAATAATTGGGCTTTAAGTGGAAGTTAACAGGGTTGACTACTTCCCGAAATATGTAGAAATATTTTTATTAGTTTGATTTTAAAACTTGCATCACTCTTAAGATAGCAAGTTTTAAAATTTTCCTCTCAAAAATTGCGAGTTAATTAATACATAAAACGGAATGACTTGGATTTTTGTTATTAGAAGTTATTTATACAAGTCCTATTTTTATAAAAGTATTATTCAGTATCATTGTATTTCTTCCATTAAAACAACAACAACACCTGAAACCTGCAAACAGCCGCCAGAATAAATCAAATGTATCATTAAGACCTTTAAGAAGCCTTATTTTTAGGATATTCTCATTTCAAAGTCCACTGTTGATCTCCCCTCTAGAGCCCTTTCCCTTTAGATCAGCATATACATGTTGGCATTGATTAACTGTCTAAGAATTGGCCAACAATATTTGTAAAATACAGTCTTTCACATATCCAACTATTTTTAAATCGAAGTCAGTATTTCCTGTGGGGGTGACTGGTGTCTGGTAGAGAGAGATTGGAATGTCTCCACTACGTAGGCCTTCTCCATTTGGGGAGTGGTTTCAGGGAAAGGAGAATGGAATGATGGTGAGTGGGAGGGAGAAGATGACAAGAGAATATTTCCAACTAGTATCCACCAATTTCACAAAAAATTTCTTTTTCTTTTCATTGTTCTTTTTTCTTTTTTTTAAAGATTTTATTTATTTATTTGACAGAGAGAGAGAGATAACAAGTAGGCAGAGAGGCAGGGAGAGAGAGGGGGAAGCAGGCTTCCCACTGAGCAGAGAGCCCGATGAGGGGCTCAATCCCAGGACCCTGAGATTATGACCCGAGCCGAAGACAGAGGCTTTAACACATTGAGTCACCCAGGCACTCCTCTTTTCATTGTTCTTTTTGTTGTTTTGTATCAGGAGGAATGAACAGGCTCTAAGAGCAAAACATCAGTAACCTCATATTTGTTACCTCTTACATAGTCTCCAATAGCCACAGCAACCCTGTGATTTTGGTAAGTTATTATCACCCTCATTTTACAGTTGAAGAAACTAGAACTAAAAGAAGTTAATTTATGAACATCACACATGATTAAATGAAAGAACCATGACTCTAACAGAGGTCTTTGACTTACTACTTTACTTTGATGCATTTACTACTCTGCATATTGCCTGAGCTTTCCCAAAGAAATGGAAAATAAAATCATTGGCAATTTAATGGATACATCTTTAATAGTATTGCTAATTATAATTGTGCTACATGATAATAATGGCAGACAAGCAGTGCACATAAATGACTGAAATTAGCATGACTTTTAAACATAGCCATACTTAGTATTTTTGGCAGCTAGGAGAAAGGGAGAAAAAGAAGAGAGCAGGGTAAGGAGCTGCTAAGATTTTCTGGATTACGCTGTTTGGATTTGGAAAATTGAAGGCTACAAAACTTTATTTTTCCACCTTCCTATCAGAGTCTATTGAAAATAATGTCTCCGCATTGCAATATAAAACAGAGCATGGGCTCAAATCAAATCTACTTTTGTTTTAGGGCAGGTTAATTTCATTAGAGAGCAATTGCCTGCACCCATCACTAACTAGGGTTCTTTCTTTCAAGTAATTCAGGAGTGTTTTTCTCCTAATCCTTAGAGTGAGGATGGCCAGAGTTTGTCGAGAACAGGACAACCAGAGTTGTTCCTAAGATCAAGGTAAGATTTTCTAAGATCTAAGAGAGAGGTAGCTTTGACAACCTGATATCTGAATTTCTGTGTCTCCACCTATCCTCCCTACAGACACATAAAGTCTCTGTTTTCTAGACCCCGTAGTGAGAACTAGAGCTCTCATTCAGTTTGAAACGCTGCCCTGAAGCATTCCAAAGTTCTTCTGATTCCCCAATTATTTTTTTTAAAGATTTTATTTATTTAAGAGAGAGAGAGAAAAGAAGCAGGGAAGGACAGAGGGAGAAGCAGACTCCCCGCTGAGCAGGGAGCTGGACATGGGGCTCAATCCCAGGACTCTGAGATCATGACCTAAGCCGAAGGCAGCCGCTTCACCAACTGAGCCACCCAGGCCCCCCGTGAGTCCCCAGTTATTTTAACCTCAAAGAAAACTCCCACCCCCTTAATATAGACCAGGATTCAGCAAACTTTTTCAGTAAAGTGTTTAATGGTAAATGTTTTCACCTCTGGTGGCCAGATGGTCTCTGTTGCAACTACTCAAAGTGCAAGTTGTAGTGTGAAAGCAGCCACAGACAATATGTAAACAAGTGAGCACAGCTGTGTTTCAATAAAACTTTATTTACAAAAACAGATGGCAGGCTTGATTTGGCCAAAAGACCACAGTTTTGGTGATGACCTCTGACATAGACCACCTCCCTCATTATACTGTATTCAAGGGTCAAAGTAACAAAGAGGAGGAAGGTAAAATGGATTCGTGGTTCTCATTTAGTCAATATGAGAGCACCCATAACATGCCAAGGCTTGTGCCCCATCCTGTGGATTTAGTGGTAATTAACTCAGACTTGGATCCTGAATTCATGCTGCTTTCCTTCCTTCTTCCAGAGGAAGAACAGTACTATCTCATCTCGGGATGGCAGTATCCCAAATTTGTAACTCACTTCTTTTGCAACAGTATGCATGCTCTGCCAAGAAAGCTCTCCGTAAACTTACAAACTAAACAAAGTTAGCCTATCCACATTCCCTTCTCATTCTTATCTTGTGCCTTATCTCTCACCTCCAGGTAGTAAGGGCCTTTGCTCTGTTGCTGAGTCTTCCCTCTCTTCCCTCTGCCTTTTACACTCTTCCTTCTCCATATTCCTCCTTCTCTAAGAAATCGTCCTGATCTTTTCAACACCGACACAAAGTCTTTAGAGTCTTGAACTGAACAAGTTAAATACGTTAACACCACGGTATGAATGAGACAGATTTTTTTGTTTAAAAGGCAAGCTTGTGAGCCCAAATTAAACCGCAGCTGGTATGATCAAGTGTGCATCTCCACACTTTGCCTAAGCTGTCAGGGATCAAGTTCCTCTTTTCCAGGCTCCATAGAGATTAATTTGAATCCTGAATAAGGAGAGACTCTGATACTCCTTTCAGTTTTCTGGAAGAAAAGAGAAAAGAGAGCAGAAGTGCTTATTAGGGGAGGTTCAGTCAGTTCGAGGCCTACCTTGTTCTGCCAGCTGAGACAGAAGGGAGGTGACGGATTAATTCAGGCCAGCTCACATCGTACTGGGAAGTATGTGCTAATAGAGGAAAGTGCAATTCACTATTTAAATATGTCACAATAAAAAAGTGAATTGCCTCTACCCCTTGTCATTTCTTCTCTCCTTATTTTCTAAGGTTCGTTTTAGTCTGGAGATCTAGGTAGTCAACCCTGACTCATTAGAAAAGTCAAATGCCTTTTGGACTATAGCCTAGGTCTTGGGCAATTGATGACTCCAGTCGTGTTAGATGAAAAATAAAAATTTAAGTGAATACTTCTGAGTGAATAGAAAAAGATCACAAACAATTTTTGTTCACAGAAAGAGAGGTGAGAGTCTGTCTGTCTGTACTAGTCTAAAGAGGAAAGCCAATGGTTATAGTATTAGAAGAGGATAATGAGGTATATAAAACAAAAAAGGGAGTCTATAAAAGTCAATCAACTTCCGTAGGCTTGTCTGATGCACACACACACACACAGCAAAGCTTGGAGTACCTCTGCCTTTCAGCAAACATAATAGATATTGGCCTACAGCCTACTCCATTGCATTTATTTTTCTCTAGGGAGTTGTTTTTATAGCCCAAGAAACTGGTCTAAAAAGAGTTGGGGTTACTTAAGAATTGATGATTTACTATTTAGTCCTGGAAGGGCTGTAATGGCTTGGAAGTCTAACCTGTACCTGGCTCTATCTGAATGAATTCATCTCTTTTGCTTGATAAACGTGTTCACTGGACAACAATGAAATGACTGGGCTAATTATGATATCAGCTGACACTGGTGGAATAAAGATATCTTAAAGTTGGATTCAGCCTAGTGAAAGCAAAATGAGGGCCATATTGAAAATGGAAAGTAGAAATTCACCAGGATCTTTTTTCCCGAGGTATAGAGTCTCTCATTTCTGCTTCTTTATATCGATCTCATCTTTCTCCTCTATGTGAACCAAGGGTTATAGCCACTTTCGTGCTATGGATGCCCTTAGCCCTTTGAGGACACCTATGGGACCTTCTTAGAAAATGCTTTCAATTTATAAAATACATTATATACAATTAGAAAGGAAACCAAGTATATTAAAACACTATTATAAAATATTAGGTTTGATTTCATTTTTAAAAATTTTTTTGCAATTTATTAATATATGTGCTTCTTTAAAATATAGTCAATAAGAAGATGCAGCAGCATATCAGTAATTACCATAATTCCAAAACAAGGATAGATTTTTTTGAGTGTTCTAATATAAAAACATCTGTAATTTCTACCGGAAATAAAAATCATAGGTGTTGCTAGTACTACTGTAGTTTTGCCTAAATTTATAATACATTTAGAAGCTGTGAAAACCAGTGTAATTTTTTTTCCTTCCATATTCATAAGCTCCCTGAATTCTCTCCCTGGATCAGGGATACCTGGGCTGAGGTTAAAAAGTGCTGCTATTTATCATCTTCCTTTTTATGTCTGTACAAATTGGGAAATGATGGACTAGCTTAAGGGTTGCAAAATCCCACACTCAGAGCCTCAACAACTGTCCCATGACTAAGTGTCCGCGTGGCAATCCCTAGAAGAGTCAATCTGATTGGCCAGGGGCCAGGTATCCATTCCTATTCCCCAAAACAATAGAACGAATGAATGCAAAAGATCCTGTAAAGCAAGTATCCTTGACCTACTCTTTTGGGAAACAAGGAGAAAGAGAGTTCCAAAGGTAGCATAATGTGTAAGACAGACATCCCCAAAAAGACATTTTACAAATATGAACTTAGGGTCTTTAAAAGCAATTTGAAAATTTCTTAGCCTTACAGATATAATGAGAGAGTCCTTCTCCTTCATTGAGAAGGAAAGTTGTCTGTGTATGAATAAAAGTTCAGATATTTTAAAGTCTGTTATGGCACTGCCCAACAGAACTTTCTGTGGGGAAAGAGATGTTCTTTATCTGCACTGTCCAATATGGTAGCTACTAGTCACGTATAGTATTGAGCGATTTAATGCAGCTAATGTGATTGAAGAAGTAAATTTTAAATTTTATTTAATGTTAATTAATTAAAATTTAAATTAAATAGCTATATGGGGCCGGGAGATAATACAGTGGATAGCGCAGGTCTAACCTGTTAAATCTGTATCACTTTCCTTATAACTATGACACTCTAGTCAAACTAGCAAAGAACTACCTTTCTGCTTCTGACCTTTGTTGTGACTGTTTTGCCAGTAGCCAGGCACGCACTTATAGTCTGTCCATTTCTCGAGGTCATCCCACATCTGTCTGTCTAGCTCATATCTCACTCCTCTGGAAGCCTTCTATTATCAGCCTAGCCCGCTGAAGTCTTACGGCATCCAATGTTATATCACTCATTGGGACAAATCACATCGTATGCTACTTCGTATTGATATTTATACTTTTAAGGATTTTATTTATTTATTTGACAGAGAGATAGAGAGCACAAGTAGTCAGAGTGGTAAGCAGAGGGAGAGAGAGAAGCAGTCTCTCTGCTGAGCAGGGACCCTGACCTGGGGCTCGATCCCAGGACCTGGGGATCATGACCTGAGCTGAAGGCAGATGCTTAACTGACTGTGCCACCCAGGTGCTCTGTACTGATACTTATACTTTTAAAAGTATTTTCAGTTTATCTTCAGGTAGAGTATATGCTCCTCTGGGGGAAGAAATGATTTCTAATATATCTTTGAATACCTAATCTTGGTATATGGATTTCCAATGTGGTTTTGTTGAAGATGGGATCAGTAGATGATTTGGAAAAGCACATGATGCAAATAAAGACCTAAAGATACCTGAGGGCAGAGAATCACTATGTGGAAACAGATAACTAAAATATGTTAGATCGAAGAGAAACCAATATATTATTTGGTGTGATCTTTAGGCGAATAAAGTATTCTCCTTTCATGGATGAGACAGCCAAGCTCTAATGATGTTGAATAATTTACCTAGGATCATATGCTGATAAAGGATGTAGGGGAAACTGGAACTCAGGTCCCTGGCATTCAGCAATGTACAAAGCAGAATGCTAGAAAGATTGGGGAGATCTTAAGCAAGGGAGAGGGGCCAATACAAGAGGACAGCAGGAGGAAGATTCATGAAGAGAAATGCAAGAGAAGGTTTATGATGGATGGGCTTGGTCTGTTTAGGTTGCAGAAAGTCTAAGAGGTAATTTCTAAAAAATTAAAGGAAATCCAAATATTTGATGGATAAAGAAGTCCTTCTAATTTTAAATGCATGAATTGAGGCCTAATAACTAGATATGTCTAAGATATCCCTCCATGTTCCATGGTCTCCAGGTCATGTTCTTTTACCTGATAGAGACTCAGGGTGCCTACCTCACTGTGTACTTGCATGCTAGACTGTGATGAACTAAGCATGGAAGGGAAGGTTTTGCAGAGGAGAAATTTGTTGACAGCATTTCCTATATAATTTTGACATGTAAATTGGAGACAGTATAGAAAAAAAATGATTATGAATGTATGGTATGTACCCCCAGATGGTAGTGCTACTTCACATGATGCCAAAGTCAGGTGGTTTTCATGGGTCACTACTTTTGCTACTGGAAAATTTTCAAGTCAGTCCGTAAGTTCTTGGGAATATGTCTGATCATCCTTGATGTGGCTATATTTGAAAGCCAGCTATCAAAAGAAAAGAATATTTAGGGACATTAGGTAGTTCTATAGATAAGGAATAACTTCTCTATCAAGGAGTCATTATTTAAGAGAATCAGCCTATAAATGGAATTGATGGAGAATAATTTCCAGTGGAGAATCAATGGAGAGCGAACTTGTGAGTTAGGAAACGTGAAAATGAAATTTTGGCCAATCAAGGTGACCATGCATGTCTCTTGCAAACCCGGTGCTGTACTTTTAGCATAAATGTTAGCATCATTTTGATAAACATAATGATTAATAAGCATTATGTGCTTATGATATGCCAAGTCACTTTGCTAAGTCCTTTTGAGGATGATTTCATTTAATTCTTACCATGACCTTCATGTAGATTATATCTATTTTTATTTTTTATTTTTTTAAAGATTTATTTATTTTTATTTATTTACTTATTGAGAGAGAGTGAGAGATTGAGAGAATGAATAGGATGAGGGGCAGAGGGAGAAGCAGACTCCCTGGGACCCTCGGATCATGAATGGAGCAGAAGGCAGAGGCCTAACCAGCTGGCTGAGCACCCAGACACCCTCTATTATTTATATTTTATAGATGAGAAAACTGAGATGAGATAATTAGGTAAGTTTCCCACAATACATGGAAAGAGATGGAGCTAGGATTTAAAATCAGATAGGCAGATTCTCAGTACCTATACTCCTAGTTATCATTATATGCTGTAGTTCACACCTTGAAAGCATCAATATAATAATCCAGTTTTTATCAAGTTTAAATAATACACAAAACTTTATTAGAAGAAAAAATTGTGTGAAACTCCTCATTTTGAAAAGCAATGACTTCTAAACCTAAAGTCACATTCTATGAAAGAATGTTTGTGCCCTCCACTAAATTCATATATTGAAGCACCAACCCTGATTTAGAGATGGGGCCTCTACGGAAATAAGTAAGTCTAAATGTGATCATAAGGGTGGGACTCCATCTGATAGAATTGGTATCCTTATAAGAAGAAACGCAAGAGAGCTCTCTCTTTCTATATGTATGCACTGAGAGAAGGCCATGGAAAAATGGGGAGAATGTGGTCATGTGCAAGTAAAGAAATCCAATAAGCCAGCATCTTACTCTTGGACCTCTAGCTTTCAGAACTGTGAGAAAATTAGTTTCTGATGTTTAAAACACCAGGTTTATGGTATTTTGTCATGGCAGGTGAGCTGACTAAAACAGAAACTTTAATTTGTAAATTCTTCCTTCAAAGAAGGAGTTACATGTGTTTATAACCAATAAATTGATTTTCAAAGATAATCATTAAGGGATGCCTGGGTGGTTCAGTTGGTTAAGTATCTGCCTTCGGCTTAGGTCATGACCTCTGGGTCCTGGGATTGAGCTCAATGCTCAACAGGGAGTCTGCTTCTACCTCTCCCTTCTCTCCTCCCACTGCTCATGCTCTCTCTCTGTCAAATAGATAGATAAAATCTTTAAAAATCCTTTGAAATGAATATCTGAAATTAAGAACTTCATAATCTGGCTATTGTTGATAATGCTGCTATAAACATTGGGGTGCATGTATCCCTTCAAGTCAGTACTTTTGTAACCTTGGGTAAATACCTAGTAGTGCAATTGCTGGATTGTAGGGTAGTTCTATTTTTAACTTTTTGAGGAAATTCCATACTGTTTGCCAGAGTGAAAAGAGCTCAAATGTCCATTGACTCATGAAGGGATCAAGATGTGGTATATGGGATAGATAGATGATAGATAGATAGACACATAGATATAAAATGGAATATCACTCAGTCATAAAAAAGAATGAAATCTTGCCATTTGCAGTGATGTGGATAGAGCTAGACAATACTATGCCAAGCAAAATAAGTTCATCAGAGAAAGACAAATAACATATGATTCCACTCATATGTGGAATTTAAGAAACAAAGCAAATGAACATAAGGAGGAAAAAGGCAAATCAGGAGACAGACTTTTAACTATAGAGAACAAACTGGGGGTTGGTAGAGGGGAGGTGGGTAGGGGGATGGGTTAAACGGGTAATTAATGGGGATTAAGGAGGGCACTTATGATGAGCACCGGGTGTTGTTAAGTAAGTAAGGGATCACTAGATTCTACACCTAAAACTAATATTATACTGTATGTTAACTAACTGAAATTTAAATAAAAACTTGGGAAAAAAATAAAATAAAAATATCACAGAATTCATTACCTAATCCCTCATCCCTTAGAAAATATGTCCTTGATTCCCAGTTTTTGTGGTCTTCCTTAGGAGAAAGCAAGGGCTAACCATTACCAGAAATCTTATGAATAAGCATTTCATATAATTCTGCCTGCATTCAAAAATTAATATAGGCCAATTATTTCCAAGTAATGAAGAAAAAAAGTACACACATGGACTAACCCTTGCATTTCTAAATGTTTGAGGTAGAGACCTCCTCTCTTAAAAAACAAACAAACATAGAGTTCTTGTGAAGAATTGAGTGTCACATTTAGTTAAAATAGAAGTGAATTCAGATAATAATTTTTAAAGTGTGCATTTCCCTTTCATTTTGCACAGATAAATTAGTGTACAGTTATGGTATAGTCCACTCGGGTATTTGATTTCCTCTTTAAATGGAGATAATATTGGTGTCGTATATGTTATAAGTGGTCATTAGGAGTATCAGAGAACATAATCCACTCGAAGCCTTGAAAACTTTAAACTTTTATGGAAATGCTAAGTTGATTATTATTGTTGAGTTGTTTACTCTCAGTGACCAACACCACATTTCGAATTTAAATCATGTGTACTTTATTGAAAGGAAGTAATAACCATGTAAATTCAGAAAACAAACGCAACATTTCCTAAATGGCCACACCTAGTATTTTTGACAAGCGAGCGTACCATTAAGAATCATTTAGTGACAAAAACATCCATAATAAATACAAGTTTTGTTGAGGTCTAATGGAATGTTATAAACAAGACTGATAAAAGATCTGTTCTATGGGTAGAGTGGATTGTAGAAATTTTAATCATTTAAATGTGACAGATTTCTGCAGAAAAGAGATACTTAATTTCAATTTAACCTGCTTATGGCAAGCACCTGCCATATGAAGGTGTTTGTACTGGCCTCTGAGACACGAAAAAAAATGTTTGTATATCTTCTGTTGGGTGTTTTACTTGGTAAGATTAGGTGGTAGTGGGGAGGGGCCTGTAGATAAAATGTCTCAAGTGATCCACTTGAAGCTTGGGATAAAGGGAATAAGTTCAGAAAACGAGATGAAAAGCTTTACTTTTTTTTTTAATATTTTATTTATTGATTTGACAGAAAGACGCAGAGAGGTAGGCAGAGAGAGAGGGGGAAGCAGGCTCCCAGCTGAGCAGAGAGCCCGATGTGGGGCTCAATCCCAGGACCCTGAGATCACAACCTGAGCCGAAAGCAGAGGCTTTAACCCACTGAGCCACCCAGGAGCTAAAAAAATAATGGAATATTGTCCTTATATGCCTACTTCAGAGATGACGTTGCCAGCTACAGGCCCACTCTGCAAATATGTAGTTCATGCAACAAACAGTGATTTTTGCTTTCTGAGTCGTGATACCCAAAGCACCTGGTATCAGTAGTGATGAACTAGTACCCCAAACTAGTTATGAGAAAACTCATAACTTTTTCCTTTTCTTCCTTAATGTTGAGTCTTGGAGGTGCATTAAATCTGGCTCTTGTCAAATTAAAACTACTCCTGTTTTTATGCAAAAGAGGAAGGAATTTCTTTTCTCAATAGGAAGAAAGATGAGAGAAGTTGCTTAGGTGTGTATAAATTCTATATTGTCATCTTTATTTTGCATCCGAATGACACTCTTTTGTTTTTAGGATCTCATTGTCAGCAGGTTTGTTTTTCAAGTCTCTTAAGCCTTTGAAGTTCTGACCACTGATTTTTGTGCATTTTTGACTTTCAGCTTCGTGGGGAGTGAGCTTGGATGGGCTGTTCTTTCCACCTGAGCCATGGTTTTCAACATCAGAGTTCAGTTTTCAATCAAAATGCATTAATTTGTGTCAATCAGATCTAAATGGGTAGATTCACTCTCCAAATGTGGGTAAAATGGGGCACCTGGGTGGTTCAGTCAGTTAAGCATCCAGCTCTTGATTTTGGGTTTTGGCTCAGGTCATGATCTCAGGGTTGTGAGATCGAGCCCCACATGGGCTCTGTGCTCCGTGCGGAGTCTGCTTGAGATTTTTCCCTCTCGATCTACCTCTGCCCTTCCCCCAGTGCTCGCTCTCTCTCTCTCTCTCTCTCTCTCAAACAGATAAATAAATCTTCACATGTTGGTTAAAATAAGACGATAAACTCATGTAATATGTTGATTTCAAGATATAGAGTGCCCTAAATCCATATTTGTAATGGGAACTATCAGTGTTGTTAGATGAAATAGTTAATTATATAGGGTTCTTATGCCAGGAAAGGGAGGAAAAAAGTTGTGTGTGTGTGTGTGTGTGTGTGTGTGTGTTTCTATAGCTGTCAATTGAAAATGTGTGGTGTTGTAGCTGAAACATGAATATTTTAAAGTAACAGCAAATGCCTGTAATTCTTCTTGGTCAGAGGTTCCAGGCATGTCCTTTCCTGGCAATGAACCACACGCAGGGAGAGTTTATCTCATGGTGCCAAGGAGTTAATTATGCTTCTCTTAGATTCTTAGGATGTGACTGCCTTTATTACATGTTTTCAGCCCCTTCCTTTCACATAAAGTGGAAGAAACTTCTCTGTTCGCCTTATCAAATTTTTTCATTTTAACCAGGTGTAGTTTTCATTTTTTTCTTTGTATTCATGAGTAATGTTTGCAAAATCAAGTCAAAGAATAATGATGCTCTAACTTATGCTTCCCTTGCACTTTTGTGTTTTTTCCTAGGGTTCATAGTGTGAACATAGCCGCAAACCCAGGGGGCACTATTCCTCGCAGTGCATTGGAGGGCATCAGGCTTTCTAAACTCTCTTTAGTTTGTAGTCTATACATTAAGGAAAATAAATGCCATTGAGGATGCCTAATGGAACTGCCTGGGCATGCTGCTTAAATATAGTCTGATAAAAAATTAAAACCAATTTATCAAAATGGTAAAACATTTGGTAATTTGGAACACTCTTAATGTCCATTTAAAGTGCAATAGTGAGTAATTTATTCTATTCTGGAGATTTCAAGTTATCAGCATTTAGCACAGTTTATAGCTCGTTCTTAATTTTGCTATTATTTACTTTAGCAAATAGGGGGAGTCTTACTCGGCAAAAAAAAAAGTGCTGATTCTCATCTTGTAAAGTACCTCAGTGTAGAGATTCAGTGTGGAAAACTAAGTGACAGCTTGCTACCATCAAAGCAGAGTTTTAAACTTATTTTATGTAAGTTTTTAGATGAGAGGTTCTCATATTTTAGTAGCTTGAAGAACCAACTGAGGAGCTTATTAAAAATGAAAATTCCTGGCTTCTGGTCCTAAGGATTCTGATCACAATGTCTGGAATTGGGCCAAGTAATCTGCACTGATTTTTAACAATCACCCCTAGATGATTCTCTTCCTAGGATATATTTTGAGAAACACTCATTGAGATAGAAGAATCTGTGCTTTTTGGACATGATGTTTATTTTATGTATGAACTACTGATTAATAAGGAGAATAATCTTAGAATTAATGAAGTTGATTATATTCAACTTTCAGGATATACATGATCTTCCAAAAATTCAGTTTGGAAAACTGTTCCATTTTGTATTAACATTCTAGGTTGTGTCACTAAGACCAAACCAAATTCATCAAATCAATAATTCATTTAAAAGGCTGTGATATACACTCCAAGCTATAAATATTTAAATGTGTAAGGTGTATTTCCTTCCCTTAGATAACATAATTCATAGGGAAATACAGATAGGGAAACATATCATCAGAAAAATAAATATAAATATAACAAGCAGCTAATATTAATATACACCAGAAAGAATAGGCTGATTTATTGAAAGTAATATTCTGTTGTATCCCGAAGACTTTCTAAAGAATATGGCTTTAGGGAGTACACACAATGCTGAGGTGTTATTCTGGCCATGTAGTGCAGTGATATTCATTATTATGGAAAGAAACCAAACCTCACTGTGAATATTTTTTTTAACTTGAAGTAAATTCATAATGTAATATCATATTAGTTTCAGGTGTACAACATAGTGATTTGACAATTGTGTATATTGCAAAACCCTCATCACGGTAAGTGTAGTTACCATCTGCTCACTGAATATTTTAGCTTCAGAACTCAACCTATTCTAAAGAACATCATTTTATTTTATTTATTTTAAAGATTTTATTTATTTGAGAGAGAGAGAGAGCATGAACAAAGGGGAGGGACAGAGGGAGGAGCAGACTCCCTGCTGAGCTAGGAGCATGACATGGGGCTCCATCCTAGGACCCTGGGATCATGACCTGAGCCAAAGGCAGATGCTTCACCGACTGAGCCACCCAGGCACCCCTTAATAACATTATTTGACATAACCCCATTATTTCCATCAAGGAACTAGAGCTGGTGTCATAAAAGAATAATTTGCACAGTGAAGGAGATAAGTCATGTTCTTCTCATGGGTAAGAGTGGAGGACTAATGAGCTTCCTAAAGACCTTTATTCAAACTTGAAATATATTGAGTTGATCATAAAGGAATATAGGATGTTAACCAGGAGACATTATCTTAGATTTGAAATGATGGTCTAAGTAGAAATTATAAGAAGACTTTTCCATAGTCCAGTATATTCTAGAGGGCATAGCTGAGAATCAACATTATTACAAGCAAAAACACAATGCCACATGTGGCCACGTGCATATGACAATGGAAAAAGGTCATCTATGTGTAAGCAAACAAAGGTCTAGAAAAGGAAAGGCCGAAGAGGAAATAAATCCATGCACCCTCAAGTTTTAAAGTTTCAGAGCAAAGGTTCATCCCAAGGTCTTGGCAGATTTAGGCAGAGAAAGATAGTTATGAGTGATGAGTGAGAAGCTGGAGGAAAGAAACAACATGCAGTTTCTAAGGAATTTTTGTCCCAAGGCATTCCTGGTTCTTAAATATGATTAGACTATAATAGAAACTTTACGAGTTTGATGTTTTCTGATGTGCTACCTGAGATTTAAGAACCTAGAATAGAAGAGCAAAGAAAATCAGTTAGGACTTAGTTCTCCATCCATTATCCAGGTAACAAAACACAGAATCAACCTATTGGTGCTGTTCATGTTTGCCAATGGGCCATTTCAAATATTCAAATGACATCAGTTTGTGTTTCTGGAGAAACTCACTGACATTATTAGCACCACTAAAGTGTGACACAAACTTCTGAACGTACGTCCTACTGAGGAAGTTCTATTTTTCAGTTGGTTTCCACAGAGCTGGAGAAAGGAAATGTAAATTACTATGGTGGTAGGGAAAGGCAACCAAAATTTAACAAAAGCTTATCATGGGCTTCACATTGTGCTCCGGATTGTATCTAATGATACTTGTGAAGTGTGCTAAAGACCCCAGAGATAGTAATGCATGGTTTCTAGATGTCTCAAAGTTTCCTAATGAATGTGTCCTTTCAAGTTACTTTAACAATTAGACTCAGTAACTATTGAAATAAAAGTCCTTTTCCTACCAACCAAAACTGAGACAAGTCTACAAATACGTTCACATACGCACCCTTGTTTGTTTTTATCTGCACATCTTTCTGGAGAACTATATAACTTTGGTTAAAAGCCTTGGAAAACACAAAAATGATTACTTGGAGTTTTTTTTGTAACCCACTATGTGGCAAGGAGGGGAGGAGGGTCAGGGCAAATGATACAACCACACACGGTGTGGGTTCACTTGGGAAACTTTCAAGCCAAAGATTGACAAGGCGTCGTGCACCTCTTCTCTCTCCATTCCACAGAGAAGCCTGTGGTGCCTCCCAGCACAAATGGGCTCGCAGGAGTTCACATCCTGCTACACTACTTCTTACAGCGTAAGCAGAGAATGACCCCATCAGCCTGGGTTCCCCTGAAACCATCAAATACTTATGTTTATTTTATTTTTTTAATTTAAATTCAATTAACATGTAATGTATTATTGGTTTCAGAGATAGAGTTCAGTGATTTGTCAGTCTTATAGAACACCCAGTGCTCATTACGTCACGTGCCCTCCTCAATGTCTATCGCCCAGTTATCCCACCCCTTCAGCCCCTCCAGTCCAGCAACCCTCAGTTCGTTTCCCATGATTAAGAGTCTCTCATGGTTTGTCTCCCTCTCTCATTTCATCTCGCTTTATTTTTTTCCTCTCTTCCCCTATGATCTTCTGTTTTGTTTCTTAAATTGTGAGTGAGATCCTATGTATGATAACTGTCTTTCTCTGATTGACTTACTCTGCTTCGCATAATACCTTCTAGTTCCATCCACCAAACACTTATGTTTAAATAGCGTATTTGAGAGTCTGAATCCATGGAAGCAGGAACAAGAGAGAGGCAGAGAAATATATGGAAGATGAGTTATCCAGTTGGCCACTGCGATGGCTGATGAGTTGCTCACTACTGTGGAATGGCCTGAGAATCCACACGACACATGTCTCGGGATCATCTGCTCAAAGGGGAAAAAAGGGACATATTAACCCATCGGCTTTCGTCTCCCAATGGCCAAGAACTGTCCCATCTACTCGGCAATTCTTGTCAGTTGGCTTCTCTTTGTGTCAGAGGAGCTCTAGAATAGAATTAAGGGACGCCTATCCCAGGCCTGAGGGGAGGTATTGTGGTTTGCCTCTGTAGGAAATTCATCAAAGCCCATGGAATAACTGGAATAACTAGGGATGTTTTGGCCAAGTTTTTGATATATGCAAATTTCCTTTCAGGTGGAGGACGAAGCATTTTGGCCTCAGCCACTAGCAGGTTAATTGCCAGCTGTTACAGCTTGGCTCCTAGAGACATAAAAACCAATGGAAAGTCGTGACATCTGCTCAGTGAGGGGATCCACTCCTGGAAATTGGGGTTTAAAGTGCAGCCTTTCCTATTGGAGTGAATGTGGAACCCCAATGCGGTATATCCATTGTCAAGTAATGAAGAAAGCGTGCCCAGGAGTGCCTTTGGAATTTCTGCTTGGCACTTAATGGTCAGATCTGGACACTTAGTATGTAAATTCATTCTAAAAATATTTTTTTTAAGTGATGAGCACGTGTTAAAACACGTTTAGGCAAAGATTAGGAATAAAAGACTGATCTGGTTCACCTGATAATATTTACATCATACCTAATTCTACATTTTATGTGCATGAATTATAAAGGAAAGTTTAAATCGAGGAAAGATTCTCCATATCCTGCTTTGCAGACAGGGATACATATGTGGACCAGAGGGGGCTGTTGGAAGCTTCCCTTCCTCTTACATATTATGAAAAGTATAGCCGCTTCGAATTTTTGATATCTCAAATGAGAAGATTATGTTGACCGGGAGCCTTTTCTATTTAAGGAGTTTCATTTTGTAAAGAGGATCATTTGTTCCTGATTAATAACACCTTTGATGATTTCTAGGTTTTCCCCGGACTGTGACTGTGTACCTGATTTACCATAACACTGAGCGATGTTTTGATGGCTATAGTTTCGTTTTGCTTTTTTCAAAAGACCCCTATCATCCTTTCCTGTTTTTATACTTCGAATCACTTGGCTTAAAGCACTTTCTGGTATATTCTTGTGGTGTCGAGTCAGTCCAATTTTTCTTTGTTCAACACATCTTTGTTTAAAATACCTTCTTACCCCACTTATTTTGCTCCCCTTTTTCCAATTCTTATGGATAACCAGACTTAATCTAGGCCCTTTCAAACCCCACTTCTGTTAAACAGCAAATATATAAGGCGATGGAGTCCAAACATTGTGTTTAATAAAGGCAGGGTCATTTCTGTCGATTGCCACTAAGGGAAGTTACAAAAAGGAGGCATCCATCCTCCCCTTGCTTCTTTCAATAGATTGTTGAATCATAGCATGCATAGAATGCTATTATCCTGGGGCGCCTGGGTGGCTCGGATGGGTAAGCTTCCGGTTCCTGATTTGAGCTCAGGTCACGATCGCAGGGTCGTGAGGTGGAACCCCATAGCAGCCACCGTGCTCAGCAGGGAATCTGCTTGAGGTTCACTCTCCCACTGCCCCTCCCCCCATAAAAAATTAAATCAATCTTCAAAAAGAATGCTGTTATTCTCTGGGCTGTGGGATATTATAAAATGTAAAAGACCGGTGTCTAGGGAAATATGCAAGCTGATGTTGCTAACCCCATTTTGTCAAGGAATTTGGGTGTGGGAAATAACCAGTGGGAAAGCAAGTGGGGAAAGAAAAATAAGTAGGAAGACTCCGAACAGATGTTCAACACAGCAGGAGCTAGCATTTCAGACCTGGGATCCAGCTTGTAAAAAGAAAGTGTGCAGAGGCTTGCATTTTGAAAAGAACCCCAGACAGGAAAAGATTATACTTTGTGGCAAAGACACAACAGGGAGACCTAAATGAGATCATGACTATGTTCCTTGTGGAACCACAGAGAAGAATTTGGGGTTAGGAAGCCCATTAGCGGATGAAATGCCTGGGAGCGGTACTCAGCCACTGCCTGGGCATTCGTGGCGGGCTGTGTTTGTGTAGGTAGCTTATAAAACTCTGAATTACCCTTTTCATTTAGCATTTTTACGTAGAAAATTATTTACACTGCAGTCTCATTTTCTCACATTTCGGAAACCAGCTATTTCTTAGGTTACAGTAATTGTACAAGAACAGAAAATTAACTGGCACAACTCATTTTTAGGATTTCTTCACTTTTAATTAAACCTCGCATCAATATTAGAAAACCCACAAGAATAAAATAAAATTCATTTTGCTAGTAAAATGGGTTTTCGAATGCTTTCAAGTCCCTTGAGGATTGGAAGTCCAAGAAGACTTGAAATCTTATCATCCTGTATGCTAGAAAGGGCCAAATACCACGTGGGAAGTTTAAGAGTGTGGGAAGCAGCCAAACAAGCAAACAAAAAACAAAAAACAAAAAACAGAAAACAACCTCTCATCCACTTTGCAGTGAGAAAACTATCAGACTCCCATTCAGAATGCACTTCTTTGCAGTCACACAGAAATACAATTCCAGGTCCAAAAGGAATTGAGTTCCAAAAGGGATTTTGCAAGAATCATATCACATGTGAGCTGGATCAAAAATCAGGAGGTTGATGTCTAGGTAAAGAATGTGGAAAAATAAGGTCTAGATGAAAGCAAATTGAGAGTCAGCAGTTCAAATTATTGGAGAAGAAAGTCCAGAGAACAGACGAAGAAATGCTTTCTATGTTGGATCATGGGGATAAAATGATAATTCGTCAAACTGCTTACTAGGTGATTAAAAAAAAAAAAAAAAGGAAATTCTCTGGCCAAGGGCAAGGAACCTATCAGACATGTTACCAGGGCAAGGGATGCTATGGGTTACCCGTAGCTCTGAGTATGTTCCTGAGGCACTCCATTTAAACCAGCACCTCCTTTCTCTGTGTTATATTTTATTGATAGCGATTATCTCTGTTGGAAGAATTTGAGGATATTCACTTACTGATTTGTCGATTCTTTGTTTCTTCGTCTTCGAATGTGGGTTTTGTACTGGTTACTGTGTACTGCCTACGAACAGTGCCTGATACATTGTAGTGGTCCATAACTGGTCAGTAATTGAATACAAAGTGAAATGAAAATTTTGCAGGGACAGTCTTGCCATACCATCATTGTTGCATTGTGTACACAAGTGAAAGGTAATGTAAGATGCTATCGTTGATTAAAGCTCAGGTGATTTCAGCACATAGAGAGCTTGGAAACAAAAGTCCTCTGACAGCAGCCCTTGTTTATGGGTATGCGCAGTGAGTTTCGATTCATTTTGTTAATATAATAAGGATGGGGTATTAAATATAACTTTGGCATAGCCTTCCTTGGTTGACACATTATGACTTTTGGTGGTTCTTTTCTCCCAAAAGAGAATTCAATTACGGTTAGGGCTAAGGTTAAGGAAAAATTGTCCCACCATGTTTGACACGAAAGTGTTTGAACTTCATGTCTAATTTTTCAGAAACGGTAGCATGTGTTCTTTCCTTCCTCAGTGCAATTACCATGGAATTGATATGGTATATTTAAAAACATACAACCTGGTGTGCCTCGGTGGCTCAGTTGATTAAGCGTCTGCCTTCGGCTCAGGTTGTGATCTCAGGGTCCTGGAATTGAGCCCTGCATTGGGCTCCCTGTTCATCAGAGAGTCCGCTTCTCTCTCTCTCTCTCTGACCCGCCTCCCAGCTTGTTCATACTCCTTCCCTCAAAAAAATAAAAATACAACCTTTCTCCAAAAACTTGGCTCTTTCTATCTAACTCACTTTTAAAATGTGTTCAACATGAAGGGATTATTTGGAGCTTGAACATGTTTCGCACCCAAGCTCATTTGTTCCATGAATCCCTTGGATTCCTTCAAGAACTCTCTCTCTCTCTCTCTCTCCCTTTCCCTCCTTGAATTAGAACTGATGTTTTATATCTAATCTCTTCTAGGTGAGATATACATTGCATGAGGGCAAGGACATTTTCTAGTTCATTCCCTACTTCGCCTTCAGTGACATGGCGAATGCATAACAACAACAACAAATTCCAGATAAATGAAGGAAGAGCTAATGGATGGCTTCAAGCTATACTTCTCGGAGGGGCTCAGAGTCTGTGCCTTCACCATGTGTTTCAAAATCAGTTTTTATTAGTTTGTTTCAGTGCGGTCATAAGCTTTTTAAAAATTTAATTTTAATTTGATTCTATATTTTCAAAGTAAACTATTCCTGAAAAGCTTATAGCAGTGTCTGCCCTCCTTTTCCATAACCACAAACTTACTCACCACAGAGATCTTTCTTTGGAGATAAGAAATGTCACCTTTCTTAGCTCTTCTGGTACTTGAATCTTTCTTCCTAAATTGTATACAATATTGCTTGATTTTGATTAACTTTTTAAAAAAGATTTTATTTATTTATTTATTTGACAGAGTAAGTGAGCAGAAGCAGGGGAAGTGGCAGAGGGAGAGGGAAAAGCAGACTCCCAGCTGAGCAGGGAGCCCAACTTGGGGCTTGATCCCAGGACCCTGGGATCATGACCAGAGGCAAAGGCAGACATTTAACCGAATGAGCCACTCAGGTACCCCTGATTATTAACTTTAAACATTATCCAACTCTCTCACAGTTTGGCAACAAAGCTGCAGTCCATGTTATTAGTGTGACTAATGCGAATACTATTCATTGTTGAGCCAAGTAGCATGCTGTATTTATACTTCATTCCTATAGAATTTTTCCCTGGAATTAATAACTTTTTTCTCCTGTTTTCTTAGTTCATCAGATACTTTCTTAGTATACTTTCATTATATACTTCTTAGTCATCATATACTTTCTAGTAGCTATGTAAAATATTGCGTCATTCAAATCCCCATGTACTCAAATCTGTTAAACATATATCAATTTCTTCTTCATCTTTATTTCCACTAGAAACTTCTCTCCTGGGGTCTTCTGTCCAGTCTGGAATGGCCCTGCTCTGTGAGCAGGCTTTTGCCTAGTTCTCATCTTGGATACTCTGCAGTCTTTGGAGAATTCCTTTTGCTCTTCTCCATTTTTGATCTCTCCATTCTGAATTGGTTTCCTGATTATGGGTCTTCCACCTTCTTGGTTTATCCCTGGTTACAGATGGAATCTACCATTAGCTTCTGGAGAAACAGAGTATGAAAGATGAATTTTTTTGAGACACAGAGTTTCTTAAAATCCTTATGTCATTTTTAATATTATATATGGGTGATAATGTGTTTGAATGGAGACTACTATGTTGGATATCATATGCATTGAAAATTTGAGGGCCGCCTGGGTGACTCAGTGGATTAAGCATCTGACTCTTGGTTTTGGCTCAGGTTATGATCTCAGGGTCATGAGATCAAGTCCCAAGTGGGACTCTGCACTTAGTGGGGAGTCTGCTTGAAAATTCTCAACCTCTGCTCCTCTCCGCATTTGAGCATGTGCTCTCTCTCTCTTTTTAAAAAAATTTGAAATTCATCGCACTGCTGCCCTCTAGCATTCTACATTGCTTTTAGAAAGCAAAAGCAATTTTTATTCCTGATATTTTATGGGTACCCCCCCTTTTACTCTGGAGGGTCTCTTTTTTATTCCTCCTCTTTTTCATGTATAGCTTCAGGCACTTGATGGTAAATCTTTTCAAAATGGAGACTTACATCCTTCAGAGGTGGGAATTTTCTGGTTTTCTCTATGGAGCTCCTGTTAGTCAGATGTTGGGCCTCTTTACTTAATTATTTTTCTTTCATCTTCTCACTCCTATTGGTTATCTCTTTGTATTTTTGATCTTCCAATTCTTTTGTTGAATTTTTATTCAGGCAATTATCTTTTTATGCTTTAATATCTATTCCTTGTTCCATGAATGTTTCTTTTTATGCATGTTGGTTTTGTTCCATGGCTTCAATACTTTTCTTATCTCTCCAAGGATATTAATTATAGTGGTTTTTTGTTTTTTTTTCCCCTGAATTTGTTTTGATTCTTTTCTCAGTTTAATTTTAGAAGCTTTCAGTTCTTTGGTTTTGTTTCTAATTAAAATCAAGGCCCCAAAAATTGAATAGGAAGTTCTGTGGGTGGGACTGTGTTTCTGCACTGCTGAACCTCCTGTGTTTACCATGACTGACTGGTCACCTTCTACGTTGTAAAACCCCCAAATGCCTGTTCTTTCTGGGGTTTTCTGTGAAGTCGTACAGTACAGTATATTTTCTGTTACACCTATCAGCAGAAATTAACATGGCTACCAGCTTTCTGGAATTTGGTAAAAACGGAAGTCTCAGATCCACAGTTTAGTAACCAAACTATAACTTAATTCCACTTTTCCCCCAGTATGGTACCTTGCTGTCTGCTGTGCCCCATGGCTACAGGTGTGTTGGAAGTGGGATAGTCATCTGACGGTGCTCAGAGTGAGTGGGGACCAGGGATGTGGGGCTAATTGCTCCCTAGGTGTTTTTTCAAATATTCTCCTCGATCTCTTCAAATTATTCTTAGTAATTCCAATTTCTAAGGCTTTCTGGGGTTGTTAGGGCCAAATGTGTTCATAAATGGACATGCAAGATTTCACTCATTCCATTCCTCTAGGATATTCCTCTATTTACTTCAGTCTTCAAGCATGATGGCTTGGGGTTACAAATATCTACTGATTTTTTTAGTAAGATATTCAATTTCCTGCCTCTTTGGGGCAAGCACCGAGTAGTGCAATTGCAGGGTCATAGGGTAGCTGTATATTTATTTTCCTGAGGAATCTCCATACTGTTTTCCAAAGTGGCTGCACCAACTTGCATCCCCACCAACAGTGGAGGAGGGTTCCCCCTTCTCCACATCCTCTCCAGTATTTGTTGTTGACTGTCTTGTTGATTTTGGCCATTCTAACTGGCATAAGGTGGTATCTCAGTGTGGTTTTGATTTGAATCTTTCTGATGAGCCCCGCTTTTTCTGGAAAGTCCATGTCATGGATCCAAAGCTGTAACTGGATCCAGGTGTCTGAATCTGCCTCTTGGGTTTGCTTCTTTTTCTGTATAGGTTTCATTCTCAGGCAGCATCCCCCACTCTTAGAATGGCAGTGATGATCCATGGAAACTCCAGGCTTCCTTGGCCTTTAGTTCTCACCATCTCAGCAAACTGGAGCAACCTTCCAGGTATAGCATAGGGAGGTGGGAAAAGCCTAAGGAAATGCTCTCTTTGGTCAATGTGGGGT
>CM052799.1:171356266-171406913 GCA_028533885.1 Nasua narica
AGACTGTGGACTCTGAGCAACAAACTGAGGGTTTTGGAGGGGAGGGGTGGGGGGTGGGCGAGTCTGGTGGTGGGTATCGAGTAAAAAAAAAAAAAAAGATATTCAATTTCCTTGGTTTAATCTATTTGTTTTGTCTTCACAGATTTTAGGGGATTGGATTTTGAGAGGAGAGGCGATGAAAATGTCTTGATTCCCCCAACTCAAAATCATAAATCTGGTGATCAAATTTTGAGGCATACATTCTCTTTATTATAAAACTTATCAAAATGTATTTTTAAAAATAAACAAGACAAAACCAGAGAGGGAGACAAACCATAAGAGACTCTTAATCATAGGAAATAAACTGAGGGTTGCTGTAGGGGGGGTGGGATGGAGGGATGGGATAATGGGGTGATGGACACTGGGGAGGGTATGTGTTGTAATGAGCACTGGGCATTATGTAAGACTGATGAATCACAGACCTGGACCTCTGAATGTATAAATAATACATTATATGTTAATTAAAAAAGTAAAATTACTATTAATTGGTACTTGGCAAAAATATCATAAAGTAAATTAGAATATTTCTTTTTTTAAATTTTTTTAATATTTTATTTATTTATTTGACAGAGAGAGACACAGCGAGAGAGGGAACACAAGCAGGAGTAGTGGGAGAGGAAGAAGCAGGCCTCCCTGGGATCATGACCTGAGCCAAAGGCAGACGCTCAATGACTGAGCCACCTAGGTGCCCCTAGAATATTTCTATTGTTTGCCAAAACTTGTCCTACTAGGAAAGTCAAGAAAAAAACTAATGTCTAAACATTTCTGGTGAATACTGAGTCCAAGTAGAGAAAGTTAAACAATCTTTCTGGTTAATGTTATCACATTATCTTGCACTAATGCCAGGTTCCCCGTATAAGTAAGTGCCTGCCAAGATAAACAGAATGTTTACATAGGGCAGCTAGGCAACTCTCACCACTGGATACTTCTGGTAATACACAAAAAGATTTCTTTTTTCTCTATTCTTCATGCAGACTACTGATACCTATCATTAAAACAATACATTTTATAATTATTTGGGTGAGAAAGGAACAAACATTCAGTGCCTACTCTGTACCATGTATAGTACTGAGGCTTATGTGTTATTATTATTATCTCATTTGTCAAATCTTTGTTATATTTTAAATTTATGCATTTTTAATGAGCTTCTGGGGAAGTTCCTGGTTTCTGAATGAAATTAAAGAGATTCCCATTATTTACTTGAATTATTTCTGGAAAGAGTTTCACCTGTGGTTGGCTACATTCATTTTATGATTTCTATAGTTTGTATTTTTATTGCTGATTTTTTTCTGAATTTGTTCATAATTCTGCACATAAATCATTTTTTTTTTACCTATATCCTACAGTGACTGCATACTCAGCATTGTGCAAAATCCCCATTGCTCATCTTCCTACAAAAAACAAGGAATCTTTGTATTTGAAGGGGTCTTACAAGAGCTGGTCAGAGTTCAAAACGAAGCACAAGCTCTCGCTCAACTTTGATGAAAAGCCCCCAAACCCATCATTTTTTTTCTAAATCGCAACATGAAAACACACACATACACGTACACTGCAATGAATACACGGTGTGCGAATACAACGAATACACGTTTCTAATCACTGCACGTTCCCCTACTTCCTGAACAGAGCCGCAGGGACAATGATTGGCTCTTCTGAGCAGCTCGTTGCTGCTCCATCTTCGGCACCTGCTCCTGAGGTGAGCCAGCCTGGCGAGAAGAGAAGGTAGGACTGATTCCAAAGTGTTAGTCCTTAGCCAATCACTGAAGTCGCAAACCCTCAAGGTGAGCGGGAGCCACAGATGCACGTTAGATGTTCATCCCTGCGTTAAAAAAAGACTCAGAAAATAGCGGCTCGACCCGAGTCCAGCAAGCATGGAGAGCAAGAATGATAAGTTCTCCATTTCTAGCGACTTTATAAATATAGGACTTGCTTACCACAGACTGCTGACCTTGAATTCCCTTCTTATGAGTATGTTTGTAATTCTGAAAGCGGCCTCACAAGGCTGGGGGACTACTCACAGGGTGGCTATTAATAAACAGTGCTCTAAAAGTTACAGTAGCCCCAAGCTGGCAGACAGGTGTTTCACTTCAGGACAGCCACAAACTGCTGAAGAGGTCAGGTGTTTAACGTCCACAGCTTTGGGTGAGCTTGGTGGAGTGTGTGTCTGCGTCCCTGTGGGCACACGCACTTGTGTCCACATGCATACCCCCTGCACACACACTTTGAAAGTACTCGCTGTGATGTGCATTTTGTAGGAAGTGAAGCTCATTTAAGATTATGGTAGAATGGAAACCGAGACTGGGTTTCCAAAATCATTCTAATGTTCCCGTGTTTTCAGCAATGTCAATGTTGCCAATGTTGCTGCTGAATAAAATAATGTTAGACCAGTGTATTCTTGCTGTTAAGGAGATCAAGACTGGCTGTCTCATGGGAAACCATTTTTGGGTTGCCTGTTTAGACTGAGTTTATCTCAAAATGTAGGAAAAATAATATTTTTCCTCCTAAAGAAAGTTGGTCAATAGCATCTTCATACATAGAGAGTGGGTTTTCAATATTTAAAAAGCAGTTGCCTGAATTGCACGTGTTACATAATCAAATAGAGAGAGAGGACCAAATACTTCGACATAAAGCAAACATTAGCAGTAAGAACAAATGGATAGATGGGTTTTATTTTTCATCCCAATTTCATGTCTGGATTTATAACATTGCCTTCCACTTTATTTTTCATTTATTTTATCTCTGTTTTTTTCTCCTTCTCTCTCCTGCCCACCATCGCCTCTCAGTCATATTATGTAATTAAATTCTAACGTGAAGAGCATCTTCAAGAAATTATATCCTGTGGCCTTTCTTAAGGTAATTCAAACTTTTCCTTAGCCAAAAAAGAATCGCAGGCTAAATTTATGTATGTTCCCAGAGACAGGGAGAAACTATTTTTTCTCTGTCCCCTTCATGAGACATTTAAACGAGTGGGTAACAGGTGCTACACGCCAGGAACACACTGTACCCTGAATATTTTTGTAAGAAGCTGTTCACTCTGGGGAAAGCATTTTGTTTCTAAGTCCTAGGGAATACCACCTGTGCTTGGTCAGTCACTGGGGCATAGATACATCCTTGGTGATGAAAAGGGATTTTACTGGACTGTGGATAGAATTGTTTCTTCAAATACTTGGTGGGGGAGTTGATAAAATACACCTACCATGTTGGATAGTCACCGCACGTCCTTTGGGACGAGATATCACACATGGTGCTGTGAACGGCAGGAACAATGCAAGACTGAATAGCATACGAAACTTGTGTCTTACTCTCATCTGAAAAAAAAAAGTCTTTGCTTTTACTCTTATGAGATATGAAGGTTGGTTGTGCCAAGATGATGATACTCATGGAGGAAAAGAAAATAAAATTTGAGATAGAAAGAAGGAAATATTGTTTAAGAGGATCAAGGGGGCAAACCTACATGTTTCTTGCATTAACTTCGGAATTAGCAGAAAACATCTCATGGACCTGGCTTAATAAAGGCAATTTACACAGCACTATGGATAAGAAAAGAGCCCCAGAGACAATATTTGTAAGACATAAATTACTAATACATATGTACTTATGATGAATAAATTATTTTTCAATATGATGAGCATGATCTTATTTTAAAAAGAAAAATAAAATCCAGGTTTCTGAAGGAGGATTAACTCCATCAGCCCCTTAAGTTACATATTTTTTTCTTTTTCTTTCTTTTTTTTTAAGATTTTATTTATTCATTTGAGAGAGAGAGAGAGAGCATGAGAGGTGAGAAGGTCAGAGGGAGAAGCAGACTCCTGGTGGAGCTAGGAGCCCGATGCGGGACTCGATACCAGAACTCCGGGACCGTGACCTGAGCCGAAGGCAGCTGCCCAACCAACTGAGCCACCCAGGCGCCCTACATATTTTTTTCTTAAGTCATTTTCATTGCCTTGAGTGGTAAGTACACTAATGGTTAGAACTAAAGTGCTTGTCCACAGGCAGCATCATCATAACTCCCCCAGGCCAAGCTGGACTGTAATTCACACCACTACTTGATGAATTTCCTAAGCCTGGCAAGGCCCTATTCTCCTGCCCTACCCTCTCGTCTCCCACCACCCCAGGTGTGTGAGTCACTCTCCAGTTCCCCAAAGCACGATGCTGGGTTTATCAATTTAGAAATTAAATTATTTTTCAAGAATGACTACTGAACTCCACTTGTGATTTAGTGCTCTCTATATCTACATGCTAGCTTTTTTAATAAAAATTATTCCTTATGACCACCGCCACATAGATTTTGACTTGGAAATTCCTGGGGTAAACTCGATGGTAGGGGAGAGTTTGTTTTAGTGACAGCGGGTTCATGTGTAATACTGAGATCTAAAACCAGAACACTCTAGGCCTGACCTCCATATTATTTCAGCTTATATTTTAAAATGTGTATTTCCAGTAGCCTAGAGGAAATTTCTACTTAAATGTCTCATCGTATCGAACATTAAATTCATCTCCCTCTCTAATGAGACCTGTTTTCTTGTTTACCTATTTCACTTTGTCAAGGATATTGTTATCCTTCTAGTTTTCAGGGCAAGAGGCCAGGAATATGGGTTCATCTTTACTGCTTCTTGCCAACACTCTCTAGGTCCCATCTTCTATTAAGCCTCACATTCTCATCTTTTTCAAAGATTAACTGGGATGTACTCCCCCGTGTGCCTGTAGTTAGCTTATAAGCTCCACTGGGCTTTCAAAGCCCACCAGCTGTCCACCTCCAATCCCTAGCGCACATTCTCTGCTTTCAAGGGGCCTCTTTTCACTGTCATTACACTTTGTGAAGGCTTATCCTGCTTCTGGAGCTTTCTTTATACTTTTCTTCTTGCCTGATATGTCCTCCTGGCTCCCAGATCTGACCATTTCCTTTTTTTCTTCTTTTTAGGAGAAAGCTTGTGTTTCATGGGAAAGCTTAGCCACACTCCAACACCAGGCATGGCCTGAAGTCGAGGCAGCAGGGATGGGTAGGTGACTTCCAGGGAGCCTCACACAGAGGAGAGGATGAGGAAGGCCACCGTCAAACAGAAGGGCCCCATGGCTTCAGACTGGGCAAAGCCCGGAACGGCGCAGAAGAGTTGCTGCTTGAGAGATGGGCTCCAGGCCTAGCCAACAATCAAGCTGCCAAACAGGGTTCCAGGGCCAGTCCCTGAACCAGTCACACCAGCTGTGGCAGCTCCAGCACCCACAAACTTGGCAACAGGGTCAACATCCCGAGAGACAACCCTGGTCTGGGTGTCAGGCCACTGGAGTAGGGAGCTGCTGGAGGGTGTCTGCTTAGATGGGGTCTCTGGTCTACTCAAGAGGGAGGCAGACACAGGCCTGATTGGATCCCTGTTGCAATGGCAGATCAGAGGCGGAGGCGTGACGGAGCCCTGGTGATCTGCGCCTTCTGGGTCCGCCCTTCGCCCCACTGCCCCGCGTGGACCCTGGAGCTTGCCAGGCTCAAGGGAACTCTGACAACTCCCTTTTGTTACCAATTCCTTTTCGACTCAACCTAAACATTGTGGTTGAATCACTTAAATGCCCTTTGACCAGCACCCTCCATTTCTTACTTATTTTGTCTTTTTTTTTTTTTTTTAGGCGTTATCCACCCCAGCCTCCCCATGGCGATATGCAACCAAAGATTAATCTACCCATTCTTTTATTTATAATCATTCTTTCTCTTTACTAGTTGTCCTTGAACATTGACATTCATTGAAATAGGGCTGAAGAGTACAACTACACTTTTATTCTAAGCCAACGGGCCCTCCATACCACTGGGTAATTCTTTCTCCTGTATCTGATTATGACTCTTTTATGTTTCTTGTTGTTGCTATGCAGATTTTTTACATCCTTCTTCATAGCGCTCATTCCGTTTGCATCTTTCTGACCCCTAGCGGTTCACTCTGTTCTTCAAACTAAAGAGTGACTGTTAAAAACAGCTCCCTTTCCTCCCTGGCATCCTGACCTGACCATGGAATCATCCTGAACCATCTTCCTGTCTCAGAGCAAGGTATTCCTTTGTCTTCTCTCTCTGACATTCTTCCCCATACTCCAGGATCTTGGTCATCATTTCGTAGTTATTCTGCATTTCTTTTTCTTTTTTTTCTCTTGAATCCTACCTCCAGAGTATATTGATGTGATCAAGTCTCCCTCACTCTCAAAAATGTTTTACCTTATGCTTATAATATGGCTTCCTCTCTTATTACCCTACTGAGATTGTTGTCCCGTTAGCCACAAATGACCTTCTAATGGCCAAATCACATTTTGTTCTGACATTACTGGATTTTTTCTGTAGAAGCTGATGCTTGATATTATGTCTCCCATGAATTCTGGGTACTATTGTCTCTTGGTTTCTATTGATGTACTGTCCTTCTTCCTTCCCTTTGGCCCACCCATTGCACTGTAGGGTTTGTTCCCTCAGTATGTAAGGGGTACTCTTCTTGACAAGCATTTACTTTCTTTAGAGTCCCATCTTTATCTCAAATTGTATCTTATATTCCAAGGTGTATTTCCATATGCAGCTGACTTCCCAATCTGTAAATCCAGGCCTCTCCCCATGTCATTCCCTTTAGTCTGTTAGAAATTTGTCTTAAAAAAAAAAAGGTGTTGTTTTTTTTTTTTTTGCTCATATCATTACTTCATTTAAATATCCCTGGTGTTTATAGGATTAAGATCAAGCTCAAGTGAGGTACAAAGCCCATCAGTATCTGGGCTCTCATATTCTATGTATAGTGTTCTCCAGCCATATTACCTTTCTTACCATAATCTTTCCTTCTGCTGTATTTGTGTAATTAGCTTCTTCCCTTCATGAAACAAGTTTCATGACCATGTATAAGACTGTATATCCCAGATCTTGAGAAATACTAATATCTGACTTTTTTTGGATTATTTTGTTGGTATCCTGGGGCAAAGACATAACCTGAGAGAATCAGCTTTTTTTTTCCTCCTGAAAAAAAAAAAAGATAAAAGCGATCATTGTCAAATATCCTGAAAACTTCAATATGGAGTAAGCAATAAGGTACATCTTTGAACTGAGTATTGGAGAAAAGTTTTACTTTCTCAGGCCCAGCGACTTCCAGGAGTGGGTTTGACCTGGCACCCTATGTTGGGTTTCCACAGTACAGATTCTGATGTGAGAGGATTTGGGTGAAAGTGGTTTATTGGGGAGAAACTGGAAAGGACACAGGAAAAGCAGGATTTCTGAACAGGAAAAGCTGAGCAAAGCTATGATTTCAAGTGAAGTGCAAGCCAGGACTTGATCCTGTGGGTAAAATGTACCTCACACATTGTCCTTTTTGGAGGCAAAGGATCTGGAATTATGCCTACTTGCAGCAGCCTCCAGTCATTGGCTGCATGCTGGATGAAAGTGGGAGCACTGAGGACTTGTAAATTCCAGATACTTCCAGTTCTGCTTCCGTAGCCAAAGAACAATTGTTTGGGAAAGCTGCAGGTGCAGATGGTTAGGAGTAGAAGGCAGAACTATGAATGCACATATAGAACTGGCAACAGAAACATGGAAGAACACGAATAATCTCCAGTATTCCTGGTTATGGAAAAGCAGAAAAGGAGCTAATAATCACAGAGCTTGCCCTTTCCACTCCCGGCAGCAGGAGTAGCAGAACAGAGAAGTGACAGCTTTTGGAACAAGCATCTTTTAAGATTCCTAGACTCAGTTCCAACATGTGTAAGGAGGTATGTGTGTGTTGGAGAGAGGGTGTTTCCCACACACAAGACACCAAGCAACTTTCTGATGCTAGAAAGGATGTCCACAAATTCAACTCAATTCTGACACTATCTACTCAGACATAGCATCAGATTTCACGGGTTAAAGGTTCAGTCCTACAAGACTGACCCCTCTCCCCACATCAAATGCCAGTCACAAGCGCCAGGTTGTTACCCATGCTAACTGGCTACAGATTGGATGTTCCAGTGGCTTCCTCCTTAGGTTCCATTAATATGCTGGAGTGGTTCACAGAACTCAAGGAAACAAGTTTACCACTTTATTAAAGGATAGGATATAGAATACAAATCAACAGCCAGATGAAGAAATATACAAGATGAGGTCCTGAACAGAGGGGCTTCTGTCTTCTGGAGCATGGGGCCTCCAAGAGTGGAAGCTCTCTGAAAAATAAAATAAATAAATAAAAAAAACCAAAAAACTGAAGTCTCGGGTTTTTATGGAGGCTTCATTACATAATCATGATTGACTAAGTCATTAGTCATTGACTGATTCAACCTCTAACTCTTCTTTCCTCTTGGGGACCTGGGGGGTTGAGGGTGATGGAAAGTTCCAACCCTCTAATCACATGGTTAGTCCTCCACACAGCTAGCCCCCCACCTTGGGTGGTGTCTGAAAGTCACCTTCATTTGTAAGAAGATCCCCACTGAAGACCAAATATACCTGAGAAATATGTATTTGGTCATCAGATTACCATTATAATTATAATGGTCATAAACCATTATATTGCAAACCATCTTCTGGAAGGTAGCAAAGTTTCCTGGCCACATGTGGCCATGACTAGTCCCACTAGCAAGTGAGGGGACGTATAATAAGACCTTGACCCCTTGGTCCCAAATAGAGGAAGTGTCATGGTCACTGGCAAGCCAGTGTGCTCAACAGAACAGGGACTTTCTAAAGGTCATTAGCAGTAGAGCAAGAGCATTGGGACAAATTGAGCAAGACTGAGATGAGTGGCCTGGCAGAGTCATTCCAAAATGCATGCAGAACACTATCATGGGAAACTCAGAAATACTAAGATATGGCAAAGACGTTTTGAGTGAGATCAGTCAGTAGAATCTCTGAAACTGGTTAAAATTTAGGCTACATTCTTTTAAAGTCCTGGTGATAGACTAGGATCATTGGGTTCTAAACCTCCAACAGCTGTGGGTAGTTAATCCACCAATGAGCCTGGAGATGGAGCAATATTAGCTCATCTTTTCCTTGGGTTTCAAGACACAGGAACAATGTCCCAATTTGAATGAAGTCTTTCCAACTTCTCCTAACCTCAGTTTCTCCCTCCTCCTTGCATAAAGAGCACTCAGCTACTTAAAAAATAATTATTTATTTCAGTGGGGGAGAGAGAGAAAGATAGCATGAAGAGAGAAGGGGCAGAAGAAGAGGGAGAGAGAAACTCAAGCATACTCTGAGCTGAGCGGGGAGCCAGACACAGGACTTGATCTTATGACCCTGATCCCACCTGAGCTCAAACCAAGAGTCAGATGCTTAACTGACTGCACACCACCCAGGTGCCCCTCAGCTGCTGTTATCACAGAATTTGTTGCACCCTACTGTGGTGGTCTGTGTCTGTCTAACCAATAAACTCCTTCAGGAAAGGATCTATTACTCATTTCTGATCCCCAGTATTTAGCATAATATGTGGCAAATATTAGAGTCTTAATAAATGTTAGGTGAGTGTATAAAATATATAGACCCTTGTTTTTCATCCTTTTGGGTGGCAAAAAAATCAATAAGGGTTTGATGCAAGCTATGAAACTTCTTCCCATAAAAATGCACAAAAACAGAGAATTTTGTATACACTAACCTAGGAGAAATGTTTCAAATAGAAAAGAAAAATTCACAGGTACTAGGGGAACCCACATCCTTCAAACTCAAGACCAATAGTAGAGATCCTCCAATATTTTTTAAATCTCGGTGTGTTCTCTTACAGTAAACCAATGGAAAACTTAAAATCAGTGCAAGCATTAAGGATTTAGGAGCTTGCTCCCAAATTACATGCACCAGCTACTTTGGAGGAAGTTGATAGGAATTACAATTAGTGTGAAGTGAAGCATTGATGGGAGCCAAGCAAGAAAACAGAAGAGAAGGAAATGAACAGACCTTTTAATGAACAGAGAAAACAGGCAGAACAGGCACATTTGGCCCTGAAAATGAATATGGGGAGTGACAGTATTTTCCCTCAGTTTTATGTCACTCTCTAGGCCACCATTTGACTACTGAATGAGTCATATCTAAGACACCTTTGCAGATGGAGGCAAAACCTCCTTCTTTATAGGTTCAATCTTTTCCATGTGCCCCTGGGAGCTCTGAATCCCCATGTCACTCCTCTAGGCTTAAAATGTTTTTACTTTCTAGGTGTTGGCTGCAGAGCCAATAAGATTGACATCATTTATCTAGCTAAAGAACTAACCTCCAATATTCATGTTTAATGCATTCATATTGCCGATTTTTTAGTCATTGGGTTGTGTTTCCATCTTTGATTAAAGTGTAATAAGATATTTTGCATATGTTAGGTTCTGGTGAGTAATTATCGATTAGCTGATTGTTGACTGAAAGCAGATTTAATGAAAGAAGTATCAATTTATATTCTTTATTTCTAATTTTGAGATATCTTTTTTTTAAAAGATTTTATTTATTTATTTGACAGAGAGGAGAGAGATCACAAGTAGGTAGAGAGGCAGGCAGAGAGAGAGGGAAGCAGGCTCCCTGCTAAGCAGAGAGCCCTATGTGGGGCTCAATCCCAGGACCCTGGGATCATGACCTGAGCCAAAGGCAGAGGCTTAATCCACTGAGCCACCCAGGTGCCCCTAATTTTGAGATATCTTATATCTTATCTCTTACTTTTTTCAGTAGATCACCCTGTAGTTTCCCTATGCAATCTGGGATTTTACCCTGAAGTTTAAAATGGACCCTCACCTAAATGCCCAAGGTGGAATTAGGCAGCATCCAGTCAGCCAGATAGAAGCAAATTTCAGTAAACAATTATTTAAAGGTAAATTAAAAATATAGCCTACCAAATAATAATTACACTTCTCCTGGCCACAGAAACTCATTCCTTATGTTTCACCATGTCCCTAAAATTTCTAAATGTATGGAAAGAGCTGGAAGTAAAAAATATTCAGACAGGCAATAATAATCACTTTGGAAGTTTCTTTAAACTTATCTGCAAGGATGATTGAATAAAAATCAATTTCTTACTATCGATAGTCATTTAATTGTTGTTAATGTGCTTTTCATATATATTTGTTTGAAGTATAATAAAATTTTTTAAGTTTCTGATTGTTTATGATAAATTAGTACATTTCCTTGATTCAAAGGATTCAAATGTTTCTGAAATTGGGATGCAGTTTACCATCTATATGGATGCATAAATGTGCAAGTTGTCTTTAAATTGATGGTGGGTTGTTCAGTTGATGAAATCTTAGAATGGAGGAGATATGATAAAATAAGACTATTTGGTCTTCCAAAAACATTTCTCAGAGATGGGTTCTTTTAACAGATAGTCCACAGCTTCTACATTCTTGATCCACTTTCTTCTTTCATTTTCCATCAGAACTAATTGGGGTGCCTGGGTGGCTCAGTTGGTTACGCATCTGCCTTCAGCTCAGGTTGTGATCCTGGGGTCCTGGGATCAAGCCCCACATTGGGCTCCTGCTTTTCCCTCTCTCTCTGCCACTCCCACTGCTCATGCTTTTCCTCCCTCCATCAAATAAATAAATAAAATCTTAAAAAAAAAAAGAAAAAAGAACTAATTTGTTCAGAGAACAATTAAGCAAGGCTTTGGGGTAAGAATGAGATATATTTGGCTTTCTAATTTTGTAAGAAATACATGCATTATCAATGAATCAATGCCAGGAGATGTCCTGTTGTCACTGATTTATAAATTTCTTTTAGGAAACCACCTTCATACCTCGCAATGTTGCCAAATGGAGTCAGACTGAAGCACTCAAATAGAACTTAAAACTTTCAAATAAGAGCAAGACCAGCGAGCTTCGTTTTAGCACCTGGTCACACTTTTCCTCCAAACACAAATCTATTTGTGTTAGAATTGGCCAAAGGGTTTGTCTCATTAAACTGTATTCAAGTGAAAGTATTTTATCGGTGATGAAAAATAAAATGTTATGTCAAAGTTACTTAAAAGGTGATGGGTGGAATGAAAGTCATTTCATGAAACAATATGAAAAATGAAAAAGCTCTCTTTGATCATAGTTCATAATTGAAGGTTATTTCCATTTCCTAGGTAGTTATTTTGGCAATTAAATCAACTCCAAAGTTTTATCTCTAAAAAAATTAATTGTATGTTGAAAAAGTGAATTGGGATAATGTACTCCGGAAAGGTTAAAAGAGGTTATTCCAAATGTTATTTCAGTAATATTAGATTTGTTATCATATGCAGAGAAGTTTAAGGTATTAAAAAAGTAAAAGATGATAAAAATGTTCTCTGTACAAAAAAAATACTTTTTAGTTTTATTAGTAACAATTGTTCTGAGTGAATAAGTTTATTACTCCAAACTGCTAACTTAAATTGGTGTTTATGAGGGTGATACCAGTCAATGCTGCAATGTATCACGTTGTTCATAAATCTCTTTTGATTTATAAATCCCTCAGGATACTGATATTTCATATTTTTAATGCTTTATTGGAATATAACTGATAAACAACAAATTGCATATATTTAAAATTCACCAGTTGATAAATTGTGCCACAACTTGATGATACTCTGTTCACTTTTCTTCTCAGTCTTTTTTTTCTCTCTCTGCTTCATTTTGAATAGTTTCTATTGCTGTGTCTCCAAGTTCACTAGGCTTTTCTTCTGTAGCATCTAATCTGCAGTAAAACCATCCAGTGTCTTTTTCATCTCACACATTATAGTTTTCTAGAGAACATCTCTATACCTTCTGTTTGGGTCTTTTTAAAATAATTTTTTGTCTTAACATTTTGAACTATGGAATACAATCCTAATTGTCTTAATACCTGTGTAAGTTAATTCTAACATCTGTATCAGTTCTGGGTCGGTTCAGTTGATTGAACTTTATTATGGATTGTCTTTTCCTGCTTTCTGTGCTAATCATCTTTGATGGGTTGCAGACATTGTGGATTTTATCTTATATGATGCTGGTTATTTTTGTATTCCTATAAATGCTCTTGAGTTTTGCTCTGGGCCATGGTTAAATTCCTTGGAAGTGGCTTGACTTTGTCAAGTCTTGCTTTTAAGAATCATTAGGTGGGAGCAGAGTAATGTTTACTAGGATTAATTATTCCTTACTACTGAGGAAAGGGTCTTCTGAGCTACCCCGTGCCCTGTGAATTATGAGGTTTGCCAGTATGGCTGACAGGAACATGTGCCATTCCAGGCCCTGTGTGAGCACGATATGCCATTCTAATCTTTTCACATGAGTCTTTCCCAGCCTCAGGTAGCTTCCTTGCATGCCTGTGCTGATCAATACTATGTCGAATGCTACTTGAGAGGAACCCTATGCAGACTTCTGGTTTTTTCCTTGGTATATCTCTATCCTCTCTGGTTCTATGGCTAGTGAACTGAAGCTGCCTTTGTCCCTTCAGACTCTAACCCTCTGTCAGATTCCTCCTGGACCCTCTCCCCTATCCTTCAGCCTGAGAACTCTCCCAAAGCAGTAAGCTGGGGTTTATTATGGGGCTCACCTTTCCAGGATCACTTCCTTTGTTGCCTGATGTCCAGGGTCTTAGAAGCCATTGTTAATTCCAGTATTTTATCGCCTTCTTCTCCTTTGGTTGTTTTGGGTAGGTGAGTGCATTCAGTCCTTGTTACTTCATTTTAGCCAGAGGTATAAATCTATATGTCCAAATCATACACACACATGTGTGTATATATGAATTCATATATATATGAATTACTGTATTCATTATATAGATATAGTATGTATGTATATCTGAATGACTGTATTATGTTTTAATCCAAGCAAATATCAACTATCTGAAATTTTTAGGGAAAAGTACTATTACAAACTTTCTAATCTTGTAGGAAATATTATCATGTATTATCTGGTCTTGATATTGTTCAAAAATTTTGTTTGAATGTTTCAGTATGACTCCATGAGGCAGTATTGCAAAGCATGAAGGTGGTTTACTATATTATGATATATAAAATCACTACTCTTTGTCTGGGCCAAGCCCCTATCCCAGTGTGATGGGATAAAAATTAGTGTATTGTTTTGACCAGAAGAACTTTAGTGATTTTGAAATTTTTTCGGAGTTTCTTTCCTATCCTCTCAATCACCTTTTTGTTCAATTCTCTTCTTCAAAGGTACCAAATCTCCTTTATAATAATTTGTTACAGCTATATAGGAGAATTTGTTAAACATTGCCCATTTTATGACATGGTTTCGTGGGTCATCAATAGGCTTTTTTCTAAGAATGTAAGGACAACTGGAAGAAAAAAAACGTTATTGAAAATAAACTGGAAAACATTTCAGTTATTTTAGAAATGGGCTCTTAATATAAATCATTTCCCTGTTCACATACAAAAGATATCCTTAATAAGGTGCTTGTTCTTGAGAATCACTGTTAAAGGATACAAAAAGTATTCTTTCTCAAGAGTGGTTAAGTGGGCTTCTAGGGTTTGATAATAAAAGCAGGACTATTCATGCATAATAGAATCAGACTTTTTTTTTTTAAACATGCCTTCCTTTGCTATTCTGGACAGGTGTTTCCATAGTGCAATTTAAACTACAAAAATGGCTCATAATTGCCAACACCTAATTTAACATTCTGAAGCTAATCATAAAACAACCTCCCCTTTCACAGGAAAGACAAAGTCTCAGCTGGGCTTTAAATCCTGATTATATGACAAGGTTCCAATTGAAATTTTAGCTATCAACCAAGTGACCTTCAATGACCACAAGCTGGGAAGCTTGGTAACTAATCTAAACATATCTCTAGGCAAAACCCCCACCTCAGCATTAGTTTCCAGACTCTTGCATTATTCACTTCATGAAAAGAGCAGAATATGAAAAGCAAACGATTGTAGCAAACTTCAACCCTCAATTCTTGAAAGGCCAACAGCAAGCTGTGAAAATATTCCCATAACCCTACTTCCTGTGTGGGAGCTTAGGACACTGATAAAATGTTTATGTTGTCAGCCCACGTGTAGCAGTCAGTAATTCCTTCTGCTTTTAAGAAAGAGTTATTTGAAAAAAATCTTGCTCATATGAAAATAAAAGAAATCCTGCATTCATAGCTACTTATAGATCGTAATAGTCATGCTTAATTTTTTTACTTCCCATAATCCTTTTCAGCAACTTTTGAGAGCAGCTTAATTATTAATAACTTTATGTAAAGTTTTTCTTTTCTTCATAACAAAATTCTCCACAACAAAGTTTTATCTTTATTAGACTTATTTTCCAATTACATTAAAAAAACAAAATCCCAGGGGTGCTTGGGTGGCTCAGTCATTAAGCGTCTGCCTTCTGCTCAGGTTATGATCCCAGGGTCCTGGGATGGAGCCCATATCGGGCTTCCTGCTCAGCGGGAACCCTGCTTCTTCCTCTCCCACTCCCCCACTTGTGTTCCCTCTCTCACTGTCTCTCTCTGTCAAATAAATAAATAAAATCTTAAAAATAAAAAAGCCTGGCACAGTGACCTATGATCCTGCTGGACAAGAAATACTTTACTCCTATCTTTAAGTAACATTGGTAAACCCATAGGCTCTTAATTGCTAAACCATAAATTTCTTGAAGGTGATCCATTTTTTAAGTTAAGTTTGTATTCTCCACAGTGACCAGCAGGTTCCTTTGAACAAAGCTAACACTATTAAACATTTGTTGAATGAATGCTGGGCTTTACTAATATAATGAATGAATGAATTGATTTTCTCCATGACTACAGTTATTATGTCCCTGAGATTTTTTCCCCTGATTTATAACTTTATGTCTATAAAATTTTGCCAAAAGCATATGATTAAATTACACTTAATTATACATTTAACAAGGTGTCTCTCCTTAAATTAAATTCAGCTTTGAATTCAATTGCTTCTGTATTGAATTCAATAGCATTTTGTAAAACAAAACAGGAATTACCTCAAAAAATCTGTTTCAAGTTAAGCAGTACATCGGTAAGTTTTATTTGGGTACACTCAACCTTTTCCTAATATAGATTTTGGCTGACTTGCATAAAGACTTATACAATAGTTTTATTGGGATAAATTAGGAGACAGAAGGTTAAAAATAAAAGAAGACATCAACATGCCAACCACAAAGGCCAACACGGTGGGTCTGATCGTACATAAAAATTGTTTATATGTTTCTTGGCAGCCAAGCCAAAAAAAAAAAAAAAGAGAGAGAGAGAAAAGTGAGAGAAAAAGAAGCAGGAGAAGAAGGAGGAGAAATACAATGAGTTACCTAACTCTCTAATAGAAAAAAAGAAAATTTACTACTTTCTCCAAGACAGCATGTTTTTTTCTTGGTACTAAACTCAGAGCAAGTTCTCATGTGGGTCTTAGGTAGGGAACATTGAGTAATTTAATGGACAATGTCCTTATACCAATTTCACAGCAAATGCAGAAATGGGCCTCATGTGGCTCTTTCTTGTAAAGGCCTTCAATAAAAGTCGAAGGCATAATATTAAAACACCAGGGAGGAAGACAGTTCTGGGAGGGACCCAGCGAATAAGATGCCAGCATGTGTTCAATCCTGATCCAAAGGTAGAACTTAGAATACTGGCAGTTGTAAAAGACTTAAACTGGTTTTTGGTTGAAGTTTCATATTTGTTAGGAGCTGGAGGCAGTGGATTCTTCAAGATCCCCCTCAGGTGAGGGTTCTGAGGTTTTGATGTTTATGGTTAAGAATAGGCTGGTAAGATTTAGAATCTATTTGAGGAAATGAAAGGCCAATATATAATAAAACAATTCAAAACCTGAACCAGTGTTGTGGTCTGAATCTCCTCACTCCAAAAAGATAGTGGAATATGAAGGGGTTATTCGATATGGCAAGCTTCTAAATCTTTTTCATCTTTTTAATGCCAGGGTAAAGTTAAACTGTTTCACTAGGTTTTGGGATAAATTGCCAAAGATTTGTTCCTTAAGTCAATAATCTCTTTAAAATCTCAACTTGAGATTTCAAAACGCATACACATTATTATTCCATAAAATATCTGTATTTGTTTTAATATGAAAATAATGACAGCATCAGATGCTGATGAAGATGTGGAGCAACAGGACTCTCATTCATGGCTGGTGGGAACATAAAATGGTATAGCCATTTTGGAAGACAGCTTGGAATTTACAAATAAAACTAAACATATTCTACCATATAAACAAGCAATCACACTTCTTAATATTTACCCCAAAGAAGTTGAAAATGTTGTGTCCACACAAAAAGTTCCACGTGGATATTTATAGCAGCTTTATTCATAATTGCCAAAACTTGGAAGCATCCAAGATGTCCTTTAGTAGTGAATAGGTAAATGAACCATGGTTCATCCAGACAATGGAATGTGATTTGGCATTAAAAACAAATGAAAACAAAACAGGAAATTTTCTCAAACCACGAAAAGACATGAAAGAATCTTAAATGCATATTACTATGTGAAAGAAGCCAAGGACTGTATACTGTATGATTCCAACTGTATGATTATTCTGGAAAAAACAAAACTATGGAGACAGTAATAAAATTAGTGGTTGCTAGGGGTCAGGGAGAGATGAATGATTAGGATTTTTAGGGTACCAAAAATGCTCTGTATAATACTGTAATAGTGGATACATCTGCCCAAACTTGTAGAATATACAACACCAAGAGTGAACCCTAATATTAACCCTAATATCACCCAAATATGACTTTGGGTGATAATGATGGGTTTATTTATTCATTTATGAAGATTTTATTAATTTACTTTAGAGAGAGAGAGAGTTTGTAGTAATGTGGGGGACCCTCTCTCACAGGGAGAGGGAGAGAATCTCAAGCCGACTCCCTGCCAAGCACAGACCCTGACGTGGGGCTCTATCCCATAACCCTGAGACCACGATTTGAGCCCAAATCAAGAGTCAGGTGTTCAATCGGTTGAGCCACCCAGGTGCCCTGAGAAAGATGTGTTTAAATGTAGATTCCTCAGTTGTGACAAATGTACCACGTTGGTGGGGGATGTTGATAATAGGGGAGGCTATGTTTGTGTGAAGGAAAAGGATCTATGGGAAGTTTCTGTACTTTCCATTCAAATTTGCTGTGAACCTAAAGCTGTTCTAAAAAATAAAGTGTATTTTAAGAAATGTGTTAAATAAACTGTAAGAAGATAAGCCTTGTTTACAGACCAGCTTTGAGTACTGCTTGGTCCACTTCTCAAAGGTAAACCTAATTCAGCAAGAGACAAACAGGTAGTTGTACCCTGAAAAAATGTCACTGTAGGCTTCCATGCATCTACTATAGCCCTAAGTGAAACCAGTTAATGTTCTTACAGAGAGCTGAATTCTGAGTATCATTGTCTCCCAAAGTATTTGCCGGAAGTATCAGTAGAAAATAACTTAAACAATTGACCTGCTATGGGGACTTGAATGAGTCCATGAAGAGAAATAGCTTCACTTTTTTCAGATACAATACTGAGTCCCTCTTACTGATAATAGGCAAATCACTCAGAATTTCGCATTTGGGGTCAAAATATAAAAGAACTTATGTGGTGAATTTTGCCATTTAAAACTAATAAAAACAATAACAAACACTTTTATAGCTCTGGGATGTGTAAGTTTTGTATGCATGAACTCATCTCATCCTCCTGGTCACCTGTGAGGTGGGTACTAGTCATTTCAAGAAGGTAGAATTTAAGGCCAAGAGATTAAGTAAACTACTGATGGTCACACAGCTAGTGAGTGGATAAGCAGGGATCTGAACCAGTCAGCTTGACTTTGGAGTCTTTCTTTCAATATGTATACTAAACTGATTTGAGATTATTCTATTTAAAATCTTTCAGTTCTATAATCTTGAGTTACTTCAAGCCTCCATGTGGCCTAGAACTATCTTTGTAAATGTATCTGGGCCAAAGCCATCTCAGGGTCAGACTGTGGAGATGCAGCCATTTTTGTTCTCCTTTAGCTTTCTATTTTACTCTCTCCATTTCAGCGACTTTCTCTAGAGTTCATGGATTTTTTTTTTCTCCCTGACAACTTTACCTCAGGCTTATGGCATCATATCCTCTGAGACACGTCTCATGTCTCCATGATACCTTTCCTGCTTTTACTCCTCCTTGTCATCGGCTCAATTACTCAGGGCTTTACCATATATGTTCTGAGAAGAAATCTTGGTCTAGCTCCTTTTTTACCTCAGGCATGCCATAATTTCTAGCCAGCCTAGTGGTCAGTGCCCTGACCTGGTCTTGTCAGCAGTGGCTGGGAGAACTGGCAGTTAGTATATGTAAAGCAGGGTTATTCAAGGAGCAATGATGCAGACGAGATGTTTCCCTCTAAGGGGAATGTGTGTGACAGGCTTTCTCAGACTTGGCATGTCCACTACAAAGCTGAAGTAGGTGTTCTGTCGTTCTTTTGAATTTCTTTGAAGAGCTTGGTTTGTTTCATTACCGCGTGTCCTTTCTTTATCAAATATATCTTGGCAAGTCACTATTAACTCATTTATGTGGGAGGTGACACTGCTTCAGTGGGTATCTTCAGTGGATTGTCCAGGCCCCGAAAGTTCTTAATCAGTATCAAAATAACCTCTGGATTTCAATGAATGAACACTTGAAAGCATTTTCAGCTGTTAAAATGCTAGCATTAGTCAATATGAGTTTTCATGCTGGCTTGTTCCTTATATACTCAGTTTCTAATTTACAAAAAAACAAAAAACAAAAAACCCATTCTTTGTTGTGTGAACTTTTCTTTTTCCAGATAGCTATAATTTTATGTTTTCCTCTCTGGTTATATTCTGAGTTCACAAGGACCATCCCTACACTATTATCTCAGACGGACTTAGTTTCTGTTCTGTGTCACCCCTTCCTCCTGCCTCCATCTCTACTGGTTTCAAATGCCTGCTGTCCTTCTAGGGTTTTTCCATTTAAGTGTTTCACATCCACTGAGATATGTGCTAATTTTGTATAGAAATAACACTGAATTTGCAGATAGACAAATTAGTCATAAGAATGAGATGAGTGGTTTTGTCTAATATCTATTAGAAAAGTCTTCTGTGCTTTGGCAGCAATAGCTTTTTCAAAAAGCAATAGCTTTTTTTGCTTTGCTTTTGTTTGTGCTGATGGAATTTTACTTTCAAGCAATGAAAAAAATAAGATTAAATGTGCGTGCTTAAATCTGGAACTGTTTTTCAGAAAATAATATACAATTATACTGTTTTTTTAAACCAAAACCTCATGTTAAGAGGATTATCTTTTATTAAAAAAAAAGTCTTGCTGATAAAAGTTCTGGAGACTACATACTTGGGAAGTAAATGCTCCTTCTTTCATGGGAAGAACAATGTATAAACTTATGTCAGCTTTCCAGTAATAACAATGGTTATCTTGCTGATATATTGGGTGTAAAATACTCTATGGGAATACTATATTTCTTCTGGAAACATACTTATTTCCTTGCAAAGTTTCTTTACAATTGTTCTTTTCTGTCTTGTCACTTGAGTCAACTTTTTATTATACTAAACATTTTCAGTTATGCAATTTTGAAACAGCAAACTCTAAGAACAATAACCAAAATGATGTTGTGTGATATTTATTCAATTAGTTGTTTATCTTGTATTGCTACTTTGCTGGGACATTTACAAAACTCTTTTACTCTCAAGACTTCAATGGCCATAGTGTCTTAGAATGAATTTTCAACATCTATCTTAAAATATATTTATATTACATATTTATTTAAACTAACTACTTAAATAACTATATATATAATTATATATAACTATATTATAACCAAAATATACATATTTCCTCTTTATTGTGAGGTGGAATATTTTTTGTGTTGTTGTTGTTGTTGTTTGTATGTTTGTATCTTAGGACTTACTAGCTTGTATAACTTAATCATTATTTGCCAAAGGATTACAACTTCAAGGCCATTACTGATATTTCATGTGGTCAAGGAAGTACTATATTTAAAATTAAAACCACTTTGGAAAGTCTGTCATATGTAATATATTTTAACAGTGAACTAAAACTTAAGAGTTTAAAAAACAAATTCTTTTTGAAATAGGAAGCTATACGTGAAATCACACACATCACAGCACTAGTTTATAATAGGGTGCCCTCGTTTTAATTATTTTCAGAATATGAATTGAGCCAATATAGGTGATCTTTTTAAAAGTGGGCCTAGGAAAGATAGAAAATATTTTTATAGCCTTGGAGAAAAGGGATGTGGTCATTTGGAAACACACCATTAAAGACTTAATCCTAGTCACAATACGGAAAAGGCAATTGCACAGACCTTTCCAGAAAAAATACAGAGGATATGAGGTCAGGAAGGAGGAGAGAAAGAGGTTCAAAGCAAGGCACATCTGGGATTGTTAAGAACAATCAGAAGCCATAACATAAAGAAGACAAAAGGTGAATGTGCCTCTGTCTGTTCACAGCCATCTGGCTCAACGGACTTTAAATATTGAGCAAGCATTGTTTCAAAGACTTCTTTTTTCTCTTTCTGACCTCAGCTACTAGAAAACTACAGTTTATACAAAGTCAGCCTTTTTGTGGAGACCCCATTAATTCAGGAACAGTACATTTTTGAAAATTTTCCAGCCTGGGATAGTCTTAACTTCCTACTTACTGGAATCTCAATGCCCAAGACAATTTATAGTTCCCTAAAATTACACATAGATTGTCATCCCACGGTTGACTTAACTGAGAAAATTGAGTGATTTTTCCATAAACAAGCAATAAGCATTTCAGCCCCTGAACAAATGGTTAAAACAAATACACACCTGATTTTTTTTTTTTAATATTCAGGATGAAAACTGAAGTATGTTCTCTTTCTAAGTCTATGAAGAAAAATGGTCCATTTTCCATGGGAAGAAAAAGGCAAATTCTTCCTTTAGTAAAATAATATGAATCAAATATATGAGAATACCTGTTTACAAATAATTAATAAACTTATTTTTAGTATAGTTTTAGATTTACAGAATAAATGAGCAGATAATACAAATAATTTGATACACCATTTTCACCCCTCCTGATTTCCCCTATTATTAATATCTTAGTGTAGTTTATTTGTGTAGTTTATTTGTTACAGTTAATGCCTATTGATGCTTTATTATTAACTATAGTCTGTTATTTATATTAAGATTCACACTGTGTTGTTAAAGTCTGTGGTTTTAACCAGTACGTAATAATATATATCCACCATTACAATTTTACACAGAATAATTTCACCACCCTAAAAACTCTCTGTGTTTCACTTACCTATTCATTGCCTTCCTCTATCGCCTCAAAACAGTGATAACTGCTGACCTTCTGCTGTCTCTATAGTTCTACCTTTTCCAGAATATCATTTAGTTGATGTCATAGTTGTAGTCTTTTCAGACTAGATTCTTTCACTTACCAATATGCTTTTAAGGCTGCTTTGTGTCTTCATGGTTTAAGAGCTCATTTCTTTTTATCATGGAATAATTCTTTAAATATGCAAAATTTCTCAGACCAAATATAGCACTGAAATATAAGGGTACTTAAATATGTATCTTTAAGGAAAATTGAGTATCAAAAAGTTGTTTATTTCAGATGCACAAATAATTGTGAAAGATCACTAGGCTCAATAAAATTCTTTTTTGTCTGCAAAATGTATTATACTTATTTAGATCTTCCAGTACCACTAACAAGCCTCTAAGTCATACTCAATTCCTTTCTTACCCATCTGTAATACTGGGACCATTTGGTAGATTCCATAAGCTGGTATACCCCATTAATCAGAAGGATTGGCCGATAATATTCCATATATCCCCAAAGCCAAGAGAATTGGTCTGCTTCTTCTCTGACCCTCCGTATCGCTTCCTTCCCTCTCCTTCACACTGACTTAGGTATTAATACTCTATCAGAGAATTTTTTTTGTGGGGGATGAATAGCCATGAAACAGCAAGACATTTCTCTATGGCTGTTTTCCCTGCATCTCATCTTATCTGTGGTTGATGATTAGTTGTTTCTAGAGTTCTCCACAAATATAAATTTCCACTGAAATGAAAAACAGACAGGAAACTAAACAAACAAAAAGAATTAAAAAACCGAATCTTTCACTGGATCTGATGTCTCCTATTTTTATATACTCAGGCATAATTAGTTAAATGAGCATTTTTTAAGGTCAGTGTATTTATCATAAAAACTTCTCTGACTTAAAAATAATCTGTTTTTCATGTGCTTATGATCTAAGCTATATACAGTAGTAGTTTTTGTTTTCATTAATAGAAATCGGGTCATTTTACAAGTGTTTCTTTCTTTTTTTTTTTTTTAGGTGCTGATGATGTTCTGTTTCTTTTCTTTTTTTTAATTTTTTCAGTGTCCCAAGATTCATTGCTCATGCACCACACCCAGTGCTCTATGCAATACATGCCCTCCTCAATACCCACCACCTGGCTCACCCAACCCCCACCCTCCTCCCCTCCAAAACCCTCAGTTTGTTTCTCTTGAACATATGTTTGAGAAAGCCATTGCGATGATCTAGGCAAGACTGCTTTATAATCGCAAGACCGGAATAAATTTAGTCTCCTAGAAAATATAATTGAATAGTGTAATTAAAAGTTCATCTTTCTTCTAAATAACTTGCTTAAACAGAAAGACATCTTATACAATGGCTTAGATCCAGTATTTTTGCTCTGCTTCCTTTTCTTAGGAACCATATTGATTGCAATTTTAGAAATAAAGCTATTTAAACAAAATCAATTAAAACAATATTAAGAAGGTCAGACACATATTTATAAAAATCAAATGATCTGTTAATTAAAAAGCACAACCCATTAGTACTGTTGACGCTTGAAATTTCCATGGTAACAGTTAAAAAAATTTTAACAGCACACATTTTATTTACTTTGCAAAAGCGATGGATCCAGTAAAACAGGCTGATGACCCAAAACAGGGGGGGTTTATAGTCGTATGTTTGGGTTAGTAAATTGAGATGTGTCAGCAAGATTGATAGGGAAAGTAGACTTAAAGTCACAGCAAATTCCTCTAACAGTCATGGCTACTACATTGGGAAAATATAAGTAATGCTAAATTATCTACTTATATTTGTTTTTATAGTTGTAAATTTCCACATTGCTACATAGGCAAACATTGATTATTTTTACAAATACAGAATTGCGTCCATAGTATCACACGTTTTCCCCTTTGCGGGAGTTGATGGCCGCATTTTCTCTCATCTTTGCCATTATTTTTATTTTTTTTATTTAGTTTATTTATTTTTTTTCATCTTTGCCATTATTTTTAAAGACATAATCCCCCTGGCTACCCGCAGGGCATTTTCAAATTTTCCTTGTCCCCTCTCTTTTTAATCCCTTTGTATGTATTATAAGTAGTGAATAATAGTTTCTTCTGTTTATCTATTAGAAAACTCCTACCCTCCTACCAAACTCTGCTTGTATTCGGATTTCATCTGACCTGAATTCTTGACAGTCAAGTGTACAAATAATTCCATGTATGTATGTCTATCACATATATTGTCAATGCTGTTCGTTTATCAGTAATAAAAATGAATATCAACAAGTCAATGATGCCTTGTTGTGGAAAAATAAATGTAAAGATATATAAGTTGCTTGGTAGTCCGGGCTCTCAGAGGCATATGAGATATGGGGGAGATGTTATGAATGGAAATGAAATTATAGCAAACAACATGGGCTCTGAATAATCAGCACCTAGGAAGCGGTGCAGAGCAAAGAAAAGAAGCGGAGGAGGACAGAAGAGGGAGAGGCTGCTCAGCACTGGACGATCATGCTAAGGCCTGCCGAAGGAGGTAGGTTTTGCCTTGGGTCCTGTAGGATGGATGAGATTTAAATAGTGGGAAAGCAGGAGGAAAGGAGTTCCCAGAATAGGCACAGAGGGAACCAAGACGGAGAGAGTGTGGAAGTTCAAGATGTCTTGGACACACTGAAGAGACGGGAACAGAAAGTTCATGTCAGGCCTGGGTGAGAGATGAGCTTGCAAAAACAGACCGAGACCAGATTCTGGCAGATTCTGTATTTCAGGCTGGATAGTCCTAGTGATGAGCATCAGACAATCATTTTGTGGGTCTTGGCAGAAGAATGGGTGATCTTTGGACAGGCTAATCAGACAGTAGTAGGAAGGCTGCTTTGCCATGAGAAGACTGGGGAACTATGGAGAGGGAATTGCTGAGAGGCAGTGAGGTGGGAATGGTCCAGCAGTGATTAGTTTTAGTGATGTTGAATTTGAGATGAATGACTAAGCAGTCAATTAAGGTGGAAATATCCATTTGAAAATTGTTTTAGGAGAGAATATAGATTTAGAAATCATTCTAATTAGGAAAGTTTGACTAGGTTTCTCTCCTGCCTTCGAGGTCTAAAATTAAGCCATTGAAGGTAATGGCCAATTGAACAGATGACAGCTTTGAGGGAGAAAAAAATGTAAAGAACAAAAATTGGAGAGAGGACTGAATCCTGAATCTAATGTTCTCTTGGGAAGAGGAATTATAAAGGGAAATAAAGAAGTAGTTAGAGAAATAGGTGGACGAGAAGAATGTAGGCTTCTTGAAGTTACGCAAAAGAGGGATTGATTGACCCAGTTAATACTAAGGTCCACCTGTCAGAGAATAAGGTAGAACATTTGTTTCATCATGATTTTTCACTACATAGTTCACACATCGCTAGGAAATGCTTCATGTAACGGAATATACTTCTCCTCTGCCAACAGGTATCAACATACCCTGTGAACTGTTGCAGAGTGATTTATAATGTGAATAAGACCAGGAAAATGTGTTTTCCTTATGCTTGTGGATACATGTCAGTCAAAACATTCAAGAGCATAACCACAATGGCATGAAAACCTCTGGAGCCATGTTTTCTTCTCTTTCCTATTTTGCTAATTTCAGAAATCAGCTATTAAACACAGAGAATACCACAAAACGTGATCAGATCTTTTTTAATCCCCAAATCCAAAATGACTGAGAATTTGCTGTGAGAATACTCTGTCCATGCATGCCAGGATGTAGATGTTGCTCATGATAAGAGAGTAAGGGTTCAGTTCTGTAGAGGGATTGCTCTTGGCACTCTAGCTGGATGCACCTGTGCATACTAGTACAGAGGGAAAGGGTAGGAAAAGTAAATAGATTTGGATTCTGCAATACTGGAGATTGCACAATACGATGACTAGAGTTGGCTCCATTCATTGGCGTCCAGAATAGAAACCACTGTAATAATCCATCAGCCCTTGGAGTGCAATGTACAATCCTAGCTAAGGGGTAGTGGCTTTTTGGAATAATGTATTTATCCCTTGGGTTAAAGGTAAGAATGAAAAAATTGCTGAGGTTAAATTACCATCACCTTGCCCTGATGACTTAAAGTACTAGATGAGGGCTGTTACTGGCCATCTCTCCTGCTAACGCTGCTGAATCCAGACGAGAATTTGGGAGACTTGTTACATAACTGAAGCTGTCAGTTCAGCTCAGCTGGGAGAATCCTGGACCAGTTCCAGTCTTCTTTTGCCTCTGGCTTAGCTGCCTGATACTGAGCAAGTCACTGGACACTTATTTTCCACTGATGTTCTCGGGAAAGAAAGAGATGTGTCTATTCCACAGTGAAATACAAGAAGATTCTTTTAAAAAGTAGAAAACACATTAGGAATGGGTCATTTTCAAAAGGGTTCCTGGGTTTAGGAAATATGTACTTATTTTCTTCTAGGTTTATTTCAAATTGGTAATTAAGAATATATATTTTTTAAATTTTGTAAGAGCTCTTCGGGGAGAAATTCGCCACTTCTGGAAAATGAGCGTGGTTCCAAACTTGGAATCATATTTTTAGACACTGCAACCTGGTTTCTCACCAAATGTCCATAGCTTCCTACCGGATTTTCACTTTTTGTTGTTGTTGTCTTTTTTCTTCCTTTTTGATTCTCTCTCTCTTTCCTTCCCTTACTCTCTCTCTCCCTTTCCCTCCCTCATCCCATTGCCTCTACTTCCCCATCTCTGATGTGGAATAGTTTTTATTTTCAGACTACAGAGGTTCTTTGTTTTATCTTTAATGATATGTAAAAAAATATCCTTTGGAATTAATTCTGGAGAACAGAAATCACTGTACAATTTTATGAAAGGCAGGTCCAGCAAAGGACTGGTTCAGGTGAAGTGAATATCATACTGAAATTACCTATAATTTAGTTTAGGACTGAAAACTACTAGGAATAGCACCGTCTTGTAGTATATCCAGAATTGGAAAGGACTTTTTTTTTTTTTTTTTTAAATCAGGGGATACTTACTAATAACACTGATCGTGGAAAATGTAAATTTTAGTTTAGAATATAATAAATAGTAGAAAATGTCAAAACTTCAAAAAATCTGCATCAATCTGCTAACTACAGAGAGTTCATCAGAGCTAATAGAGATTTGGAAACTTTGGAAAAATGTGTATTCTTTCCTAAGTAGTACAAACTACAGCCCTGTGGGAGAATATTGGTTGAAGAGACTTAAAATTGTATGATTTATGGAATAGTAAGCAAACCTGACTACAAGGTGGTCTTCCATTTTCCAAAGAGAAGATCCTAAAAAAAGTTTTTGATTTACTTTGTTGTGCTTGGTTTGCCAAATTGCATACATACTTTTGGGGGTGCAGTTTAAAAAGCTATTTATAAAATTTAATTATTTTATTTGCACACACAATTTTAAAATTGCATGTTATCTAAATGATACAGTAATGAACAAATGCTGCTTTTTTCCATGTTCTCATTCTATGAAGCAACTATATTAAAACTTATAACTTGCATGAGTATTTTATAATGCCTGAATATAATTAAAAGGGTTTTCTGGAAATTATCCTTTAGATGCCAGTGTCTTTGTTATAACTGAAACCACTTGTTAGGTCATCTAAACCAAAGAATTTATCACCTTTCTATCCAAGCTGTTGGAGATATATCTCTTTTACATCTTATGCATAAGGTAAAATTGGAAATTTTACTGTAAGTCACAAATACCTTTTTGATAGTCATCATTTCAACAACTTAATCATTAATACTTTACATTTAAAAGTGATATATAAAACTTGTGCTTATATCCCAAACTTGTGATTATCAGGTCATACTCTAAGAATAATTATTAAGTATGCATAAATTTATTTGCCACCTTTTATGAAGTTAATTCCATCATTAATTGAGTTATTTTGGGTTAGTGGACCTTTCCCAAATAGAATTTTATTGTTAAAATAAGAGAACTCCATTTAATATTTGAGATTCTATCAGATGACTTTCTTGTTTCTGAGGAATAATTTTGAAAAAATAACTCACCCTATATTCAAGTATATATGCTACTTGTGTTTTTTAGTGATTGGGTCTATTGAGGGTAATATAATAAGGGTAATATATTTGAAATATCTTCTGAAGCATATATTCTCTTCTCTTTAGGCAATTTCAATCCCTGTGGTTAACATTGCCATAGAGAAGATGAGGGTAATTACTCAGGCCTGAAGAAGCAGCAGCATAGGAAAGCTCTACCAACTGGAAGAGGAAGTAGGATGACCTTCTGATTCCACAGGAAGGTAAAGAAGAAGGTAAGAGTAGCAGCTGGAGTAAGAAGTGAAAGAAGGTAGCAGCTGGAGTAAGCAAGGAGAGCGCTCTTGCTTCTGTCATTTGCTTAAAACTCAAAGATAGAAGGGCATAGACACACTCATATAAGTTTCTTGGAGTCCTAGACATGTCCTAGGGAAGATAGCCAGTCTCTCAAAGAAGTTGTCTCTTGGGAGTCACATGAACATGGCATCTGGCAGTAGAATGGAAATTGGAGGGGGAGATGAACCATGAGAGATTGTGGACTCTGAGCAACAAACTGAGGGTTTTGGAGGGGAGGGGGTGGAGGTTGGGTGAGTCTGGGGGTGGGTATTGAGGAGGGCACGTATTGCATGGGGCACTGGGTGTGGTGCATGGACAATTAATCTGTAACACTGAAAAAATAAAATAAAAGTATTTGGGGGAAAATAAAGGAAAAAGCCAAGGAAGGTGATCTGAAGAAAAGCTTCATAGAACTCTGTGCACTTCATTATGGTTTCAACATGGACAGGATGTGAAAAATAGAAAAGATACCAGTGGCTAAAATTTCAGCATAATTAATGTTAACAATTTGTGCCACCATATTTACATTTTTTAATATAGTAGCATCGATTATTCAGAGTTCAGTTAAACCAAGAGAATTCACTTTAGATCAGGAGTTGGCAAACTTTTTGTGTGAAGGGTCAAACAATAAATTCTTTTTCAAGTTTTTATTTAAATTCCCATTAGTTAACATTCAGTGTAATATTGGTATCAAATATAGAATTTAATGATCATCATTCACATACAACAGCCAATGCTCGTCATAGTAAGTGCCCTCCTTAAAACCCATCACCCCATTTAACCCATCCCCTCATTCACTTCCCTTCCTTTCTTACATCGTACACAAAAATAAACAGATAAGAAATATTTTAAACTTTGTGGATCATGTGGTCTCTGTTGCAACTACTCGATTCTGTTGTCGGAGTGTAGAATCCAGTACAGCTGATATGCAAATATATGGGAGTGGTAGGTTCCCATACAACTTTACTTAAGGACACTAAGTTTGAAACACATACAATTTTCATACATCACAGCATATTATTCTTTTCATTTTTTTTCCCAAACAGGTAAAAATGTAAAAACCATTTTTAGCTTGCAGGCTATCCCAAAGCAAGATGGTGGGTGGTGCTTGGCATCACAGGGATCTTATATAGAGAATTGAAAACATACAAAACTATTGGAAGGAATGGAGGAACAGCCCTAGCCTCAATGACCAGGAACAACGAGTAGCTCCAGAAATTACTCTGCCTTTGCTATGAGCAGGTAAACTATTATCACAAATGCAGGAAGCTGAAAAATCACGAATCTGCTGCTAATTGTGCTGACTTCCCGGGCTGGAGTCCCAGACTTCAGGGCCAGGATCCAGAAATCCGCCACTGCTGTTCTAGGAAGCTGCTGAATCAGGAATTCACCCACCACGTTGGGAAGTCTCTGCAATAGCTTCCGCCTTGGCTTAATCCTTTCCAGCAAAACGTAGGCCTCAGACTTGGCTTTTGCCTACATTTGATTCCATTTCTAAACATTCCTACATGTGTATGGTGGAACCCAAATCATATCCTAGTGCCCAAAGAGTCTGAGCAATGGTTTTTAATAAACCTTCCAGCTCCTGCATGTTAGCAGTGGGTTTAAACGGATGTTTGACAAAGCAATTAAAGATATGGAATATAGCCCAATGACAGGGGGATGGACTCAATTAAGATGACTTCTCCGGCATTTGTAAAACTTTCTGTGAGCTCCCGGGAAGATTAAGTCCTCCATAGAACTCCCACAAAATAGTATAATGGCAAAAACGATTGTATACATATCTTCCACTAGTACCACCGCCCCAAACGATCACTTACTCCCTCTCACTGAACTATGAATTTTCCACAATTGCACAAAGAGATTTGTGTCATCATGTTTATCGTGTCCCTGTTTGAAATAGCAATAAAAAGGGCTCATTAATACAGAAAAGGGTAAAGATTTTGGCATAGACAATAGAACAATTAAAAGAGAGATGCCTGGGTGGCTCAGCTGGTTAAATGTCTGCCTTTGGCTCAGGTCATGATCTCAGGGTCCTGGGATCAAGCCCCAAGCCGGGCTCCAGCCCTACATTGGACTCCCAGGAGCCTACTTCTCTTTTTCCCTCTGCCTCTCGCCCCGCTTGTGCTCTCTTGCTCTCTCTCACTCTCTCAAATAAATAAATAAAATCTTAAAAAAAAATAAAAATATGGTTGTAGATACTGACATGGAAAGAGATCCCAGACACATTGTAAACAAAGAATTCAAGAATAGTTTATGAAGTATGATCCTACTTTGGGAAAGATAATTTTTTAAGTGCATTATTATCTTTATGGGTTAGTTCTCATCTTAAATATAATCCAAAGGTATAAATATAGTTGATAGAAGTTTAGAAAATAGAAAGCCAATGTTCTCCATAATCCTCATTTCCTGAGATAACCTGGATCAGTATTTTTTTTTATGTGTATTACTTTTTTTTTGTACACATACAAAGTTTAAATTACATTTTTAAGAGAATTTTGTTTGAGATACACATTTTTATTTTTAGGAATAAGATTTGTTGTGTCAGGGCTGTACCACTTAGGGACTTTTGTGGCACTCCGAATTTCACTTTTCTGCCAAAAATAGCCATACGAGGCCACTGATTCCTTCACAGATAATCCTTCTGTGAGCTAACATACAGGACTGACTTGTTTCATAAATGTGGTTTCAGTTTTACGCAATTTTATTTTTTTTAATTTTTTTAAAGATTTTATTTATTTACTTGGCAGAGAGAGAGAGAAAGAGCACAAGCAGGGAGAGTGGAAGAAGGAGAAGCAGGCTCCTCACTGAGCAGGGAGCCTGATGCGGAACTCAATCCCAGGACCCAGAGATCATAACCTGAGCCGAAGGCAGTTGCTTAACCAACTGAGACACCCAAGCACCCCTACACAATTTTAAATTGTAACATGTTTCAGAGGCGATTGTTTTCCACAAGTACTGGAAAGTGCTATTATTTGCAGTGCAAATATGACATTTAATTAATCCAAGACAGGCAAGGTACTTGTAAACATTAAGCAAAAAATTGATGATGTATCTTTGAGAAGCACTACATTTTGTTAGGTCCTGCTTGAACACTTGTGTAATTCTCAAATTGTAAAGCCTCTAACAAAACCTTGAATTTCCTATTGTTGTACAAAAAGAGAATCTACATAAAATAAGTGTAGGAGCTATGTCCATCTTGACTTAATACCTTCCTGAGACTATCTCCATCATCATCTCTCCCTATGTGCATGGGTCCATCATTGCTTTTCTTGAAACAAACTATAAAACATATGATAGGTTTATCAATTTCATTACTACAACAAATTTATTTTCTACTTGAGCAAAATATACATAGATGAATAACCTGTCATTAACTAACTATAAAAAAACATAATGTCCAATAGCGATTAACTCTAGAGGGAATAAGAAACTTAAAGTAATTATAGTTAAACCTGACTAGTTTTGAGTAAATGAAAGGAAAAGAAAGCAAAATGGAAAAAGGCTGAACTGTCAAAAGCATTTAAGCAGTAATTTTCAAACCATTGGGCCTTAGAACTTCTTTATACTAAAAAAGCATTGAGAATGCCCATGTAGGCCTGCCAGATAAAATATAGGCTGCCTAGTGAAATCTGAATTTCAGATAAACAATGAATAATTTATTAGCATAAGTTCATCTCAATATTACATGGGACATATGTATATTAACAGTTATTGATTGCTTATCTGAAATTCAAATTTACTGGGCATCCTATAGCTTTATTTACTAAATCTGACAACCTTACCCCATTTTGTTATATCTGTCAGTACTTTCCATATTATAAATTAAAAGTGAGAATTTTTTAAAAAATCTGTACTCATTAATTCACATTAAGATAATAACAATAGACCTATCACAGAAGCCACAATTTTATGAAAAATAATTACACTTTCCTTAAAAAACAGTGAGAGGGTTGGAAGGGTTTTACATTTTTGCCAATCTCTCTAACATCTAGCTTAATAGAAGACAGCTAGATTCTCGGACTAATTCTCTATTGAATCTATTGCACCATGTTGTCTTATTTAAAGTATCTGAACAAAACACGGCCTCACTCAGATGTATAGTTTAGAAAAAGGAGTAGTATTTTAATGCCTCTTTGGAAAATTGTGGATATTCTTCTTTGATCTATACCCCAAATCCATAACTGATAGTTTCTTAAAGGTTGGTTGCAATAAGGAATCAGAAACTATAACAGTTACTTTTTCACACTGTCACAGTAAAACCCATTCGTCTGTTTAGCTCTTTGAATGGATATTCTGTCCTTGTTTTGTTACACCATGGGGCATTAGCCATTTGGGAAATAATTGGCTTACTGGTGTATGTAGTTCTTTCAAATGCTCTTTATACAGTATCAGGAGACCACATTGGTTAATAGCACCACCAATCACCTCAGAAGAATCTTTAGCATTGAAGAGGTGTCAAGCTCAATGTGGTAGATTTATGTTTTCCCGAACACTAATTTTTACTTGAAAATTCAAATTGTGTCATTGGCAACAGATCTTAGTAGTTTTTTTCCCCTTCAAGTTAACGGGCACATTTTGTTTCTTTTCAAGAAAAAGTTTGCCAGACACCTGAGTCTGAACAATCCCCATCAGTCATGTTCTCAAGTAGAGAGGGCATTCCTGTTAAAAAAGCATCTTGTTCAGTTGGCATCATGAACATTTTCCTTAAGGCCACCATCATACTTAGGCAAAAGTACTTTTATGTGAACTTCCAATTTTCATATCACAATATTGAAAAAATATGTATTTAAGGGTAGAGATTTAATTAAAGTAATACTTAATCAAAGTGATTCTTAGGGGAAATTGGCTTTCTTTCTTCCCCGCAGGGGTGTGTGGCAGTGAGGACTACAATGACCCCTTGTGCCGTTTGGTGCCTTGATTCAGGCTAAGGTGCCATGACCATGACTTTCCCACAGGTGTTCCATGTCGGCCCGGTGAAGAGTCAAATGGCTTCCTGGTATTACTATAAAGATAGTTATGACTTTGTGAACTTCCTGAAAAAGTCTTGGGAACCTGTAGAGTTGTGCATGCCAGGCTTTGAGAACCACCGCTTAAAACAACAGCAACAAAACTGTACTGTTTTCAAGAGCACTTTATTTTTTCTTTTGTTTGTTTTGTTTTTTTTGTTTTGTTTTGTTTTTGTTTTCAAGAGTACTTTAAAGAGCAGGTAGTTACAATTGAAAACACCAATATTTCTATGGACAATAATTAATGGACCAAACCAACATATTTTCTTTAACATTCACCATCCAGCCGTTTTCTTCTTTTCAAAAAAGATACCCTTCTCTTTTATTTTTTTAAAGATTTATTTGTTTGAGAGAGAGAGAGAGAGAGAGAGAGAGCATATGCACCCAGAATGGGGGAGGGGCAGAAGAGGAGAGAGAAAGAGAATCCCAAGCAGACTCCCTGCAGAACCCTGAGCCTGAGGCTGGATCTCATGACCTCAGATCATGACCTGAGCCGAACCCGTGAGGCAGAGGCTCAACCAACTGCGCCACCCAGGTGTCCCCAAGGTGCCCTTATTTTCTGTCGCTTCAGTCTACCATCTCCTTTGGTTAAAGTACCAACTTCTCATTTGGTCCCCTACGCATCAAAAATTCTGCTCATTGGCATCTGTGTCTAAAACAAAATCATATCTGAGTGCGAGGAAAACCTACAGTGATCTGAGAAGGTCTTTCTTTGTTTGGGGTTGCATACAATTTAATGCGAGCCATGCCCCAAGGCCACAGCAACATTGCAGTAGCCAGCTCACTCCAAGGTTAAGTCTCACCATCCCCTTGCTTCAAAATAGTCTGGTGAGTAAGTTTCTCACACCTTGGTCTGGATCCAGCCTCTCTTTTACTTTTCTCGTTAATTTTCAAAGTGCATGTGCACACACACAGGCGCATGCATAGACAAGTCAGCCCCACCACTTGCTATTTCCTAAACATACACTTATAAGCTTCCATGTCTTTGCACATGTTCTCTTTTCTGTCTCAGATGTTCCTTCCAAATCCTCATTTACTGAGCAAATTTCTCCGCAAACAAGTATTTGCTCATAACTCGTCTTGTCAAGAGACCATTCACGAGCACCTTTTCAAAAATATCATCCCCTCCAGCAAAGAAGCGTTTCCTTCTTCTTTGTTTTGTCTTTCATTCTCACGTCTGACATGCAATATAGAATACTTACCTTGATCAATTGCTGCCTCACCCACTAGAATGCATGTACCACTAAGGCAGAGATTTTTGACTATATTGTCTGCCATTATGTTTTCCACCCCTACTAGTACTTTCCAAATATTTGTAGGTGCTCGATAAATATTTGCTGAATGAATGAATGATTTCAAACAGCATCTCCTCTTGTATCCCTCCGCCTTAGTAAGGCAAATTGAATTGCATTTTTCCTCACTATTTTCATGCTACATACAGCATTCCACTATTCATCACTTTGTTTTGACCTTATTTATTTTTAAAATGTGGTGTTTCTACCAGATTGGGAAACCCGTGGCATATATAACTCAATTTATTCATCCTCAGCTCTTGGCACATGCTGACACGTAGTAGGTGTTTTGGAAACATTTGTCGAATGTAAAACTAAGTGAAGCTCCATGAGGCAGTTAAAATGAAAAATGTAGAATAAATTGAAGTTTGCATAAAATGCCATGGTTGATACAAGCAGCTATTTTAAGTAAAAAAAACAAAAATTACTGAATGGTTTTGAAAATATGGCTCAGAACTACGATTCCCACTGAAACTAATAGCATATGTAAATACTTCTTTCTGTGTTAAACATGGTTGATATCAAACTGGGCTGTCTTGAGCCAAAAGTTTTCCAGCGATCCTGTCTTAGTGCCAGTGGTCTCTGCTTCAGACACCCTTCTATCTTTCTTGTTCTCTTACTCTCTCCAGGAAAGAAATTCTGATCTGACTCAGTTGTCTTCGAGTTAGCTTCCAGAAGCTAAAAATAGCTTATCATAGTGCTATTTTTAGTCTTCGATCTCTAATTTCTTTAAGGGATAGTTTTCTCACCTTTAAAGAATTCAGATACCAGGTGCCTTGTGAAGGAGAAATTTGTCAGGATATTTCTTCTATTAACCAATGAAGTCATACCATACAAAGGTTCTTTTTTTTTTTTTTAAAGATTTTATTTATTTATTTGACACAGAGAGAGAGAGATCACAAGTAGGCAGAGAGGCAGGCCGAGAGAGGAAGGGGAAGCAGGCTCCCTGCTGAGCAGAGAGCCCGATGCGGGGCTTGATCCCAGGACCCTGAGATCATGACCTGAGCTGAAGGCAGAGGCTTTAACCCACTGAGCACCCGGGTGCCCCCATATAAAGGTTCTTTTTAAAAATGAATCTGATTTATTCCATTAATTAGTCATGAAAAAATGCTTATATCTTCTCATGGCATTATTCACATTATAATGAAAAAGTAGAATTGAGAATTTTACCCCAAGGATCAAAAAACGCCCTTGTGGTTCAGTTGTGTGGTTAACCAGTCCCTTCAGAAGGTAGACAATTGATTGCAGGAGTGAGAGTTGGGGTGGGAAGAGGTTGGGGTACAGAAGGAGGAGCCAAATGAACCATCTGAGGACCCAGAATGTTCCCGGAGTTTGAGAAGGGTCAGGGCGGGGGACGAGGGGGTGGGGTTGGAAGAGTAGTGGGAAGAGTTCAGAGCCCAGCAGCCTGGGGCCAAAGTTCAGACCCCTGACCTTTTATTTTCACATGTGTCTGTGGGAAAGCGTCTACAATGAAGATTATACTAAATGGTTTGCTCCCCACCTTGATCCTGATTATGGAAACAGGAGAAATACAGTGAAAAAAAAAAGGAAAGTGAAAATATAAGGCTTGACTGTATAAAATTAATAGTCATTTATGTAAACTCTGTGTAGTTTGTTGGCTTTTCATATGATAATAACAGTGTGCCTATTACTAAATGTGATTTATTAACCACTATAAACTTTAATTTGATTAGAATTGCTCATGCTTGCAGAGTCTACCATTAATAAACAACATCATAATCTGCCTACAACTTTAAAGAACAGGTAAATTGTCAAAAAGGACTCATACTTAATCACCTGCACCAGATAAAATTTTAATCTTTTATGGGAAATGTAACCAGTAAAAGAGGGCATGTATGCTACAAATAGAACTTCTGTATGTTGTTTGCGTTTTATGATGGCTGGTAAAGTATTCCTGGCTGACCTTTCTGATCTTGCTGATTAAAGCCTTAGGTTTCTGTGATTCAAGTCCTTGAGAATACATACCTATGTCTAAAGTGATTTTTTAAGACATCCTCAGCAGAGACAAAATATGGTCCATAATATGACCTTTGTTATCCACTTCATAAATCTGATATTAAAGATGGGAGGCTTCAACTTCCAAATATTTCTCACATATCTTTTGATAACTTTTACCATCAGAAATGTATAGTGTAAAATGTAAATTCTGTAGTGAGTACTAATCTTGACATGATGTGTGACAGCACTATTTAAATTCCTTATCAAGAGAGTAAATGCAGCTTTTAGAGAACATTAAAAAGGTGTTCACATTTTCAGAGACCAGTTTTCAACTGTGAACATGTCTGCTGGTACAATAATGATCGAGTTCATTGGTCCATCAAGCTGTATCCTTCTGTCTGAGGCAGCTTTTCATTTGCATATTGACAGAAAGGATGACCTTCTCTTCTGACCTTTTAACCCCAATGAAGCTAATCCTGCCTTTACTTGGAAAAAGGGGGTGGAAGGGGTCCTCCTGCTTCAATTGTTTTCTAAATTTAAGTAGAGGGCCCTGTTGTTTTCACAAAAATTAAGATAATTAGCACAATTAATAATCATCAATTTAGAATTCCACAAAATATTTAACTGATATGTTGTGCTGTATAAATGTTATTAAAATCAATTGTCATAGAAGTAAAAGCAATACATGAACAGATTCACTGCCCATCAAATCAATAAACAATAAAATGAAATGGTTAGATAGAGCATTGCCTTTTACTAAATCAAACAACTTGATTTTTCCCCAACAGCCTTGGAAGACTATTAAAACCAGACATAAACTAGCTGGAGAGCTTACTTGTGGTTTAAAATAAAAGGCAAAAATCCCTCCCTTCTATCCCTGGTGATTTAACCTTTGGAGCTCATAATCCGAAAGAGAACAAAATGCCCCAGAAGAGACGTATCTTGCTGTCATTGGTGGATAGGCGAGCAGAATAAACTAGATACAATGGAAAAGCTTGGAATCTTTTCATCTATAATAAGAGAAACATAGCCACTCAATGTTACTGCTTCTCTGAGCATCATTGTGGAGTTTGGCAAATGCTCACAAAAGCTGAGTTTACTTAACATAACTAATAACAAATTTATGCATTGACAGTGCATCAATTTATAAAATGGGAAAAGAGAGTTCTTTTATTATCTATCATTGGAAAAAATATTTTTTTACAAAAATGCTGTAAACTTCTCTCATTATTTTGATTAATTTGACTTTCTGATGGCTCTACCAAGAACAGTTCTTTTATTTTTAAGGAACTGGAGTGCTATTATTAAATATATCAATCAATATCAGAGACCATGGAAATAGGTAAAGTGAATTTTAATTTATTCAATTCAACACTTTTATATTAGGAACAAAAATACATTTGCTTCAAAAAAAAGTCTTACATTGTTTCTAGGCTTGGATGTTTGATAAATGCAAATCAGATACTTACATGTGTTGGCAATTTATAGATTTGATTGAAAATACTCAGTTTGGAAAAATTCAAAGAAAAGCTCCAAATAAAAGATGGTTAAAATATTTGTTACATAGATCACTCATATAAACAAACTCAATAGATAAGCATATATTTTTTTCTTCTTAATCACTAAAAGTTTAAAATTTTTTTTTCAATTATGTAGGTTGCCTCTAAATTGTAGTCATACACATCATTATAAAATGAACAAAAACAAACTTTAAGTTAAATTCTGTCTTAACTTCTGCCAAAACCTCACTCAAAATGAAGTTTCTGGAAAGGCTTTAAGGGCAAATATTGATTGATTAAGCACCCTCACTTCCCCAATTTTCACAGTGCTCTTTTATATTTATTAACATACATTATTTGTAATCTCTTCTTGCCTTCCTGAGATAGTTCATATCTTCCCTTCCTTATTTTTTTTCACTGAGACATCTACTTAAATAAGTCTTTGGAACACTTTGGTTATTTATTTATTTGTTTGTTTGTTTATTTATTTATTTTTAGCACTTTGCTTATTACTAGATATTTTTGGAGATCACTTTAACACATTAAGGCTAATAAAGTGACATTTACTAAATTATGCCTGAAGGTTCCTAACCAATTCCATCTGAAAGAGAATAAAATCAGTTTTGCATTATAACATTCAAAACTGATTTTGACTGCTATTGCCACTTTAAAATTGACGATTAACTAGTTCATTTTTGTTCTGGAGCTTTCTGGAAAGTAGACGAATCATGTGGACTTTTAAGTGTTCTTTAACCTTTATTTGGAAGTTACCACATTGTGCAATCATGGAAAGAGAACGTTTTTATGTTGGTAATTATGCTCATATACCTCTGAACCTAATCTCTGGGAATTGAAAATAATTTTTGTTAATGAATATATTTGTTTAAGATATTAGAATTTAAAAAGAGCAAAATTCTGTGAAATAGTCTAATTTATAAGTACAACATATCCATTATTCTGCTGATAATGGAAGAATAGATGTGTTTGCACTTCTTCCTAAGATTTTGAGAATTCTAATCATATACCGTGCTTGTTATGTTCCTTCATTATTAAACTGTGATCACTGAAGAACTTGAACTTGAAACAAGCCACTTACAAAGTGAATAACAATTGGTATTACACGTATCCTGTCTTTGCTTTTGATCCTAATCATTCTGAGCTTTGGGTTGCATTATGAACAAGTAGATTCAGAATTCAACATCCTAATGCAGTAAAAACTAACTCACATTCATTCAAAATGGAGATGTTCCAAGAACTTTATGACCAAACGTGTCAAGTTTGAGTTCTTGGCTCTGAAATGCAGGGCTCTCTGTAGAATGAGCAGCAGACAGGTGATCTCTCTGTAGAATTCATTGTCAGGAACTGGAAAATTATTAGTTGGATAGGCGATACCTGGTTCCAATCTCACATAAGACTGAAGCAATTTCCTCAGTGCAATGTGGCATTTTCATGAGTCTGCTTTAAGTTTCATTCTGCAGCATCAAGGGGAAGACTTATGAGGTATTTCATGTAAATCAAGAAAACATTTTTACAATATTTCAATACATATCAATAGTTGGTATAGGAATATAGCTCTTGGAATAATAGTTCCATTTATTTAATGTATTTGCAAATCAACTGAAGGACTTTAGTCCTTCAACTTTAGTCATGTCTTGCAAACTGTGTTAAAATTCATTGTTTTTGGGGTGCCTGGGTGGCTCAGTCGTTAGGCGTTTGCCTTCAGCTGGGGTCATGATCCTAGGGTCGTGGGATTGAGCCCCATGTCAGGCTCCCTGCTCAACGGGAAGCCTGCGTCTCCCTCTCCCACTTCCTCCGCATGTGTTCTTCTCTCGCTGTCTCTCTCTCTCTCTATCAAATAAATAAATAAAATCTTTAAAAAAATTATTGTTTTTATTTCTTAATAAAAATGCAATGAGGTTCTCATTGTTAAAAGTTTAGAAAACAGAAAAGAACCAAGATAATAAAATTCAACCATAATCTGTCACTTAAAGATCACTACTATTGATACTATGTTACTATATTCTGGTATTTTTCTGTATAGGTATAGTCTATATATCCTCACCCATCCATATTTGAAGAGAAAATGTAAAAAATAGGTATTTGTGATTATTTGGATTCATTTAGCATTTATTCTCCTTTCTAATAACTCCCGATTTCTTATTTCAAGATCACCTCACCATTGTTATAGTCTTGGTGGGATCATAAATCAAAAAGCCTTTTCCTTCCCCAACCAAGGACTGGCAGTTGGCCCAAAATAGGGCAATTAGTCTCTTTCTTCCAGGACTTTGGGTCTTAAGTGAAGTGACAGAAATATGGGTGGGATGGGGGGGATAGAAAACATTTGGAGCTCACTTGTCTTGATAGACAAGTTGGGAAAGATATACAAGTAGCACCCTGCCGTATTTCCAGTCCTATCTATGTCTTACCCTGCTTCCTGGACTCATCTGTCTGGTTGCTCTTACCTGTGCCATCTGTTAAGTGCCTGAGACAAAGCTGGTTTTTGTGTCTATAGCCAAAGAACTTGATACACTGAGTATACAATTTTATAAACTGTTTATTTCACATCCATATATTATGACTATAACAAGTACATATATATTTGCCATAGTAAACTATGCTATAGTAGAAATCTTTAGACATAAATATTTATGTGCATTCTGGATTATTTCCTTAGGTTCAATTTCTGGAAGTAGAACTACTAGTCACCTTAAAGTCTTCTTATTTCTACTGATCAATAATTCCAAAGAATGGTTATGCCAGGGGTGCCTGGGTGGCTCAGGCAGTTAAGCATCTACTTTCAGCTCAAGTTATGATCCCAGGGTTCTGTGATCAAGCCCCGCATCAGGCTCCCTGCTTAGCCAAGAGCCTGCTTCTCCCTCTCCCTCTGCTGTTCCCCCTGTTTATGCTCTCTCTCTCTCTGTCAAATAAATAAATAAAATCCTAAAAAAAAAAAAGAATGGTTATGCCAGTTATGAGAATGCCACTTCCCTATACTCCTTCCCAAACTATACTTATTTAATATTGCCAATTTGACAAGAAAAATATTTTATATTTTAAATCTGCTCTTCTTAATTACCAGTAAATTGAGATTTTTCATCTGCTGTTTGGCCATTAAAATGTCTTTGTTGAATCATTACTTGCACATATTCTTTACTTATGTTTTTTCCTACTACTAAGTATGTTTTCACTATATTTATTTGTAGGAGCTTTCTATATATTAAATGCATGAGCCTTTAGATTAAGCATGCTGCAAATATTTTCACAATTTGCCATTTGACTTAATATTTTAACTATTTTGGGCTCCTGGGTGGCTTAGTTGGTTGAGCAACTGCCTTCGGCTCAGGTCATGATCCTTGAGTTCCGGGATCGAGTCCCACATCAGGCTCCCAGCTCCACGGGGAGTCTGCTTCTTCCTCTAACCTTCTCTCCTCTCATGCTCTCTCTCACTTTCTCTGTCTCTCAAATAAATAAATAAATCTTTAAAAAAATATATTTTAACTATTTTTTGACATACAGAAATTAAATTTTTAAATAGATTTCTTAATCTTATCCCTTTATGTTTCTATCTTAAGAGCTGATCTTAAGACTTCTTCACACCCAAATACATAAATATTCACCTTTATCTAGTTGAAACAGGGCTAGCTTATTTTAAGCATAACTATAGTTTATACACATTTTAAATCTAACTTATTTTAAACCTTTACTGTACTCGAAGTAATTTTTATATATTATGTGAAGTAGGAATTTGATTAGATGGCTCAGTTGGTTGAGTGGCTGCCTTTGGTTCAGGTCATGATCCTGGGATAAAGTCCCTCCTCGGGCTCCCTGCTTAGTGGGTCAGAGGGAGAAGTCTGCTTCTCCCTCTGACCTTCCCCCTCTCATGCTTGCTCTCTCTGATTCGCTCTCCCTCTCAAATAAATAAATAAAATCTTTTAAAAAAAAAGAATTTATTCTTTCTAGATGGTAATAGAACATCCCAATATATATCCGTTGATCAAATATCAATAATATGATTTAAATAATCTCTCCTTTCACACTTATTTTAAATACCTCTTTTATCATATAACGCCTTGTTATATGAAGTGTGAGTCACAGAGCAGGGGCATTACAATCACTTGGGAGTTTTCTAGAAATGCAGGATCATAGGCTCTAACTCAGATCTACTAAATCATAATTTGCATTTAAATAAGATCTCCAAGATTTGCATGTGCATTGTTAAGAAGCACTGGTTTCACTTTCTTCATTCTCAAGTCATTCACCAGGTAATTCATTTTATTTTAGTACAATCTCATTATTTTTTAAATGACTATTTTTTTCTTCTTTGTTCTTTTTTTTAAAGATTTATTTATTTATTTATTTGAGAGAGAGAGAGAGACTGAGAATGAGAGGGGAGAAGGTCAGAGGGAGAAGCAGACTTCCCGCAGAGCCGGGAGCCCGACATGGGACTCAATCCCGGGACTCTGGGATCGTGACCTGAGTCGAAGGCAGTCGCCCAACCAACTGAGCCACCCAGGCGCCCTTCTTTGTTCTTTGAGATAAACTTTCTAATCATGTGGTCAAGTTCCAGAGGATTTCTTTGCATTTTATTTTTTTGGAACTGCATTGACATGTCATAAATTTTTAAAAAACATGTTCAAGAAGCATACTTCTATTCCTAATGTACTAAAACTTTTTTGTTTCAACTATATCTAAACTTATTGAGAGCCATTTCCAGATCCATTGAGATGATTTTAAATTTTTCTTTGACTCTGATGAGACATATTACACTAAGAGATTTACATATAATAAACCACCAATGCATTCCTAAGATAAAATCGATTTGATCATAGTTTTTTTTAAAAATAAACTTTTATAGTTTCTAGTTTTTTCTTTAAGATTAGAAGAATCACAGACAAGTAAGACAATTTTGTAGAACTTTTGTGGTGTGTGTGTGTGTTTGTGTGTATGTGTGTGCGCGCGCATGCGTGTGTATGTGTGTGTGTACATTCATGTGTATGCCATTATTGCCAGATTTTATTGTCACAGTTAAGGCTTGGTAACACACCTTGTGACAATTTTCATGTTTTAATATGCTTTCTCCAGTATTTTATTATGAAAAGACTCAAACATACCCAAAAGCATATAAAATTGTATTTGAATGCTCATACAGTTACCACATAGATCCTACAATTAACCTTTTTTATAGTTGAATTATCCTTTCCATTCATATTCCTATCCTTCTATCTATATTTTAATCTGTTAATTTTACGCTTTTTGAAATAAGTTTCACGTATCAGTACACTTCCCACTGGCCATGCCACCATGTATTTTACTATATAAAGTTCAATATTTGTCTTCTATTTCTCTCTCCTTCTGTAAAATTTACGTACAATAAGATGCATAAATCTTTTTTTCTTTTTTTTTTAAGTAGGCTCCATACCCAGGGTGGAGCCCAACAAGGGGCTTGAACTCATGACCCTGAAATCAAGACCTGAGCTGAAACCAAGAGTCAGACACTTAACTGACTGAGTCACCCAGGTGCCCCAAGACGCATAAATCTTTCTCATTCCATTTGATGGGTTTTGACAAATCCATACAACTATGTAACCAAATCCCCTATCAAGATACATAAGATTACCATCACCCCAGAAAGTTAGTGTCTCTTTTCAGTCATTCTCTGCCTGCCCTCAAGAGGCAACTGCTTTTCTAATTTTCTTTCCACCTCAGATTTCTTTTGCCTGTTTCAGAATGTCACATAAATGCAGTCATAGAATATGTACTCTTTTTTGTAAGTCTCTCTCACCCAGCAAACATTTTTGAGATCCATTCTTGTTGTATGTATCAGTAGTTAATTTTGTAAAATTCCTAGCTAGTATTTAATTTTTTGGATATAGTACAGTCTGTCTGCTCTTCTGCTGAGAAACAAATGTTCTATTTCTACATTTTTGCTAATATGAATGAAGCTTCCATAAACATTCTTGCAAAGTTTCTTTGTGGACCTGTTTCCAATTTCTTTTGTGAAATACCTGAGTGGAAAATTTGGGTCATAATGTTTAATTTTATAAGAAACTGCCAGGTTTTGAGGGGTTTTTTTTTTACCCCAAAGTAGTTGTTCTATATTTTATGTTAGTAGTTGTTTTAATATTTATGCTCTTGCTAGCAATATATGAGAGTTCTAGAAACAAACCCTCACCAACACTTGGTGTGGCCAGTCTTTTAAATTTAGGCATTTTGGTTAATCTGTAGGGTTAACTAAACTGTTTAAGCAGTTAGTATTGAGTATGAATTATATGCCCCTTGGAAGTTTGAGGACTGAATTTCCCCAGAAATGACTAGATCTAACAACATTTTTGGAGTCAATTTAGGAGACAATTGGACATTCTTGCTTAAGTGTTGTTGTTTTTTTCTTAACTCTTATTAGGATATATTTTAGTAATTTTCTTTTCATGGAAAACTATACTTTCAATTTTTGAGTTTATTGGTTTAGATTTGTATATTTTATACACATTGTTTAAACTTTATTGTATTTACCCTATGTAAATCTTTTAATTTTTCCTTTCCATAGCTAGATCCAACTAGATTTTTTCTCTTTTTAAATACCATTTTAAAATACTCAGTTTTACAATGTATTTATCAATTATACACAATAAATTAGTGGCTATGACCTTTTGTTTCCCTGTTAAGAGAGACCAAGTTTGCATCTATATTAATTCTTAAATGTTTGCATCTAAATTAATTCTAAATTCTTAAATGACCTAGGATAATTTACTTAAACTTTATAAATTTATGTTTTGTCATCTATGATGAGAACATAGCTCTTACGTAAAAGGACTATTGTATTACATGAGACCAATCTCATAAAATAGAGTGCTTTGCAGTGTTCAGTAAATACTAATTTGTTCTATTATGATTATTTTTGTTCTCTTGTTCATATGTTACTTATTCTGTCTTTAGCTTCATATAGTTTTTCCTGGTTTTGTTTTTCTAGAATTTTGAACTGGGTTCTTTGTATATTTATTTTTTGTTTTTGACTGAAACCATTTAAGTCTACAATTCGATCTCATTTTATGCATTCTGATTGCCACTTATTTTTTTAACTACAATACCTATTTTAATAACCTTGTTGAGAAAGACTAGGGAAAAGCTAGTATGGATTATAACCTTTATTAAAGTAAAATACTCTGTTTTTTAAAATTGATTTGAATATTAACATTGTAACTTTAATGCACTTCCTTTATTATTTACCTAGTATTACTTCATACATTTTCCTTTCAACTTTTTACTATTTTTTTGGTAGGTATACTTTTGAAAACATCTTATATTTGGACATTTTCAATCCTTTTACCTAAAACTTCCAAACCAAGCATTTGTCTTTTAACGGTTGAATTTAATTCATTTATATTTTTGCCATAATGGTATATTTATTCTTTCTGCTGTTTTTATGCTTCAGTGATTCCTTTAATTTTCTTTCTTTTTTTAAAAAAAATTTTATTTATTTATTTATTTGTCAGAGAGAGAGAGAGAGTGAGAGAACAACTAGGAGGAGCAGGAGGCAGAGGGAGAAAAAGACTCCCTGCTGAGCAAGGAACCCAATTCAGGACTCGATCCCAGGACCCTAAGATCATGACCTTGAGCCCAAGGCAGACGCTTAATGGAGTGAGCCACCTAGGCGCCCCTCTTTCTTTTTTAATCTTTTACTGAAGATCTTTCTTAGTTGAGTGTATTAGATGCCTCAACTAATGGTATGCTCTACTCATTGCTCTTTGAGGGATTTTCTTTTATTTATTTTATTTTCCCTTCAAAACTTTTATCACTGATCCCCACTTTGTCTTTATAACCCCATAATGACTCTCATGTTTATATTAAATGTTTTTGCAACAGCATGTGTTTGTAAATTAGAAAGGGATGTTTTATGTTTAATAAGATTTAGGTAATGTGTTGTATATTTTATGTGCATATATGGGCTTTAATTTATAAGAACAGTAGATCTTATTCTCTTTATTATCTTTTTAAAAACATTTTTTTAAAAACATGTATTCATCTTGCTGTCTGTACATTTAGTTCATGACTTCTGAAAGCTGTATATTATTCCGTGATGGTCACCAAAATTTAAATATCATTCACCTAGTGATGGGTACACTTTTTTTTCATGGACTTTCATGGACATAACTCTATATTAAGGATATAAGTATATCCTTAACATCCATATTAAGGATAAATACATATCCTTAATTTTAGTGAGTAAGATCATATTGCTCTTCAGACGGTCTATACTTGTTTACACTTCAAGCGATAACACAATGGTTTTCCCACATCCTGAACCAATATTTGGTATTATTTGTCTTTTTATTGACAATCTGAAAATCATTAGATGCTCTTTTCTTCTTTATTTAATTTGCATTTTAAAAAATATTTATTTATTTATTTGAGACAGAGAGAAAGGGAGAGAACACAAGTGCAGGGTCGGGAGGGGCAGAGGGAGAGAATCCCCAAGCAGACTCCCCACCGAGTACAGACTCTGATGTGGGGCTTGATCCCACGACCATGAGATCTGAGCCAAAACTAAGAGTCAGAAGCTTAACCAACCGAGCCATCCAGGTACTCCATCAATTTGTGCTTTTGTGAACACTAAAAAGTTTGAGAATTTCTTCAAGCATTTGTTAGCTATTTAGGTTTATCCTTTGTGCATATTCTATATTTTTTGCCCATTTAAAAAAAATAGGTTTCCTATCTTTTTATTGTTAATTTGTAGAAACACCTTCTATATTTTAGATTAGATAATAATCACTTAATAGTTTAGGATTCTAAGTATGTCTTCTCCCAGTCTATCACTGGTATGTGGTATGCTAACTTCTTCTTCCATGTCTTTCATTGCACACAATTCATCAGTTTGGAGTGTCATGATTTTGTGGTTTGTGGTTTTTAGTTCTAGTTTAAGAAACTTTCCTCCACCCACAGGTCACAATCACAATTTCTTTTTTTTCTTTCTTTTTTTTTTTTGCAATCATAATTTCTTAATCTCCTATTTGCATTCTGGCTGACCTATTACATGTAAGTTTTCATTTCTATGAAATTTGTTTTCTCTTTGAATTGGTTTTCCTAAAGTAATTACTAAATAAGCCACACTTTCTTTCCTGGCTGACAATGCACCTTTTTCTGGGCTGGTTTCTGCTCTCTATTCCATTCCACTAGTTGTATGTTGGGGGCCAGCATTTCGGTAGTCATCACTATGTCTTACTATCTGGTAAGACAATAAATCCTAGTTTGCTGCTTCTTTCCCTCCAATATTGCCTGAGTTCCTAATTTGCATTTAGAATTACATATACGTGTAGAATAAGTTTGTTTAATTTCTCAAAAAATTTTGGTTAAGTTGTTTGGTTTTTTTTAAAATTTTTAAAAAAGATTTTATTTATTTATTTGACAGAGAAAGATCACAAGTAGGCAGAGAGGCAGGCAAATAGAGGGGGAAGCAGGCTTCCCGCCAAGCAGAGAGCCCGATGCCGGGCTTGACCCCAGGACCCTGAGATCATGACCCGAGCTGAAGGCAGAGGCATCAACCCGCAGAGCCACCCAGGCGCCCCTTGGTTAAGTTTTGATGAGAATTTTTTGGGACTTGTAGATTAATTTGGGAAGAACTCACACCTTTAAAATATTAAGTCATTCTATACAGATAAATTTATCTATAATCTGTATAGAATATATGAAGATTATATTCTCTTCATATAATCATCTCCTTTATGCTCTTTTATAGTTTAACTCATTTCTTCTTTAAAAGTGTATGGACTCTGATTGAAATCCTCCATAGAACTTGTTAATATCATGAATTGTATCTTTCTTTTTTTTTTGTTATTTCTTGCTTACTTGCTTGCTTGCTTGCTTCCCCACTAGTTATTTCTAGTTTAGAGTAATGTTACTGAATTTTGAAAACTGCTCATTCATTTGGTCTTTTACTTAATTTTATCACTGGATTTCAGTTTATTGATTCTTTTGGTTTTTCCATGTAGTTGATCACATATCATTTGTAAATAATAACATTTTTGCCTCTTCCTTATCAATACTTACAGTCTGTTCTGTGTGTATACGACTTAATGCAGTGGAGAAAATATCTAGTGCTACATGGAACAGTAGAAATGCAATGATCTTCCTTCTCTTATTTTGTTCTCCCAGAGATTGCACCTAAAGTTTCTGTCTTAATGTGATGTTCTCTCTAGGATTTGTTACATTGTCTGTATCATGTTAGGAATGCTTCATTTTATACTTGATTTTCTGAGTCTGTACCAAACATAGTGAAATTTCTCTAAGAATGTTTCTGCATCTATGAAATAATCACATGAAAATTTCTTCTTTAACATATGAATTGGCTGATTTAGATGACAGATTTTTTTCTGAGGTTAAAATGGTCCTGCATTCCTAGGGTAAGCCCTGTTTATCATGATATGTTAGTATTGTTGTTATTTAAATCTGGACTATATTTAGCTATTATTTTAATTAGAGCTTTGTATTTTTTTTTAAGATTTTATTTTTATTTATTTGACAGAGAAGAGAGAGATCACAAGTATACAGAGAGACGGGCAGAGAGAGAGGGAGAAGCAGGCTCCCCACTGAGCAGAGAGCCTGATGCGGGGCTTGATCCCATGACCCTGGGATCATGACCTGAGCTGAAGGCAGAGGCTTTAGCCCACTAAGCCACCCAGGCGCCCCAAGCTTTGTATTTTTGTTTAGAAGAGTTATGGGCCCATATCCTTCTTTTTTATGTACTATCATTATCTGCTTTTGAAATCAAGGTTATAGTAGTCTGTCAAAATGACTTGGTCAGTGTTTCCTCCTCCCGTTTTCTGAAAGAATTTATCATAAAATATGGATTAAATGTGCCTTAAAAATTTTATCAAATTCACCTGTAGAATTTTCTTGGCCAGGATTTCTTAATTTTAGTGGAAAGAGAGGGAAATTGGTTATTGTTCAATTTGTTATTTATTCAAGATTGTATTACTTTTGTGCTAGTTTTTACATCTTATAATATGCAAAAGTTTATCTATCATGTAATTTCAAATGTATTAGTTTATAGTTCTTTCTGGCATTTTATCATATTTTAAATTTCTTTTTTTGTTTGTAGGTATGTCCCCTTTTTAATCTTTTTTTTTTAACATGCAGTATAGTATTAGTTTCAGGTGTATCTTATTTTGATTTTTAACCTCCCATCTTACCATTGTCCATAGTGTAAATTCGAGTAAAAAAAAATCACTTCGAGTTTTATTTTCCTCTTTCTTTCTCCCTTTTTCTTTGGTTTGTTTCAATGTTAGAGTTTTCTGTCCCTTTCTTCCTGTTTTACAGATATGCTCTGTTGCTCTTTTATTTTTCCAAATCGCTCAGCTAACCATTTGCCTATTCTGTTTTTAGTGACTATTGTTTAATGTTAGCTTACTTAGTATTACATTTTCCTCTAATTACTGCTTTGTCTTTGTTCTGTATTTTTATGGACATTTTCTTTTCTGCATTAAAAAAATTCCTTATAGATTATTTTTAACCTCTGGATTATTTATTGGTGTCTTTTAGCTTTAGAGATATGAGATTTTTAAAGATATTCTTCTATTATATATTTTTAATTTATTACATTGTGATCAGGGAATTAACATCCGAAGTGTTGGGTATTCAGAACTAAATGATACCTTTTACATGGAAAATAATGCATGGACTATTTTTCTAGTCTGTATCTTTTTCATTCGTTTGGTCAACTTTGTATATATTTTGCACCATATATATTAGTTCAAGCTCATGGACTATTTAATTTAAATCCTTTATAACTTGTTTATTTTTATCTATGGATCTATCTGTTTTTGAGTGAGACATTAATTTCTAACTACAATTGCTCATTTATCCACTTCTTCAGTATATCAGACTTCTGTATATATACACACACATATAAATCACACTATGTGTATAGTAAGGGCAGAGTATGATTATGCTGTTAGGTACATATATTTTGATGATAATTATACATTCTTTTTTTAAAAAAAATTTTTATTAACATATAATGTATTATTTACCCCAGGGTACATGTCTGTGAATCATCAGGCTTACACATTTCACAGCATTTGCCATAGCACATACCCTCCCCAATGTCCATATCCCTACCCCCCCCACCTCCCAGCAACCCTTAGTTTGTTTCCTGAGTTTAGGAGTCTCTTATGGTTTGTCTCCTTCCCCATCCCATCTCGTTTCATTTCTCTTCCCCACCCCCCCATAGCCCCCTGACCTCCCTCTCAAATTCTTCATATCAGAGAGATCATGTGATAATTGTCTTTCTCTGACTGACTTATTTCGCTTAGCATAATACATTCTTAATCTAGTTTTCTTTGCCATCATCCTTCTGTGTGACTTCGTTGAAATTTTTTATTGAATTATATACCTTTATCTACACCTTTTCTT
>CM052799.1:171407013-171449643 GCA_028533885.1 Nasua narica
ACTCCGGGATTATGACCTGAGCCGAAGGCAGTGACTTAACCAACTGAGCCATCCAGGCGCCCCTATATACACCTTTTCTAATTAAAATTTGTTATCATTACTTCTGTTCATATTTGACCATTATATCTTTTCCGATTCCTTTATTTTCTGTCTTTTAGTATATTTGTTCCAAGTATGTCTCTTATTGATATCATATTACTGGATATATTTTTTTAAAAATCCACTCTGAGAGTCTGCCTTTTGATTTGAGAGTTTGAACTTCTTACATATCTTTTTTACTCTGACTATTAATATCCACCGATCCTCTCTCTCTCAATCTCTTTCAAAATCCGTCATTTGAATTCACCAGTTTGTCTTCACCACCATCAGCCTGGACCAAACTCCTCTTCACTGGGTTCTTGGTAATAACCTCTTACCACCCTTGTCACTTCCACACTTGCTCCACCAATGTCTGTCTCAACTTAGAAGCCGATAAACATCCTGTTAAAGATAAGTCAGATCACACAAAGCCATGCATTGTAACCAAACCCAACCAGCACCCCTTAACCCCTTCCCTGGTTATTTTTTTTCTATAGCACTTATCATTGCTAATATCCCATACTCTTTTCTTATCTACTTTATTTATTGGATGTTCCTCTCAATTAGAAGTTAGTAGACACACCATAGGGATTTGTTTAAAGTAATGAAAAATTATAATTACTGACTTAGTAGGACTATTTCTCCCATTTTATTTCATGTTATCTCCTTACCATGCTTTCTTTTTACCCTTTACTTTTTGCTGAACAGATTTTTTTTCTATTGGATTAAAAGTTTGTATCCTATTTTTATTCTTCTGTTGTTTTCCCTCTCATATATTTGCTTATGAATTCCTTAAGCTTATTGATCTCTATCATTTCCCCAATATTAGACAAAAACCTTAGCATGAACTTCTACCTATCTGGTCTCTTTCCTTCCCTCACTGGTCCTATTTTTATCATGTTATAATTATCTAGAATTTTAGCCAAAAGTATATTGTATCAAAAAAAGTAAAATTTACTTAGCCTTTTATTTATTTAACTCTCTATATGGTTTTCAGTGTCTTCTTGGATTTATTTCCCTTTTCACTGGAATACTGCCTCCAAAATTGTTTTCATTAAAGATTTTGTGAGCCTGACAATACACTTTTTCATGTTCACATTTCAATAATAATTGAGCTGGATAAAACATTTTAGGTTCAACTTTCTCTTCATTTAACATTGTAGTGATAATGTAATATCTTCTTGGATTTCTGTTATTGTTGAGCACACTGATGGCATTGTTTCTTGTTCATTTGTAGGTGAATTGCTCTTTTTGTATCTGAAAATTTTCTTAAAATTTTCTCTTGGTCTCTAGTGTGCACTCCAATATGTCTAATCGTAAGTTGGACAAGCCCTTTTCTGTACCTTGTCTCGACCCCTCTGAGGCCAGCATCCCTACTATCATAATTATCCAATTATCTCTGGGTTCTAAAGCAACTGTGATGTCCTCCCATGTCCAAGTTAGAGCTGAGCTAGCACTACTCGGTTGTGTAATATTCTGCCATGGGAAATATGAGAAAACAAAAAGAGCAGAACTAAAATGTTCTCCCTTATTTGATCACCTGTTATGGTGGTCAGCCCCTTTATATTTTAGTTCAGACTTTGTCCCAGAACAAAACCTTCTCACTCCAGAAGTTTCTTCAAATTTTTATATTAATTTCTCTAACCCTTCAACTTCCTTTCATCTTTGTGGCATTCCCAGGATTGGGTTTAGTTAAAGATCCAGAAAATCTGTTCCATCTTCTGAAGACCTGGAAATTTTCTAAGTTTTTATAAATTACCTAACAAATTGGAAGGTATACTCTTATAGGATCTGCTAGTTTCCTGTCATCATAACCAGGAAACCGAAAGATTGTGTTAATCTCCATCATACTCTAACAATCAGTATCTCCATTAATCTCGCTTTGTCAATGATATCTTTAAATTCAGGAAAGGCCTCTCTCCTGAACCTCAGTAAGTTTCTTTTGGACATTTTTATATCAGGGCTACTGGATACATTTTAAGAGTTGTGCTTTTCAGGTATTGCAGCCAATGACCCTCTTATGGGCCTTCGTCTCCTTACTTTGAGAGATGTATGTTCTAGAGAAATCAAACAATGTTGACATAAATTCTTGTTAAGTATACAATTACTTCTTAGTTTTAGATTGTGCAAGTTCAATGTAATTGATGGTAACGACTGATAAGTCCTCTGTTGATATAACTTATCCTCTTCTACTTTCTTTTAAACACCTCTAGTAGCTACAACATGGAAAGATTTTTAAAGATAAAATATTTTATCATGTTTTTCAGCTAAGGGGAAAATGCTGAAAAATCAAGTGTTTTAGTAAAAGGACAACTCACTTTAGGGTAGTGCTATAGAACAATTTGAATGGTGAAAACTAAATTGATAAAAAAAAAAAAAAAAACAGGGATCCAGAGTCAGAAAGTGAACTACTATTCTGCTTCTCTAAATTCAAGACTTCACTATGAAGTTAGGCAGATTGGAAAGAAAGAAGTAAACCATCTCTATTTTCAGGTGACATATAGACCCATGGAATAGAATTGAGAATCCAAAAATAAATCCATACATCATGGTCAATTGATTTACCACAGTGTGCCAAGACCGCACCATAGGAAAAGATAGTGTTTTTGACATATGTGCTTGGGACAACTGGATATCCACATGGAAAAGAATGAAATCAGACCTCCACCTCACCCTGTGTATAAGAAGTAATTCCAAATGGATCTAAATGTAAGAGCTGAAAGTATAAAAGTCTTACAAGTAAAAATGGGTATAAATTTACATCACCTTGGATTAGGCTATGGTTCCTTAGATAAGACACCAAAAGCGTGAGCAACAACAACACAATAGATAAATTGTAGTTCATTAAATTAAATACTTTTTAGGCTGAAATGACACTACCAAGAAAGTGAAAAGACAATCCATAGGTTGGGAGAAAATATCTGCAAATCATATAACTGATAAAGGTCTAGTATTCAGAATATATAAAGAATGCTTACAATTAACAATAAAAAGACTAATAATTCAACCAAAAATGGGCAAAGCATCTGCATAGACATGTGTAGAAAGAAGATATAAAAGGAATGAATAAGGATATGAAAAGATATTCAGTATAATTCATCATTAATCAAAACCACAATGAGATACTACTTCACACACACTAGGATTGGCAATGATTATTTTTTTAAAAAGAAAAAAAGCATAAGTGTTGGTGAGAATTTAGAGAAAATCAAATGCTAATCCACTGCTGGCAGGAATGTAAAATAATGCAGTCATTGTGGAAAACAATTTTGTAGTTGCTCCAAAAGTTAAACACAGAATTAAGAGGTACTCCAACAGTTCCTCTCCTAAGTATATACCCAAGGAAAGTGAAAATATATGTTTCTCCCAAAACTTGTGCACAAATGTTTATAGCAGCATTATTCACAATAACCAAAAAGTAGAAATAGCCTAAGTGTTTATCGACTGATGAACAAATCAACAAATGTAGTATGCGTATACAATGGAATATTATTCAATCACAAAAAAGAATAAGGTGCTATTAAATGGTACAGTATGGATGCACCTTGAAAACTTTATGCTAAGCAAAATCAGCTAGATGCAAAAGGCCACATGTGAGAGAACAAACAAATCCTCACATACGGAAAATAGGTTAGTGGTTGTTGGAGGATTGTTTATGTGTGGGTGAGGTGTGACTGGGATGGAAGGCTAATAGATATGGGGTTTTGGGGGGTGCTAAAATGTTCTGGAATTAGATAATGGTGATAATTACGAAATGTAGAGATTGGGCTAAAATATTTAAATTGTACAGTTTAAAACTATGAATTTTATGTTATGTGAATTATATCAATTTAAAAAACCTTTTTTTTTAAGATTTTATTTATTTATTTGACAGAGAGAGAGATCGCAAGTAGGCAGAGAGGCAGGCAGAGAGAGAGGGGGAAGCTGTGCTTGGCAGAGAGCCCAATGCGGGGCTCGATCCCAGGACCCTGAGCTGAAGGCAGAGGCTTTAACCCACTGAGTCACCCAGGCACCCCTAAAAAAACTTTTTAAATATGATTAATTTTGTGTTGTACAATTATTTACACTCATCTTTTCCTCCACTACGTCTATTACTATTATAAGTTACTTAAGAGTTAAAGTACCCTTTTATTTTTAAGACTGGCTCTTTCTCAAACATACTACTTAAAACCAACTCCCCACAGTCTCATTTTTCATTTTCAGAGAACAGCTTTTCAAAATGTGCATATAGATTCCCAAGTTCTTTAAAGATGCTACAGATACCTGTTCGCTTCTTATTAAAAATTAAATGATTCTAAGTATCTAAATTATTTATTTTCTGAACGGTTATTGATAAGTACCTAAATAACTTGCAGTAAAATGTTTCTTATCTAGTTAATTACCAAAGGCACTATGAAAATAAGATTCCTACATAGTGATGGAATGAGAGGAATCATGTCATTTTCTCCCATTTGATTAAGAAACAGATTCACATTTTGAATTACTAAAGATATTATAAAAAGAAAAAAGTTTTAAACAATTAAGATGAAAAGGATAAATGATTTATTAGTAAAAGTAACTCAACTTTGCTCATTTTAACTAAGATAGAGTTTCTTACTTAGAGACACCAAAAGTTAAAAGTATTGGGATAAAGACTAGAAGATGGTAAAACTTAGCTCAAATTCTGACACCAAAGGTATCTACCTACCTGTCCAAATATTTGTTCTTTTCTTTACCCAGGAAAGATCTAAAGCCAAATTAAATGCATCACTTTTCCAGGGTTTCCCATCTCGGGAAGGAACATGCCACAGTCACCCCCCATTATCTTGCTCTCTACTACTGACTCTATTCAGTCCAGCAGTTTAGTGTGCATTCATTGCAATTCGACTGTTAAGCATGATGTGAACACCCTGCATTGAGGAGAAGTTCTCATTAGTTGTGTCATTGTTGTAGACAGCCCGTCATCTGAGGATAGAAGCTAAAAGGGGGTATATTCTCTTTCTATGTTCCCAAAGCCATCAGAGCACTGGCCCATAAATTAGGCTCAGGTCAGTAGATGATTCAGTGGGTTCTTTGATTCTTGATATGTATAGATGCAACGATGCAAAAGCACTTCAAAATTGTCCACAAGAGCCATGGTTGAATTAACAGTCCAATGGGCTGTTCTTACCAGCCTATTACTTGAAGTGACTTTGGCTGTGTCCTTGGCCATCTACTCTTCTTTGGTTCTCACATGTTTCTAAAGCTCAGTTTTCAATTTTTCCTTCAATTCTGTCAGCTTCTTGATATCTTTCCAATAAATTCCTCTTCTTCTGGAGTTGGTTTCTGTTGTTCTCAATGAAGAACTTTTACTATTACAATTGCTAAATACTGTATTGTTTTGTTTAAATATGATCAGTTTTACTTCCTAATTAATTTTGAAGCCATCCATCTGACTCATTCTCCATCCCCACTACCAGTCAACTCCAAGATACAGGACCTTCCTCTACCAACTCTTCCTAACTTTTCAGCCATAGTCAAGCCTTTTGGAATCCATTTTCCACGTTGTGGTTGGAGGGAACTCTTGAAATCATAAACTGATCATTTTTTCACTCTGTTTATATCCTTCAAAGGCTTCTCCTTGTTCTTGAGTTAAAGACTAAATCCCAGCATGGTTTGGTCTCTAACCTACTTCTCTTGCACCAGTTTAACGCTTTACTGTCTGGGCTCCAACCTCACTGACTTTCAATTTTTAGATGAGTCACCCTGCCTCATACCACAGGACAATTACCTGGAATTTATCTCAATCACTCAATAAATATTTGAGAATGCCCTTTTTTTCTAGTTAATTTCTACTCAACACTAAAATCAAACCCAAATATTATTTTACCCCTCAGTGCAAGCCAGTTTTTTTGTCATAAACCTCTGCTCTTTTTCTTGAGAGCCTATTGGCAATATTTGTAATTGTACACTCTCTAGTGTGATTTATGATTGTCTGTCACCTTCACTGGTCTGTAAAGCTTTGGATGATCAGCAAGCATGTCTATTTTTACCTCCTCTGCATGTCCAGTATCCAGCACGGCGATGGAAACTAATAAATGCCCTATTACTACAACCTACATAAAATGTTCATCAAACACTAAATTGAATATGACTTAGATTTTAGAGGTTTATTATTAAATTTCTAAAGTAATATATATATAGCATATGTATATATAGTATATATATAGCATAATATTCCTTTTGGGGGATTCTCCTTTGCTAAATTTTGTGGCTTATTGTTAGATTTCTAGAAGTACATGTTTCCTTGTCATCCATGCTCTCATTCATGATTCCTTTGCCACATTAATTCTTGCACTGTGCTTCTCACAGAAAGCAATGTTTGAGATCATGTATTTTGACTTTATTTGTTTCTCATTTTAAAGCCAATCATCTTAAATTCCTTCTAAAGATTTCTAACCCGACCTTTCACTAAGAAAAATAATTGTGTATCTGAAGAAAAAAAATGGCAGCCTTTCTACTGAAGATTCTTTGTTCAAGCAAGAGAATATAGAAATATTCTCTCTCCCGCTGAATTTTACTTAGTCGTAAGTTTTTAGCTTGAGTTTCAATTATAAGAGCTGACAAACATTTAATGCCTAGAAAAATATGAATGGCTGTTTCCAAATAGCGCACTGTTCCTTGGGAAAGATCCCTTAAAATATCAAATTTATCTCGGTTCCATTATCAGTGGTTCTGAAAGTCTCCTTTGGGTCATTCATCTTTGGGATCATTATGATGATCCCAAATGTGGACCAATATGATCCACATATTGGCATTTAGACAGGTGGGACAGATGGACAATATCTAAAAAAAATACGCATGTATAAAAATGCACACATTATATCCCTACTAAAACATTTATGATAAGGGAACTAAATTTAATGTGTTCATTTTTATAATAACTTTAAAGAATTCATGTTTAATTAAAAGTGATATATAAATCATGCTGTTTGCTAGCACTATTGACTGTGCCGTTCTCATTCTGCCAAACTTAATATAAAATTAATTGTTAATTTTCAGGCCAGTGGCCTGCTCTTCACCAAGACATATGCTGATTGTTTAGACATGAGTCAGTGAAATATTAAACTTTGTAATTGAGGTATCTCAGTGATGCTTTAAAGTAATTCTCAAGATTTGACACTACTCTCAGTATATAAGTTTATCCCTTTAAACACTGAAAAGAATGTTTTGAAATATAACTTTCAAGACATGTTAGGCATCAAGTCTATTTCAAATTCAGTTGAATGGTTACTATTTAAGTAAAGTGCACTCAGCATTTAAGAGTAGTGTGACCTTATAGGGTGGCAAAGAATGGCTTATCTTTTGCACAATCACACACAGAACTGTGGACCAATCTAAACTTTTCTCACTTCATAATACTCTGGGTTAGTCTGACCTTACATAAATAAATATAGCATTTCAACAGCCTTTCACATGCCTCTTCTGGACAGAATTTCAAGCTTAAACAGCTACCAAACTCCAAAGTAAGTGATGATTAACTTAGGGAGTACTTGGCTCTATCTTCAAGGAGGTTAACATGACCTCAAATAACAAAACAGTATTACTTACTTATATTGTATGCATTTTGTGCACGGTTAGGGTAATGGCTATTTCATTTATGAAGGAGGCTAGACTGAAAAACTTGACCAGTAAATGTTTCTCTGACATTGCCCTCCTTGAACCAGAGTCTCCAACCTTACTGAATGGCTTTTTATTTCTCTTATGTTTTTGCTTGGTAATAAGGCACACTGAATCTTCCATTAAATAGAAATACAATTCCCCCCCCCCAAAAAAAAGAAAAGAAATACAATTCCCTTTCTCCAGGTAAAGGAAAAGCACTATTTTCCAATATTTTTACCCAATGAGTGACAGTGCAGAGACCCTTATCTTCTCATATCTCTACAGCATCTCCACAGATCATTTCAACTCACTTAACTGGACTAGTGTAGGACCTTCTCTTATGCCAAGCACATTCTGGCCTCTGTGCTCCTATCATTCTCATTACCTGGGATATCTTCTTTCCACCTGACATTTTCCTCTCTGCTATTCAACACTTTTCCTGATTTTCTTTGTACTTCATTATCATGATGGACAAAGCCTATGTTGGGAAACACCACCATAGCTGCATGTAAACAGAGTTTCTTGTGCTTCTCAGAAATGCAGCTCTAAACCTCCTCATGTATCTTTTACTCAGGAAATCAAGTTGGAATATCAATGAGAACATATTTATTACACACCATAAATTCAATATATTGTTTTCGATGAAACAACTGGCAAGGTTTTATAAATTATTTTTAGCAGCAAATTACTTGTAGCCCATGTCATAAGTAGTGTATCATGACATTGGTTGGTTGAAAAGCACTGACCCAGTTCAAATTCAATCCTGTTTATTTATCCAGGCCCAAGTCAAATCCACTGTAATTCAGAATATATCCATTCATTTGTGTATTCATTCACTGACAGTTATTCATTGCCTAGACCAGATAGTGTACAAGGTTTTGGGGATATAAAGACAGATGGAAAAATTCCCCATTCTCAACACAAGCAGGCCGCACTCCCCAGGCTTCTTTTGTGACAGATACTTTCAAACTTTTGAGTTGAGCTTACATGAAACCTCAGAATCCTTCTGAACACAGATCTTCAAACAACTACTAGCAATCTATTAGAGCTTAGAGATAGATATTTCCACGATAGCTAAATAGACAGATATGTAAATAAATAGCTAATCGGTAAAATATCAGTTGTAGAGTCAGATAAATTGTATAAGAGCAAAAATTTAATGCCTACTCATTAATTTAAAATGTGTAATTTTTGTAGAGCACCATTAGATTCTGTGTGAGAGTCGAAGAAATAGTGTCTGACTAGAAAGATGAAGAATTTAGAAAGGGAGATAAAATGTATACCTGAACAAGAGGAGTACACAATGAGATATTCACAATGAGGTGTGTGTCAATTCATTACTTCCGTTTCCTCTTTTCCAAGTCATTATTTAACCTTACCACACTCTGACTTCTGACTTACACCTGTATCTCAGTCTTGCTGGCACCAGCAATCACCTACTACTTCCAGATACAAAATTTCATTTGATACTTTTCATAGAATTTCATATTGCAGATTATGTTCTTTTTGAAAATGGCTCCTCTGTTTCTAAACACTATTCTTCTGGGTTCCCTCTTAACCTCTCTGGCAATTTCCATTCAGACTTATGTTTTGATTTTTTTCCTTCTTCCACTCCCTGTATTTGGTGTTATTTGTGATCCTCCAGTCCCCTCCCCCTTCTCTTGAAATATTATACTTTGTATATTTTCTCCAGTGTCAGGGTAGCTACACAGAATAACTCCAGTAGGCACCATTCATTTCACAGTCTAAGTAAATGATGTCTCTAGCATTGTACAGGGCACAGTCTGCATGGCCGAACACATACTAGCAATAAGTCTCTGGTCTAGGGACTCCAGTCTTCTTTCCTGATTTCTTGTCCCTGGTTGATTTCATCAGTTGCATGAATTAGCCACGTGTTTAGTTTTACCTACATAATCACACTCAAACCTATATCTCCAGTCCTGAAAACTCCAAAGTTCCAGATCTGTGTTTCCAGTTTTCTACCAGACATTTCCACCTGGACATTGTAAAGGTTCCCATTTAGATCATGTTCCAAGCTGACCTATCATCTAAGTCTTCACACCTGATCCCCATACTCTATTAATATTTTAGCCATGAATGCCATCATTCATTTAGTTCCTCAAGCTAGAAATTTAGGAGCCAGCTTTGACCTCTGCCATTCTCTCCTTCCGAATCCAATCAATCATTATGGCTTGTCAAGTCTAACTCTGAAAGCTTTCAAATCTGTCACTTCTTACCCATTCCTCCATATTTTTATGTATAGAACACAAGTGACCTTCTCAATCTTTCATGCAAGTTAGTCTAGCCTTAATGAGCCTCAATGTACTAATTTTTTTTTAAGTTTTATTTATTTATTTGACAGAGGGAGATCACAAGTAGGCAGAGGGTTAGGCAGAGAGAGGGGAAGCAGGCTCCCTGCTGAGCAGAGAGCCCGACGCGGGGCTCGATTCCAGGACCCTGAGATCATGACCTGAGACGAAGGCAGAGGCTTTAACCCACTGAGCCACCCAGGCACCCCTCAATGTACTAATTTTTTATGCCTATCCACCTTTTTGTTTATTCTCACTATTTTCTGAAAACCTGTCTTTATGTCCATTGTTTTCTTTACCTGAGTGATATTTCTTATCAAAGTCTTAACATAAAAATAATTTCCAAGTTTCAATTAAAATGTTTCTCCCTTTAAAACTTTCACTGGAGGTGCCTGGGTGGCTCAGTGGGTTAAAGCCTCTGCCTTCGGCTCAGGTCATGATCTCAGGGTCCTGGGATCGAGTCCCGCATCAGGCTCTCTGCTCAGCAGGGAGACTGCTTCCCTTTCTCTCTCTCTGCCTGCCTCTCTGCCTACTTGTGATCTCCCTCTCTGTCAAATAAATAAATAAAATCTTTAAAAAAATAAAATAATACTTTCACTGATCTTTTCCTAGTCTGGTTCTCCTCCATGAAATATTATTACCAATTCTCTTCTGGTTTCCATAGTGTTTTATTCATGTTATTAGTAAACCTTTGCTAATAATCACTACTTGCCTAGTACTTGTTTTTTTTTATTAGACAGTAAATTCCTTCAAGTCAGGAACCAGGAGTCCTACTCATCTATGTATCTTTAGAATATAGATAAGTAATTAACACGTAGAAGATACTCGATAAAGTTGGGAAAGGATTAAACTTCTCTCTTTTACATTTTTAAATTAAATTTATTTTATTTTATTCTTTTCTTTTTTATTTTTCTAGAGAGAGAGAACACACAAGTGATGAGGGTTGGCGGAGGGCAGAGGAAGAGGGAAGAGAGAATGTTAAGCAGGCTCCTTGCCCAGCATGGAGCCCAACACAGGGCTCCATCTCACAGCCCTGAGATCATGACCTGAGCTGAAATCAAAAGTCAAAGGCTAAAGCAACTGAGCAACCCATGTGTCCCTAATCTGTACTCTTAACATTTAGATTAAAGACTTGAACAGTTTTGTTTTGTTTTGTTTTTTATAGTACTAGGTAATTGTTATCATCCCCCTCAAAAAAATACATATTTTAATGTAAAAACATTTGGGAATGCTATTTATGAAAGTTAGGGGAAACTGACAAAAAGATAAAATTCACGTATAGTTCCTGAAACTCAGAATTTCCATTAAGCTACACAGTGATGTGAGGTGGCGTTATTCATTTTGTTTGTTTGTAACTCTTCATAATTATAAGAACAGAAAGGTAATTTTGGCTCTGGTAACTTGACTTACTTCTATTTTATACTCTCTTCTGCTTTAGCTCCACAATTTTGAAAATGAACTATTCAATAAACACTACTTATGTCTTAAATATACCTTATAATGAATAAATAATATTTATGAACATACACATACTTTGTTTATTAACCCAGCCTTTTATTTTGCTCCTGAAAATGGATCAGGAAAAATGGATCAACTATCAATTCCAGGTGTTTCTAGACCAGAATGCTTTTCTTCTGCTAAATCTAGATTCTCCTTCATTCCACTTGTCAAATTCTGCTGCTTGAACTTTCAGCCTTCCTCAACTCTACTTTTTTTGGTCTAAGTCTTCAACTTGGTTCAGTTCTCATTCTATCTTTAAGTAATATTTATACCTTCCACAGTTGTTTTCTTTCACTTGGTTTATGCAAGTAGAGTTCAAGGAGCAGTGGAAGAATAGATTAAAGTGAGATGCCTCTCTCTTAGGGCACAAAGTAGAGGGGAGAAACATGGAGAGTGGATCTGGAGGATCAAATGGGAGGTGGGCAGCGCAACTAGTTTGAAGGACCCAAGGAGGCTGGCATGTCTGGAATTTAGTGAGTAAATAGGGAAATAGAAAATGAGAAGAGTGAGATACAGCACCAGATCATGTAGGGCCTTGTATCCACAATATGGATGTTGTAGCTTCTTCTGAGTGATACAGCGAGGAGACAGCAAGGATACAAAGAGGAAGAGCATTTGGGAACTGTTGGAATAATCCAGGTGAGAGACGGTGGTAGCTTGGACTAGAGAAACTATAGACGTGGTGGTATGACTAGGGTCAGACTCTGCATGCATTTGGAAAGTTGACCTGTCATAGTTTACTTATGTTGATTGTGAGAGACAGAGAGGACCATCAAGGAAGACTCCAAGGTTGGTGACAGATAGAATAAGGTTTCCATTTATCAAGAAGAGGAAGACTTCAGAAGTTGTAGGTTTCAGAAGGCTCTTAGGTATCTAGATAGAGATGTCATATGGGAACTTGAAGGAGATTGTATCTAGGGATATCATCATTGGTCAGAAATAGAATTTATATAAAGCTATGGAACCAGATTAAGTATAGCTGAATAACAGTACCCTAGTGCTGACTCCTAGGTAAATCTAGCATTTAAATTTTAGTAATGCAGGGAGCATCCAGCAAAGAACACTGAGAAGAATATGTTACAGAAGGATTCCATTGTGCATTGACTATAATTGGATGGTATAAGTTGAAAACAATTTGGGTCAAAAAAAGAAAAAAACCTTTACTTATAGTGAGAAAAAAATCAGAATGTGAGAGTTACTGATATATTTCATTATGTGGAAAAATTTAAAAGGGGTAGAAATATAGCCGATGACATTTTGGTGGCGATTAAGACATAACTTTGGTATTATTTTTGAATAATATACTCAAGTTAGTTGTTAGATTATTCACACTTTTTACCTAATTTTTAAAAAACAGTTTGATCAAGAAAATATCTTGAACATACCCTGACCCCAAAACTGTATATACGTATTTACTTTTACTTACTAATTAATTTACTTTCATATTTCATCATTACTTTCATATTACCTACCACTTTTGACAATAGGAAATAGTTTGGAGGGCTAGTTCTAAAATTGTTCCCTGTATCCTTAAAACAGAATGAAGGTTGCAAAGATGTTTTCCTGTAAGTAACAAAGAGCATTTGTAAGATTCTGCCACTTTCCAGGATATGACAGGCAGTATAATGGCCTTCAAAGATATTCACACTGTACTTTTAGGAAACTATGAATAGGCTACCTTACAAATGGCAAAAGAGAATTTTCAATGAATAAGTTAAGGACTTTGAGATGAGGGGGGGATATCCTGAATTGTCCAGGTGAACTGAATATAGTCAGTATGAGTCCTTAAATATCAGAGTACTTTCCTGGCTATGGTCAGAGAGATGTGAACTTGCTGACTTTGAAGTAAAAACTCAGGTTGGGCTCCATGCCAAGTATGGAGTCTACTCAAACAAACAAACTTGCTGAGTTTGACCATGGAGAAAGTGGGTCCCAAGTCAGGGAATGTAGGTGGCCTCTAGAAGCCAGAAAAGGGAAGGAAATAGATTCTTTCCTAGAGTCTTCAGACACGTATAGAGCCTTACCAAAACCTTGATTTTATCCTAATGAGATCTCTGTCAAACTTTAAACCTAGAGCAATGTAAGATAATTCATTTGCATCATCTTAAGTCCTAAAGTTGGTGGCAATTTATTATAGTGGTGATAGAAAAACTAACACATAATGTCATGATTTAAAAAAAAAAATTATCATGCCATTTGAAGGAAGAAACAACCACAATGGTGAATTTTAAGATTTTTTAAAAATTGAGAAGCAGTTTCTTTCCTCATGTTCAAGTGCAGATGTGTCAGCAACAGCCTGAATTCTTATCTACTACACCCAACTGTCCTGAGATAGAGCTACTTGTCTTGTAGATGAAGGAACAGAAGCTCAGAGGCTAAATACATTCATAAAATCACCCAAGTAATCAGAATGTTCCCTGTCCTAAAACCCATCCGCATCCCACCTCTGCCCATTTCCTTAAAGGCTTTTCAATATTCCCTTGTCCATATACGCTTATAAAATTCAAATAACCCTGGAAGTGGAATGGTTATTCACAATTTCCTTTTGACTGCCTGATTTCCTCTTGGCCTTCTGCAGTTAGGAAGTGGGTACATTTGCATGGTCATCGTAACACGAGAAAGGAACAAACCAATATAGTTTAATCATAGTAGCTTGCCGAAGTCCAAACAAAACTGTTTGGCTTCTCAGAGATTCTGCATTTCACAAGCAAAAAATTTTAAGGAAAGAGTAAAACCAGTGATTCACTGTTTAAAAAAAAAACAAACACATATCAGCCTTTTGAAAGATGACAATTGAATCTGTCTTCTGTGTTTCCTGTTCCTTTAACTTTTTGCTAGTTTGGGAGGAGAAATGATCAGGGCATTAGGTGTAAGTTGCTCATAAAACTAATGAACAGTCTCTGGAGAGCTGTACTAGCCTCTGTCTTTTGTCCAGTTACCAGTAGGAAACTGGGTGACCAGGTGGTTTTCTGGTGACCCCTTTGCCAAGGGTTGCTGGAACCTGGAAAAGGGTTTTAACTCCTCTTTTCTAGATCCTCAACCTCTCAACTCAGGTTTCTTTTAGTCCCCCTAAGCCTCCTTCCCGAGGGTAGATTCAATCATGGAGGATCCAGTATAAGGCAACACGTCAGTCCTGCCTCTTGAGTTCTAAGGTTCAAATTTGGTAAATTGTAGTGCAACCTGGCTATCTTTTGTAGTAAGAAGCCTAGCTCATTTTTATTAATGGATAATGAACTTATCTAGGAGATGTTTGAGGAATGGCAAAAATCAACCCAGGGTCCATCGCTCTTGGTTGTGTCACTGACTGTTCACCTTGGTGGAAGTGGCTTGTGTTTCATTGCAGGCAGAGCCCAGCAGGACTGTTAATTTCCTGTATCTAAGGAGCATCCAAAGTTCAATGAAAGGAGTAGCTGGAAGTGAGGCATTTGACAGTAAGGAAGTGAGAATAGTCATTTGTTTGGGCTATGAGGCAAATTCAAAGATGGAGGCTTTTGTTTTCTAAAAACATGATGAGCCACTCTGGTTTCATGTCGAACATCAGGGTTCCATGCAGGATGTAAACATTTCCTGCTGGCTGAGTCTGTTTCTGTAATGGTAACCCCATAGGTTCTGTGCTACTTGCACTGTAATTGTGCCAAGAGTTTCTGTATTCAACAGGGGAGGTTAGAAGTCAGTCTGGCTTCGCAGCTGTTTTGGTAAGAATTGGCTTTCCAGCAGCTCTGGAAACATGCGTGGCGCTCCTCAGACAAACATTAATCAGTGGTCATCGTCTCCCGGGTAAGTTGTGGAGTTGTCTGGAAGGAAGCTGCTAACATGCCTCTCTGTGTAGTATGTAATGGTGCGGTGTGTAGGGATGCTCATGGACATTAATTTTAAGAGGAAATTATTGAGTATAAGGTCACTGTAGAGTTTCATTTCATAATTTGTGCAGGCACCCATTCAGGTGGAAGTGAACAGGAACTGAAGCTTTAAATGGTAAGTCTCATTTTCCCTTTAGAAATGGTTTATCTTCATTTTTGATGGCTCTCACTTTGGCACCGGTTCCCAACACTTTAGTCTTCATTTTCTCGTTTCTCCAGTCTCTCTTTCAAGTAGTTATTGATTTATAAACAAATACGTAAGTGCAAAAAAAGATGGAGAGACTTTGATTGAAAGCAATCCTGCGGTGAAAAGAAAAAACATTTTGCCTTTAGAGAAACCCCCTCTAATGGAACTGTTTAATGGGTTTGGGTTTTTGTACTCCAGGCCTCCTTAAATGGGGGCTCTGTCCATTCCCTTAGAGTTTCCCTAACTTGTGCCCAACAGATGGTATGAGCTGTCTTTCATGAACCCACTCAGAGTTTGCTCTGTGATCCAGATCACAGAGTTGACATTGAGAATTATGTTCCTTCCTTTGATAAAGGTAGCCAGAAATGGCAGAACAAAAGTAGGAGAATTTAAAAGTACTTGAAAGAGAAGATATACCATGGGCTTTTCTGCCTAACAAGGTGTGCTGTGCACATCTCTTCTCAGGAGAAAGAAGAGAGCTTTAAAAAGAGGATAAGGTATAGATATTGCCAATAGTTTAGAGATATCACAACATTCTAAGCATAGACAAAACTGAGTTTTTTAAACGATAATGGAATGCACAATACAAATGGTGAAAGTTGCATTTTTTTCAGGAAAAATTATCCAAGTCCCTCGATTTTTCCGGGAGAACGTACATGAGAAGACATGTGTGCAGGAGTCTTTTTAGAGAAGTGAAGCCAATAAAGCAGCTTCAGTGGGCTCTCTCATACTACTCTCACCCAAAAAATGAGTGAGGAACAAAATATGTAGTTGTGTCCACACAGCTGAGGGTTCTTAACAAGAGATAATAAGATTAAAAGCTTCCACCAAAAAATAGTTTTTAAATTGACAATCATTCAACATATACACTAATGTCCTATGTGTTACAGTCATTGATAAATATCCCTGAAGATGAAGGTTCTCTGGGTCTAAAATGCATACTTGTTTGTAAATAGCATTTCTCATTCATGGCAAAAAAAATTTAAGCCCCTTGCCTTGATATAAAGTTTAACATCTGATGATATGATAGCCCCTAGGTACATGTGCCTACTGGCCATTTGAAATGTGGCTAGTCTGAATTGAGATATGCCATAAGCCTAAAATAGGCATAGGACTTCAAATTGCAAAAAATAGTATTTTTATATGAATTACATATTACAATGGCAGTAATTTGGGCATATTGGGTTAATACAAATATTATTAAAATGAATTTGTCGCACTTTTTAACTCCACTATTAGAAAATGTCAGATGACAATTAAATTTAAAATTACAGGGGTGGCTCACATGACCCTTCTACTGAGCAGCCCTGACCTAGAGGACAGTCCTGGATATTTGGATCCCTACAACTTCACACGCTGATGTGGCTTTAAAAAAATAAAGGAAACAAAAAGAAATTGCAACCCTCAAGGTGAAACAAAGATGAACAGAGTTTAACTTGGATATGTGGAGAAGAAAATCAAGAGAGAAGTGAAAGAATAGAGTTAGGGGGGTCCAAAAGATTGGAGGAATAGGGGGAAGAGGGGAAGATGATGAAATACGAATGTGAAATACCAAGAATACCACAGCGCGTGCGCGTGCGCGTGAGCACCCCCCCCCCCCCCCGATACACACAGACACTCCACACACAGGGCTGCGGTCCTCATGCGTTGTTGTCCTGATGTGCCCACCCGTCTCTTACTTGATTTCCAGGCAAGTTCATCAAGGTCATGGACTTTTGCTCTCTTGCTCATGAAATTTCTTCCTGCAGCTTTAGGTGGGCACTCACTTGAATGATATAAGCTGTTATTAAATACATTTCCAGCTTTTTATATCTACTGAAGTGGTCACTGCCTACATGTTCACTGTTCTTCTCTGTTGGCCTCCTCCATGTGCTGTGTATCAGCCAAAAAAAATCCAATTCTGAAAAATCAAAGTAATGTGACAAATCTATAGTCTCATATCTTATCTCAGTCGGAACCTTCAAAGTTATATGGAAGAAATAGCATAAAAATTGATTCTACAAAGATACTCAAGCCCTCATCTATCCTTACATGGGCGGGATAATAAAAATACATATACCATCCAGATATAAATTTCCATGGCTCCCCTGGCCTTGGAGGAGAGAAAAACCATAGTTTTTAGTTTTATGGATCTGCTTGCCTTCACGAGCACCAATCCTGAGGAAATTAAACAATTAATCTTTTAATTGTACAGGAATGTCAGTCAGTGGAGTAAACACAGCTCAATCCACTCAAGCTCAATGAAAGTTATCTACTGTGAAGGATTAGCTGCCACGTTCAACAAGAACGAAGCCCTTGTTTTCCAATAAAGAGGTTAATTGGCTTCAGAAAAAATACATGTACAGAGCACATAGGCCTAATATTGGTTTTGCAAAGGCCCTGTGCGAGGGAAGTTAATGTTTCCTGTTTATTAGCTGTTTTACAACAATCTGCCCTTGACCAATAATTATGCTTACATAGCTGATGCTAATACATGTCAGCGCAATAGCTACTTAACGTGTCCTCTCCACCTGTGTGCAGTTGAGTTTGTCATCCTGCCATACGGTCCTTAGTCCCTGCTCTTCAGGTCCTTTCTTTTCTTTCTCTGCTTTCTCTTTCTCTCTTGCTCTTTCCCTTTCTTTCCTTCCTTCCTTCCTTCCTTCCTCCCTTCCTTCCTTCCTCTTTCCTTTTTTTCTAAATGTAACCATCTGTTCTGTAGGTTTAACTATGTGGTTAAAAACTAAAATAACAGAAGTCAGGGATACTTTCTAGACTCCCAAAATTTTTCAAGGAAATTCACTAGGTTTCCTTCACCTATCCATTGGGGAGGTGCTTCCAGAATTTTCATAGCACCCAAATCATTGTGTGTATGTATGTGTGTGTGTGTTGGGGGAGGAGGGTCTTGGTAAACTGAAGATGCTGGCTCCACAAATCAGGGGAGGGGCCTGACGATCCACATTTCCAATAGGCCCCCCAGTGATGCTGAAGATGTTGGTTCATGGAATAAAATTTAAGTAACAAGGTATGGGGTTCCTTGGCACCTCATTCATCATAATTCCTCACTGATATTTACTGAAATCCAGGCAAGTTACTACTTTTTGGATAGCGATCATGCTTTCTATTTCCCTTGAAAAACTCATAAAGCTTTATCGTGTGGCTCTGAACATAGGAATCTCTTATTACTTTTGTGAAGGAATTTTTATCATTAGGTGATATTTTACTGAGACTTGTTTTGTCCATGAAGATTCTCAAAATCACAGGTACCAGTGTTAAAGACAAGAAAACGGGGACCAAATGGAGTTACTTATGCTAAGCCCCACATCACCAAACTGAGACTTAACCTAATTACAGTTTCAGTGTTCCCAGAAAGGGAATCTTAAACCAGCCAATCAGGATTCACCTGAGCAGACTAGTTAGGTAAACTGCGTGCTAGACTTTTGCTTTTCCTGCAAGCAAAATGATCTTGCAACAACCAACTCGTTTTATGGCCTACCATAACTTCCGGGTTCCTGTTCCCTTCTGCCTGTAGAAGTCTTTAATTTTGTGCTGCAACTCCTATTTGCTAGATTGGGTGCTGTCCGATTTGAATCAATTTTTGGTCAAATAAACCCTTAAAACTTTTAATATGCCTCAGCTTATCTTTTAACAGTAGTGTATATTGAAATAGAAATTCAGGGATAATAAACGTGATAAGTCCTTAATTTTCAGTCTTTTAAACCTTCCCTTCAATTATCTGACTGTCCTGTAGAATATTTATTCCAGTTTGCTCGGCTCACCTCATCAAGAGGGCATGGAAACTAGGTTTCACACAGTTTTTTAAAAATCCTCCTCTATCATAAATACAGCACACAAAGTTCATTGATGAGGGGGAAAAAAAACAAGAATCAGGAACAGTAACAATCTTTGAGACTTTGAACTTCAAGTACAAGTGAATATTCTCGCTCGTTCAAGATTTGGATGGCTTTGGGAAATACTAGTACGGGGTTCTAAAAAAAAAAAAAAAATGATGACCAGGATAAAGAGGCTATACAAAAATAGACTGAAGGACAATCACCAGGCTGTTTTCATTTCACCATGCAAGTTTTCAGCGACAGCTCTAAACTAGCAACTTTTCAATTAAATCCAATCTGTCATGGTGGGGAAAACAGTGCAGCCGACAGGCCCTGCAAAGCGATTTGGCTGTGAGTGGCCAACTTAGCACTTTTCACTGAAAATAAGCTATATTTGTTTAAACCATTGCTTAAATAGCGCTGCATATTTTTATTCCTTTGTAGGCATTGATGCCATTAACTTATACGGTACACAATTAGGCACGGCAAACTGAGTCTTGGAATCTCCACTTTTCAGTCGTTCTCGTGGCTCCGAGTTTGCCTTGGTGGTAGCAAAGCATAATGATAAAATATTCTTTTCTTCGCTTCCTGCTCTCTCTACCACATTGCAAGAAATTTGTGTCCTTGAGGATGTTGAGTGTCCAAATCATCCCAGTGCCCAGTTTATGGTCAATGCTTGAAGGGAACAGTTTGAGACAGCAGGAGCCGCTTCAACCCTCCCACCACAAATCTATTACGATATAAAAAGACAGGAAATAATGCATCCCTCCCTGCTTCAAACGCTAGTGACGCGACACCATTGCTGTAGTATAAAGCACCTTCTTTTCAAGGTTGTTCTTAAGAGCTGTGGAATTATACCTTTCGAGAGATTTTGCATTATTAACAAGGTTTGTATTATAAAAAACATAGCAGCCGTAAATTAATGGCCTCGATATCTCCTGGAACTAGACATTAGCTGTGTTTGGTTAGAGACAGTCTTATTTGTATTCGTCTAATAATAAGGACTTTCTCTGCTCAACACACTTTAGCAACTTGCATTGACTGTATCGTTAGTTCCATAATGTGGAGTACCAGAACCCAGCCCCAGGAGGCATACCACTCATCTCCTGTCCTTCTTCACCTCCCCCTCTTTTCTCCCTCTGTCTCTCTGTCTTCTTCTTCTTCTTACTGTGATTTCATTGGCCTGAGGTTTTCTGGCAAATAAGGCTGCACACAAAGCTAAGCTTGCAGGTAGAACTCACTTCCTTTCACTTTCACTGACTCAGTGTAATGTGAACTGAGTTAGGAGGGGCAGGAGCTTACATACTAATATTTTACTGAGGGCAGCTGTCCCACATTCTTTCAACTGCTGGCTGTCCCTTGATTTAATTCAGAAGTGAAGCAGAGGCTTGCTTCCCTTCCATTTATGGATTTTCAGCTTCAGGAAATGCTTTAAGAAGTCAACAAGCTTTTCTTATTGTTCATGTGCTGGTTATAGAGTGTGTGTCTGTTGAAGGTTTACATTTCCACTAGGAGACCCTCAGTGTGTGCTTTCAATTCGTCGTGTTCAGACAACGACTGGAATTTTTAAAAATAAAAATCGTAACCAGCTAGCCCAAGGGGATGAACTCCGCTCTTTGGAACGCAACGTAGCTTGTAAGTTAAATGCCTGACTAACGCAGAGGGAAGAAAGAGAACTTCACATTGGTGGTGCTGAATTTTATTAGAGAACAAACGGGTTACCTCAGCAAGGCGAACTTGAGCTCCACTGTAAACATGTGAAATGAGGAAATTGCATGATTTGGGGGTCTACTTCCTATAAGGCACCAGAAGGTCTATTTCAAGAAACTAACATAACGGTGGGTGATGCTAAATGCTATGGAGGAACTTGCAATAGTTTGCACATATGGACTGACTGTGTGGCAGCATATATAAATATTTCATTTGCTAATTGTAGTGAGTTTTCAGATTGCACATGAACAGACAGAACGACATATGAGAAGTTCCAAGAACACTGTGTAACAGGACATACAGCTGAGATATAGTTCTCTCACACTTGGCGAGCATTCCGGCTCAGCAAACGCAACTTTTTCTTTATTCTTTAATTAAGGTTAAAATATGTAAAAATCACCAAATTGAGAAACTCATGATATTGGCATGTTCAAAGACCAGTGCCAAACAGAAAGTTAAAAACTGGAGCCTAAAAGTCGTCAGTCTCACAAGTGGCTTGGTGTTATTTAGACTCAGTTTTCCGTTCAATGTCTGACTTCCCCCAGACTAGCTGCCCCATACCTCTCATTTTTATTTTGGAACTTAACTGATGAGCTGCTTAGAAAGGAGACAAAATGGAAAGGAAAATCATAATTGAGAAAATTACAGAATCTCTGAAACTTGAACTATTAAGTCAACTCTTTATAATTTTTGAAGCAAAAATAAAAGGATTAGAAATGTTTAGAATTGGAAGGGAAGGGACCATAAAAATAACTTAACACATCTCCCCTTCTATAGAAGATTTATACATAAATCTCTTATAGATAAAGTGTCTTCTGCAAAATCATAAGTCTAGTTTGTCGGCGCCAGGACTAGAATCCCTACTTTTCAGCTCGTTATACTGTCCTGATCATTAGGTGACTTTTTTAGTTTGTCCTTAAGATATAATTTGGGAGGCAGAGTAGTTTAGTGAAATGAGTCTGAGTTTTTCAATCAGTGATAATTCGAGTTTAAATTCTGATTTAGTCTCATTGTCTTCATCTAGAAAATAAATAACATTACATCTCATTTCCAGATTAGCCATGAAGCGTGTATGCTGCCACAAACCTAAGAAGTTGAGAAAATGGTAGCTCTTATTGGTACTCATATTCTCGAGGCGTGGGCACTTTCCACACATTCAGTAAACATTTGTCAATTTGTGAACAAATGAAGGAATAAATGGACAAATGAATAAATGACAGAACACATAAGAACATATAAGAATGAGTAAAGCAATGAATGACCACGGTATGAATAGCCACCGAAAGGTAAATGAAGAAGAAACCTGTGAATATTTTCTTGGGGTTCTTTCAATCTATTAGGAATGCTTTGTTTCCTCTTCGATGTTACTCATTTATCAAGTTTGTTCTTTTGGCTTCCATAGCACTTGACAACATGACCCAGAAAATTGAAAATCAAAAGGCACTAAATCACTCAAAAATGTGTATCAGCTCAGTGCAACCTAAAGAGGAAAATCTAATTGAACACCTATCCAAACAGACTGTTGTCAGCCTTCCTTGCACCAGCTTTCCAGACTCAAGCAGAAAACCTCTCCTAGGGATGGGCCAATTTAAATTTACCTTAACTAACAGGACAACACAACCCTATGCCTGGGCATTCTCTTTTAATATTTGAAATTAACATATACAAAAGTGTACTAGCACCATTTCAACAACTTCCTGAATCAGCCTGCCTATAAAAGTTGGCAGTCTTCAATATTAACCTTGGGAAAGTGTCCATAAGACCAGAGGAACAAAGAGAACAAGGAGAGGTCAGCAGTTCCCTGTGGAAATGCTTAAAAGAAACAGTATCCCTTATGTTCCAAAGACGCTGAACTTTTACTAGGAGAGGTCAGGATGAGGCAGCTGAGTGACAGTAAACAATTATTCTGCTGAGTTCTCCAGCTCCTACCATCCTCTAGCAAGTAATGTATGCAGAGGACATTGTGTGGGAGGGATTTTTTTTTTTTTTTTACTTTGATAGGGTCTAGTCTGAAGATGGGGAAGGTGTTAAATATTCTAATACCCTGTTAGCGCTCCAATTTTTTTTTAAAGATTTTATTTATTTGACAGAGAGAGACATAGCGAGAGAGGGAACACAAGCAGGGGGAGTGGGAGAGAGAGAAAAAGTAGGCTTCCCGCTAAGCAGGGAGCCTGATGCAGGGCTGGATCCCAGGACACTGGGATCATGACCTGAGCCGAAGGCAGACGTTTAACGACTGAGCCACCCAAGAGCCCCGCGCTCCAGTTTTTTAAAGCAAAGTAATTATAGGGGATGAAAAGCCATAGAGTTAAGTCTGTATGGAAATTTGTATAAAAGATTTAAAATCTATTGATCTTTTTCTATCATAGAAGAAATACTTGCACAATAAATACTTGCATATGTGCAAGAAATACTTGCACATATATATATAGGAATGAGAGGAACAAATATAAAACACAGTGGGGGGGAAAATTCCCCATACTCTAGCCCATCAACAGAAAATCAGTCTTGGTGATTTTTTTTTTCTTTTGGTCACTTTTTAAAAACTCAACAATTTGGAGGCTTAATTTGTATACGATAAAACGCATCCCTTTTAGGTGTACAATTTAACGAGTTTTGAGAAACATACGCACAAAAGCAAATACCACCAAGTCAAAAAGATCCCTTGGGTTTCTTGGAATTCAACTCCGCACACCCATCCTGGCCCTAGGCAATCGCTGATGTGGTTTCTGTCATAAACTGGTTTCCCTTTTGTAGAATTTCATATAAGGAGAATCATACAGTACATATTTCCTTATGTATGCTTCTTTTACTCAGCGTGTTTTTGATATTCACTTACATTGTAGCAAATGTACCAGAGACACGTTCCTTCTTGCTTCTGAGAAGTATTCCGTGGCACGGATATACTCTAATATGCTTATTCACCTCCCGATAGATTTTTGATTTTTAGTCTCCTACTATTACAAACATTCATCATCAGTCTTCATGTAGACATGTGTTTTCATTTCTTTTGGAAAAATAGCTAGGAGCCGAGTTGCAGGGTTGTATGATAATGGATGTTTAGCCTTATTAAAAAAAAACCAAAAAACTGCCAAATTGTTTTTCAAAGTGATTGTAAATTTTACTCTTTCTATAATGATGATAATGGTTTCAGTTGTTCCATATCCTTGGCAACATTTGGCACTGCCGTTATATCAATTTTAGCTATTCTATTAGGTGTATAGTATTTTATTGCTGCTTTTTAATTTGCATTTCCTGATGACTAATGATGCTGAACATCTTTTCATGTACTTATTGGCCGTTTATACATTTTCTTTGGTGAGTTTTAAGTTCAAATCTTTTTTTCATTTTAAAGATTGTCTTTTTGAGTTGTAAGAGTTCTTAATGTATTCTGGATATAAATTATTTGTCAGGAATATGTATTGAAAATATTTTCTTCCAATCTGTGGCTTGCCTTTTAATTTCTAAATGGTGTCTTTCAAAGACCAAGTTTTTAATTTGGTGAAGTCTAATTCATCATTTTTTTTCCTCTTAAGACTCATATTCTTTGTGTCCTAAGAATTTTTGCTTACCCAATGATATAAAGAGTGTGTGTCCTATATTTATTCTAGAAGTTTTGGCAAAAACTCTAAACAACACTTCAGCTATATCTCTTAAAATTTGATGTTTTCTTTTCATTTATATTCAATTTATTTTTTGTAATTCATGCTTAATTTCTTCTTTGACTCGTGGCTTCTGTAATGGTGAGTTTTTAGGTCTCCAGATATTTGGGGATAATTCCAGAGATCTTTTTCATCTAGATTTCTAGTTAATTTTGTTGCAATTGGAAAACACACCCAAATGGTATCAACCATTTGAAATATTAAGACATTTTATGGTCCTATATATGATGTATTTGGTGAATGCTATCCTAGAAGGAAGTGGCTAAGAGAGAAATGTCAATATTTCTTTAACTTTACAGGATGTTTACTTGTTTCAATCCTAAATACCAGTTATCAAATAACAGAGTATGAAGTTAAAATTTTTTCAGAACCACACATAATAATTCTAAGAATGAGAAATTGATCTGTAAATAGCATCACATGATAAATATTTGGAGATTTATCTCATTATAATTTCAAGAAATCAACAAAATTAACTTCATTATGTCTAATCTCATATTCTAATGTATTGACTATTTTTCTGTAAGATATATAATTTTGTTCTCACATCTTTAAATGATATTACTTTACCAAGTAACCTGTCTTTCCTATAACTCTTTCCAAAAAGTGTTCTGAACATTTGGCAGAAAATTTAGACATATAAGCCCAAGTGGAAGCTAATCTAAGCAGAAAAGTTGGGAGTTGGCCAAATATGTTTATTTCATATAATCCGCACCAAGATTCTTTCCTTGTCAAGAAAAATTTTTAGGAAAATCATCAATCATGTAACTGAAAATTTCTACCTTGCCAAAATGACCTAAAAGTAACAACAATCTGAGGTTGAGTGAGCATTCTACTAGATTCCCAAAAGCTTCAAGAATAAAATGGGAAGACGTGGAAAGAAATGATGAATAGTAAACAAAAGAATATTTTTTCTTGAACAGATTGGAGTCCTCAGTGGACCCTAGAGGACTGACAGAAAAAAAGCATGCTCCCCAAAACCATAGGTGACCACCATGGGAGATCAGATGAGGCAGTGGAGCAGAAAAGGAAGTGTGTGGGCTTTGTTGGGAGAGGAAGACTCTTTGGGCTCGCGAATCTACCATACCTCATCTATTTTTCCAGTGAGTCAATCAGTGAGTCTTCCTCAAACGATTGGTAGATTTTCCCCTCTTTAAATATTTCTTTGGGGTGTTCTATGACGCCATGCAATTATATCTGTTAGGCGTCAGCAATATTAAAAGGCTTGTATGGCAAGAGGGAAATGAGAAAGGACTTTGCTTTACTTTTAAATTCAAATTAGCTTCCTCAAACCACAGCTGGAATAGATTATTTTTGACCTTTCTTTAAATCATAATTGATATCTTTGCAAATTACCATCATCAAAGTTGTCAGGGCAGCCAGAAAAACGTTTCTGTTTTACGTGGTAGAAGGCACAATGCCACGATGATGGTTTGCAATGATTTGGGGGCTACTTTACTCATAGTTTTTTCAATACCTTCAGGCAGATCACAATTATGTTTAATTGGCAAGATGCCTTGTTTTTATCTTCTTTTACTCTTTTCTCTCCTGACTACCTGTGAATTCTATCTTTCTTTTTGTGGCCAATCCAAGTATTACGTGACGTAATGCCTATGAACCTATAATCTAGAGTGGCTTTTAATGCCATCTCTTTTCCAGAAACTGTGTTCTTTTAACCCTCACCACAATATCAGCAAACCCCCATAACTGATGAGAAAAAAGTTTTAGATATATTGCATTAGATACACAGTCACACAAATAGTAAAGAACCGTGTCTTGGATCCAGAGCCTATTTGAAAACTCCAGTCAAGACAAGATGTGACTAATTCAATCTTTCATTCAATCATTCGTTTACTCATTCGCTCACATTGAGCCCTGTTTTAGGGTAGGCATTATTCAATATATTCAAGGTGCTCTGGGTGTGTAAAAATGAATTAAAAAGCAGGTCTTTCCATCAGAGTTCACAATCTTTGATTAATTAAATTAAAAAGAGGCAGCCTTGTTTGTGTGACGAAATTACTTCCTCTTACCAGTTAATATGCCTGAGTAGATTTATCTAAATATGTTTTTTAAAATTGTACTCTATTTTTGGCTTGCTTTTGCAACTAATAGTTACTTTTTTAAAACTGGAAAGCAATTGTATCTAAATCTATGGATATTTAGTATGGGAATGGTTTCAAATAAATCTTATATCTAGTTAAGCTAATAATTAGATATATTAGAGAGAAACTCAGAGCCATTTCCTTAAAAAAAATAGAAAAAGAAAAGAGAAGAAGTCAAATAAATAGCAGTTACAGTGTTTTTCAATCCACCAATCAGGTGGCCTGGAGTTGAAGTCATGAATTGCTGTGTGGGATGATGTGGAACAAGAATCCAGGTGAGAGGACAAAAATAAAATAAAAAGATTGAAGAACAATCACTGTCTTTTATGTAGAAGGACTGTGTACAAAACCTTTATGTCAATATGGTGTTGAAAACTTAGAATACTCTGACCCATCAAAGTATTCTGTCTGGATTTAGAGTCCCAGGCAAATGATGGAAGTGCTTTGGTTTTTTTTTTTTAAGATTTTATTTATTTATTTGACAGAGAGAGATCACAAGTAGGCAGAGAGGCAGGCAGAGAGAGAGGGGGAAGCAGGCTCCATGCTGAGCAGAGAGCCTGATGTGGGGCTCGATCGCAGGACTCTGAGATCATGACCCGAGACAAAGGCAGAGGCTATAACCCACTGAGCCACCCAGGTGCCCTTGAAATCTTTTTAACCTTCCAAATCACTCATCAAAATAACTTGAGTTCCAAGTCCTAAGAACTGGGAAGATCAACCAAAACATGGGTAAAGGAGATGGAAGAGAGTTTCTTCTGTTTCTTCTGGATGTGTAGCTGATCCTAGACTGATCACTTGAAACAAAGTATGCTTTTTGTTTTTTTAATAGCTTTATTGAGATATAATTCACCTACCTGCAGTCTACTCATTTAAGTGTACAATTCAATGGCTTTTAGTATATTCACTGAGTTGTGCAATCAGAACCACAATCAATTTTAGAACATTTTCATTACCACAAAAAGAAACCTGGCATCTTAGCCATTACTCCCCAATCCCTTCATATCCCCCAGCCCTAGCTAACCACCAATCTACTTTTCTCTCTCTCTCTCTCTTTCTTTTAAGATTTTGTTTATTTATTTGAGAGGCAGAATGAGAGAGAGAAAGAAAGCATGAGAAGTGGGAGGATCAGAGGGAGAAGCAGACTCCCTGCCAAGCAGGGAGCCTGATGTGGGACTCAATCCTGGGACTCCAGGGTCATGACCTTAGCCGAAGGCAGTTGCTTAACCAGCTGAGTCACCCAGGCATCCCGCTACTTTCTATCTCTATAGATTTGCCTATCATGGATGTTTCATGTAAATGGTGTCATAAAGTATGTGGTCCTTTATGACTGGCTCTTTCTCTTAGTATAATCAAGTTTTTCAAGTTTTCAAGTTTCATCCATGTTATAGCATGTATCAGTACTTCATTTCTTTTTATTGCCAAATAATATTCCATTGTATAGATGTAACACATTTTATATACATATTCATCATTGATTTGAGTTGTTTCCCTTTCCAGGCTATTATGAATATTGCTGCTATGAACAATCACGTACAAGTTTTTTGTGGTCAGAGATTTTCATTTCTCTTGGATATATACCTAGAATGGAATTGCTGGTTCATATGGTAATGCTGTTTAACCTTTTAAGGAAATACCAGATTGCTTTCCAAAATTGCTACACCATTTTACATTCCCAGAAGACATATATGACAGTTCAAACCTCTACATCCTCAAAAATTTGTTATTATCTGTCTATTTTTGTTTTGTTTTGCTTTGTTTATTACAGTCATCCTAGTGAATGTAAAGTGCTATCTCATTGTAGTTTTACTTTGCATTTCTATAAAGGCTAATAATGTTGAGCATCTTTCCAGGTGCTTATAAGTCATTGAATATTTTCTTTGGAGAAATGTCTATTTAGATCCTTTGCCCTTTTTTTTTTTTTAAGATTTTATTAATTTGACAGAGTGAGAGATCACAAGTAGACAGAGAGGCAGGCAGAAAAAGGGGGAAGCAGGTTCCCTGCTGAGCAGAGAGCCCGATGAGGGGCTCAATCCCAGGACCCTAAGATCATGACCTGAGCCAAAGGCAGAGGCTTTAGCCCACTGAGCTACCCAGGCGCCCCTAGATCCTTTGTCCAGTTTTTAAGTGGGATATTTGAAAGCCTTTATGTTTTTGTGTTTGTTTTGGTTTGGTGCTTTTTTTTTTTAAGTCTTCCATTGCTTCATGGAGCCCAGGGTATCAAACTTTCAAAGTGTTTCAGGCTCCAGAATAAATGGTCAAACAGCATTCCCCTTTGTCTTGAAGTAGATTGGCTTATAAAATTTTACAGTAGAGATAATTTTATCAACCTATTAACCTCCATGTATGTGTACAATGGATGGGACTTTGGTACAGCCAAATAAATATTTTTAAGTAACTTTTCTCATTTTCTAAATGAATTTTTCTAATTGACTACTACAGAATCCTTCTCCTGTCGAGGGCCACCCTCACTGCCCTGTCCCCCAGGACCTTGTACCTCATCTCTGTAAGTCTTCTGCTTGAAATGCTCTCCTCCCAGTGATATGCACCCAGCTACCTCCTTCATGCCATCTAGTTTTATGTCAAATGTCACCTTCTCAGAGGATCCTTAACTGACCACTCAGCTAAATTTGACTCTCAAGTCCCTCCCCTGTCATTCGCTATTACATTTCCAAGTTATAATATTACCGTTATATTTTCTTCAGAGCTTTATGATTTCCAATTATATATTTGTTTGTTTACCCCTCTATAGTCTCACTTCTCTTAAGAATGTGACAGGAATGTGACCGGAACTGAGCCCTTATCTTTTTTTTTTAAGCCTTCTATCTGAGGCCTGGAGAACCTTGCCCTGGAGGTAGGAGATTCTCAATAAATAGTTGTTGAAGCAAACAAAGCCTCATATGAGATCCAGAAGTATTCATGTTAAATCTTGATTATAAATGTGAGTTAATAGAATATGAAAAAGTTTAAAGTCAGAAAAACAAATGACTACTGGATGTGAGAGTAAATGCTGCTATGTGTCATGCATTTAGCAAAGTGCTTTATTTACATTATCTTTAAGTGGTTTATTTTCTTTTGGAGAAAATTAATATGGAATGCAGAACAGTGTCTACAGTTTGAAATCTACTTCTATATTCTGACACTGTCTTTGGAATAGAGATGACTAATGGCGGGATTTAGAATGTGTTTTCAAGTCTCAGTTCCAGTACCAACAAGCTTTTTTTGACCTTAATAGATACTTAACTTCTCCTTGCTTCAGTTTATACATCTGTCAAATGTCAATGTCATGTATCTACCTGATTTACATGGTTATTTTAATGATAAAACAGATTTGAAAATATAAATGTGCTGTGCAATTGTAGGGTACCACAATTGCTATTATTATATATATTTGTTTATTTAAAGAATCATAGAAACTTTTTTTTAAAAAGATTTTATTTAATTATTTGACAGAGAGAGAGATCACAAGGAGGCAGAGAGGCAGGCAGAGAGAGAGGGGGAAGCAAGCTCCCTGCTGAGCAGAGAGCCTGATGCCTTGTGATGTAGGGCTCCTTCCCAGGACCCTGCCTGAGATCATGACCTGAGCCAAAGGCAGAAGCTTTAACCCACTGAGCCACCCAGGTGCCCCTCATGGAAACTTTCTTACCCATCTAAATTTCCTTGCATTTTACTCCTTGTTTTCTAAGATATGTGTTATTTATTCTTTCAAATATTTTTTTAATGGAATTTTCTTATATCCCAAAGGAACTCAATGTAAGACGTCCATGATTAATTAAGCACAATGGTGTAATAGAGTAGGGATGGAGAGCTTTTTCATTCAATGACCCAACCTTAATATACAGACAAAACATAGAGGGTTGACTGAGCAAAATTCCTGCCTTCAAATTTCAAGTCTACTAGTATATATGTGTTAATATAAAAGGTGTCAATCTCACTGGCCTAGTTGAAAATATCCTCCTCCTGGATACACTGTCAACATTTTGCCTGAATAAAGTCTCTGTATAATTAAAATCTAGAGCAGTAGCGCCAGTTGCTTTTTGTATTTTTTACAAAATCTTTTTTTTTTTTTTAGTTTAAACTTTTCATGGATTGAACAGCACTCACCTCGCTATCATAATCCAGCTTTTGAAGAAAGAGGAAAGATTTCCATTTGCCCCATGCTTTACAGCAATGCCCCTAGCCTCTCTCTGATTTGTTTACCTCCAAAACCACTGACCGTGGTTGAGAGAATCTTTTGTGGAATAATCCAACAACTGTGATATGATGTGGGCTTGCCATGTAGAAGTCATTGTACTTGATGTTTCAGCTACCCTTTTACATTTTCCAGAGTAACTAGGTGGGGGAAAAGCAAAAAAGGGAAACAAAAGCATGAACCATTTTTTAAGTTTTTGTTGTTGTCGTTTAAACTGTCTTTATACCTGTTGGAGATGACAGGGGAGGGCTGACTAGGGAAAACTGTTATTTCTGTAATTAAAGAGATGCAGAATCAAAAGAGGAGAGCCTTTGCTCAGACTGGGTCTGAATTACATTTCATCTTGAATTATTGGTCTTTCTTCCTAGTTATTTTAATGTTTTATTAATCCTGTTCCTCCAAATACGTTTTTCCCTTTACAACCACTGAAAGAATAAAATGTGACAATTTGTTTCCTTTTATGCTTAGTAGATGGCCATTCTCTCACAAGATGGGTCAATACGACCTTAACTTAGTTTTATTATATGATATCTACAATGGTGTCTTATCAGTGCCTCCTACTCTTTAGTGTTTATAGAACTTTTAAAGAATTAATGTGGATTAGTGGACCTTAACCCTTACTAGCAGAAAATCAAATTATGAATTCTTAGCACTTATTTGCTTAGATTCTTCTGAACTGAAATTGTTAAAAAATCACTCTTCTGAAGGGAGGTGGGATAGAAAGTGAAGAAATTAGTTGGTAACGAGTAGGGTAAAATGGATTCACTGATCATGTCAACTTTAAACAGCTTCTCAACTGCAAAAAACTAAAACCTGACTATATCACAATAATTGTTAAGGAAACCAGATAGAGGGACACCTGTGTGCCTCAGTTGGTTAAGCCTTCAACTCAGGTCATGATCCCAGGGGCCTGGGATGGAGGAGTCCCTCATCCAGCTCCTTGCTCAGCAGGAGCCTGCTTCTTTCTCTCTGTCACACACACACACACACACACACGCACACACGCGTGTGTGTGCACGCGCTCTCTCTCTCAAATAAATAAATATAAAATCTTTTCTTAAAAAAAGAGAGGAAACCATTATTATTAGAACATATTTACAAACATATTGTATAATCTGTTTGGAGATACATATTTTTTAAGTTTTAATTTAAATTCCAGTTAGTTAACATAAAGTGTAATAGTAGCTACAGGTGTACAATATAGTGATTCCACACCTCTATACAACACCAGTGCTCATTTTAACACTTGCCCTCCTTAATCCCGTTGCCCATTTAAGCAACCCCACCCCAACCGGCTCGGAGAGTAACTGCTTGGAGATACTTTTAACATGAATGATTTTTGCTTCAATGTTTCTTTAAGTGCGATCTACGGATGAGCAGCAGTAACTAACCTGGGAACTTAACTAGGCACAATAAATTCTCTGTCCCCACCCACACCAACTGAGTCAGCCTCTGGGGATGGGCTCCAGCAACTTTTTGTCAACAACCTCTCCAAAGGATTCTGAAGTTTGAAAGCCATTGATTCTCAAGCTGGTTTTACATAAGAATCACCTGGAGAGCTTTTGAACCTACAAAGGCCTGGCTTCCGCCCAAAAACACTTAAAGGAGAATCTTTTGAGAGTTGAATGCAGGCTTTGGTGTTTTTGACCCTTGAGGAGCCTATCTCTCAAATCTGACTGCACTTGACAGTGATCCTGGAGAAACTTCAAAACATTACGGATATCAAGGGGCCATTATATATCATTGAATATACAAACCTCCAGCTATAAAATAAGTCCTGAGGATGTAATGTACAGCGTGGTGACTATAGTTAACAATACCATATTATATATTTAGACGTTGCTAAGAGATCTTAGAAGTTCTCATCACAAGGAAAAATTTTTTTAGAAAAATAAATTTATGGGAACAAGATCTAGAAATTGATATCTTTTAGAAGCTCCCCATGTAACTGACATATACAGTCAAGGTCGAGAACCATTGCTCTACCAGAGGCCATTAGAATGGATTAAATGATCTTTCTAGGTCTGTTCTCTTGATGCAATTTATTTTTTAAAGGTTGTGCTAAAAGACATAATTTTATGTGCATACTTTTCCACTTACCACGTTTCTAATTCAGTTCAATTTTTTGTGACTGTGTTATTTTCACTGTTCCCCATTGGGCTTCATCACCTAATGTGAGCCTGTTGTCATTGATGAGGACTGAATGCACTAACCACCATCGATGAAAGGGAAAGAGTAGGGTCAGACATGCATAAGGGGTGAAGGCAAGGAACTTTCAGGTCACAGGATAATTGACACGGTGGGAACAAGCTATTTCTTGTTACAGAATCCATAGCCACATTTAGAGAAGAGCAGGAACTCTTTTAGGATCTCTGCTGAGTTTAACTCCACCATGCAAAAAGAGCGTAAGGTGCAAATAAGACACAAGGTATCCATGTCTTCCCATTTTAATTCTGTAAGTTATTGGGTACCAGGCAAAGCATACCAGCATTGATATTTACTTGATCTCCTGGATAAACCAGTCAACACATAGGTTACCTTAAAAATAACATACCACTTTGTTCTGTCTCATTGGTAATTCAGATTTCAAAGAACGCTTTCCCAAAGGACATTTTCAAAGATTTCTTTGGTGAATGGAATGGACCTTCTGAGTTTGAAGAATAAATGATCATCTAGATCATCTTTGACAGTTACCTCTTATTAATTTCCTGTTTGGAATCTACCACCAAACCCTGTAAATGCTCTACTGAGAGTGACTCTAGAGCACACCATTTCTCCTCTACTCCCGTTGGCCACTACTCTGGTCTCACAGATCAGTGTCACTCTATCATCTAACATAGAGATGCTTTGTCCCAGGGTTTCCTACATCTGATGCCATCCTGCATACACAATAGCCAGGGATAATCACACTAAAGCCCTGTTCCATCACGTCAGTAAGCTGCCAGTTCTCCAAATTTCCTTTAGGATAAAGTGGAAGTATCTTTGCATATTTTAAGTCTTCCCCAAATAGATATAACCTCTCTTTCTAATTTTTTTATGCAGGTCCCTGAGCAAACTTTCATTCAGTTCTAGTCAGTTGATTATCTCTTTCTTTCCCATGTAGGCAAAAAATTATTCCTATTGCTATAATATAGCAACTCATGCCATCCCTTCCACTGCCTGCCTAATAGGAAACTACCCAAGTTGGATCCCCAGTTCAAGTTCAGATGAAATCTCAAATCCTTCATTGTAGTGTTGATTACTCTTTTAAGGTTCTCTGAGTGATAAAGCTCCCTACTCCTGCACTCACTGATCTTTCCTCTTCGGTCCCCCTGGTAAAACTTAAGTCCTTATCACAGATGTCAGCCCTTGTCTTTTCCTTGAATAAAGGTGCTCACTCAAGCTCAGTTCTCCAGAACTTTTTCTTCAGTTTTAAATATGTTCATTTATCGCCCAAGTAAATTGTAACTTCTATGATGGCATGGATTCACATTTTCAGGCAGAACTAACTTCAAGGTAGGCACATTGCTATCTGTTTTACATGGATTATTTAGATCACTTAATTATACAATTTTAGGATATAAACATTACTATCTGAGCTTATCAGACAAGGACAGTGTGATATAGAGGTTTTAAAACACTGGATTTACCCAAAGAAAAAAGCCACTAAGTAGAAGAGCTGGAATTCCTATCCACCTCTCATTCTAAATCCCATGTTTTCCTGACGTCCGAAGTCTTCTACTCTTTAAATCTTTGTGACTGAGTTGAAATGTTTTAGACTTTGAAAACAAAATTCCTTTTTTAAGAAGGGAGATTTTTATGTTGAATCTTTCTCAGGCAAACAGAACAACAGAAGTCAAAAAAGAAAAAAAAACACATGAATTTTCTTTTTTTTTTCCCACATGAATTTTCTTAAGTAGATAAATTAATTTCCTACTCACTAGAAATGGTTAATGTTGATGACCATGGCATATCGCCAGTGTGTAATGAGTCCGAGAAATCAAGACCTTAGACGTTGATCAAGCCACATCTCTGAGCTGGCGAAATGATTATTAGGAAAGATAGAGAGAAGTAAAGATGGAGGGGGGAGGTTTCCAAGGTTAATTACAGAACAAACATGCAGGAACAAAGCAGCGAGAACAAGGAGGTCTGGAATGTGCCATACGTTGAAGGGCTGGAACCAACGCATTGCAGATATTGTGCAAATGCCGCTCATTATTTAAGACACATTACCCTCTACATTCTCTAAAGGTCAGGGTCAACTTGATACTCAGACTTTATTTTCATTCTTTGTGAACTTACAAATGGTCTCTTGAGTACCTCTCTAAAGCCTCTTGTTGCATAGTCTGTAGGTACTCTATTGAAAATATTCAGATTAATCATCTAAATTTGCCCAGGCTCTGGCATTTTCTTGGCATTGCGCCAAGTGATAAAGAAAGCACATAAATATAAGATATATATATATATATAGAGAGAGAGAGATGTATGTATAGGATATGTATGCACACACATATATATTGATATATGTATGATATACATGTCCATATATATGTATACATATACAATATACATATACCTATGATATACATATGTATATATGCACTCTATATACCTCTCTTTCTATAGATAGCTCAAAAAGATCACAAGCTGTCTAGGAAATGATACTATTTACTAAACATCTATTATATGGTAAATAGGTGTATATTTTCTATAACCTTCTAATAGCTCTGCAAGGTAGGTGGTAGTAACTTTATGGCATTTATACTGATTTTTGGAGGATAAGAACTTAATTCAGAAATGCAAAAATGAGAGTCCTAGTTAAAGAGAGAAAAATACATGAAAGTGTACTGGGATGTTTTGCCCGTGGTACAGCTACTCCTGCTGAGTAATTTAAGACATCTCCTTAAGTGAACGCCTCTATGGCAATGGGAGGGGACAGCCCTTCCAGCGGTGGCTGGGCGACAAGCCTGTAAGAAGGCCCTGCACTTTGACTACCTGCTCGGTATGGTTCTTGCTTTCACACTGCTCCCATTAACATATTTTTATTATAGTCACCACAAAGTGCATTTCAACTTCTTCTTTTTTTTTAATCTAAAAGGTAGATGAAACAATTGGATGTCCAGCAAACACTGAGATGCAGGTTCCCAAACCAGGCCAAATCCAGAAAGGACAATGAAGACTGGTAGAAAATTCACTCTAAGGAGATACAGATTGTGGATCAAAACACTGGATTCATCACCAAGACACAGATGAGGCACTTTCCAGGTAGGTACTCAGCTGCTGTAGAATTCCTCCCAACTCAGGCCCCAGGATGATTATAGAACCTGGGAGAAGCCAGTTGTGTACCTTGAAAGTGCAGAGGCCAGAACTCAACAATGCTGATAAGTGTCCCACAAAATTTGTGCACCTGTTTGAGGAAGGAGACCTTCACAAAGAGACCTGTGGATCAGCCACAATCCCCATCCATCCAGCTTATGGTCAGGCTTGCAACACCTTGGAACCACAGGACTCTGTCATCCATCAGCCCCATGTCTCCTTCCCTCCAGGGCACTTTCAGTTGAGATTGCACAGGCCCCCATTACAGGTAACCCTCTTACAGATGTCTTCTGAGCAAACTGAAGCCCTGTGTTTGTCTAGAAACTCAGGACCCTCTCTCCCTCACTGCAGGTAACAATTCAAGCTTCTCATTCTTACGTATGGCTTTATACTATTACTACTTACACGGGCATACCTAATAATAGGTAGTATCATTCTTCATTTTAGAACATTTATAAAGACTTCAGATTTTATTCTGGAGAGACAGAAAACTTTTCAAACATTTGAAGCCAAAATGTGATATGAAATGACTAATGTATTTTAAAGGCTCCCTCAAGTTGCCATATTGATATTAGACAATAGGAGGGTAGCAGAACAACCAGGGGACCATGAAGGAATCGCAGTAATCCAAATGGGAGTTTGAGCACTTGGGCCAAGGTAACCCTTGTAGACATAATGAGAGGTGGTCATATTTTGGATATGTTTTGAAAGCACAGAAGTCAGGATTTGCTGGCAGATGGGATGTGGGCTCAGAGAAAGGGAAGAGAAAAAGATTACACCAAAGTTTTCAGGCTCCATGTTGAAAAGATTTGCCATTAAACAAGATGGGGAATACTGGGAGTAGAGCAAGGTTTGGGGGGAAATGAGGAATTCTAGTTTGAAATATCCAGATAGAGAATATAATTAGGCAACTAGATGCGTGAATCTGAAGTAAAGGGGAGTGTCCAAACCAGCAGTGTAAACTTGGGAATTATCAGGATATGGATGGTATTTAAAAATATGAACATGCCCATGTTGTCAGAGTAAATGCATCCGGAGAAGAGGTTGGAAGACTGGGTCCTGGGGCAATTCAATGTTTGGAGGTTCACCTAGCTCCTGAAAGTCAGTCCAGAGCTAGATTTTACAGTGGTAGACAGGATTTTCTGCTCCATAATAATATATTGATTTAACCTTAGTCACTTTTTCAACTAAGTTGTCCTTAATCCACCCTACATTAAATGCTTGATATGTCATAGTCTCAGACTACATGAGTGAGTAACGTTTTCAACCCCATCCCTGCTCTTGACTTAAGTGAGCCTGATGAATCTCCTAAAACCTCAGACATTTCATATAAGCACTCCGAGACTTCTAGCCCATTTGCTTCCTCATGGCTTTCGTCCCACTCATCACTGTGCATTTCTTTCACTTATATATATTTGCCTTCTTTGTGAGCCTGGCTGGGTAATTAGTTTTCATCTTCTATTTTATCTATGTATGTGTTTGGATCAGAAGACGTATGCCAGAGAGTAAGTTTACTCTCTACCTTGACCTCTTGGCTTCTACTTTTTGTGTGCATTCGATACATTTGGCTTTTCCCTTCTTGAATTCTTCTCTGACAGTGGCTTTTATTGCACTCACTTTCCTGATTTCTTTCTGCCTGTCTGAATATTTCTTTGGCCCTTTGCAAGTTTTTCTTCCTTTCCTAGAACTCTAAACGTGTGAATTTCTCAAGGCTTAATCCCAAACCCACGTCTTTACAATCTACACTCTTTCCCTAGTCAATCTTGTCAATATCTCCAGTTTTAAATACCATTTAAGATGTCATTACACTGATGACCTCCACATTTATTATTTCTCTGTCTGACCTCTCTTTTAAACAGTAGATTTTTATATTTAGCTGCATATACACTCTATTCTTAGAAGCATCCTGAACTTAAATTGTCAAAAGTTAAATTTTTGATAGTTTCCTTTAATATGGTTTTCCTCCAGTGTTTCTGATTTCAACATCCCCCAGTGGTTTATGCCAGGAACAATAAACATTGTTGACATGCATCTCTGATGCTTCCTCCTTTTTCATTCCCGCAGTCAGACCACCAACAAATCATGCCAATTTGATCTCCAAAATATATGTCAAACCCATCCTTTTGTAAATTAACTAGATAAGAAAAAACCTGAAGTTCTGTGAAACAACATGAAGTTAATAGAACCCCCTAGAAGTTGCAAGATAAAGTGGGTGTCATCTGATGTTGGATGTAGCAAAAGAGAGGTGTTATACCTAAATCCCTTCCTTTTGGATCAGAAATACAAACCTTTAAGGTTAAAATGGATCCCAGGGACATCTTGCCTAGTCAGTGTCTTTGTAATAAAAAACAAAAGCCCAGAAGATGAATATCTAATCCAAGTTCCTACAGGTACAGGTAAAAAACTCAATACTAGCATCTACCTCTCCGAATTCAGCATGGCACTCTTTCACAGAGCCCTATTGGCCGGAAGTCATGTCTGGGCTCTGATGAATATGAGGCTAGTGCTATACAAATATTTTTTGCTGCTATTTTCTAAAAAGTAATACAAAGCTAGCTTTGTAGAAATTTTCAGCTCTGTAGTAGTAGAGTGAATTTAACTTTTGTCTTAACATAAACATGGTTTAATTTATGAAACACTGGTCTGAAAATGAACAAGCAAATTAGCAAATAACTTGGCTGAAATACAGCTCTGGCTGCAAATAATCCAATTGCTTGTGGTTAATGGTATTTGGATATCTGTGCAAGGTCTAAGATATTAGAAGAAAACTTCTGGGAAAGCAATGGCCTTTTGCCATCACCACCTCACCCCGCCTTGGACTCTATTACTGCTTTCGGAACTATTCTTTCAGAACTATACGCTTCAAAGGTTTGAGATTATCATCCTTTATTTGATAGGGAAGATAATCCGGTTGATGTTTTCTGCAACCAAATTGTCTACAAACCTGATGTACTTAAAATAAAATATGATAACAAAATTGTGCCTTTCAGTTTCTGAAGAACCTAATAATAGAATGAACAAAATGTAATTGAGGTAATCTGAGGAAAGATTAAGGCAGTTGATGACAAAATTATTTTCTTACAGAATAGAGTTGTATTGATGAGTGAAAGCTCAAATTCTCCATTCCTTACCTGAGTTCAATCCTATTATTACTCTAGTTTAAGTAGATCCTTGCAATTAAACTGTCATTGATATAAAACTGAGTGAGACCTTTTATTATTTTTAAATGCAAAGCATGAAATTTTAGACAAATAATACTTTTCAGAGGAATGAGAGTAAAAACTTTTTGTAATAAACAGCAAAGTCAAGTCTATTACTCCAAGATCAAATTGCCTGAGACTATTTGCAAAAGAAGATCCATTGAGACAATAATAAACTGTTTATATTGCCAAATATCTAATTTTGGCTGTGTGCTTTTAAATCATATGGTGTGAGTAGTCAGAGTTAAAGACAGATTTTAGATTCATGAAGATCTGGTTTAAATCCAGCCTCAGTCACTACTACCTCAGGACATTGAACAAACCACTTAAAATGTAGGTGCAAACGCCCAGTAGCCCCACCACACAAAACCACTCAGCATTACCTGAGGTCATCTTGCTTCCTTGGATTTCCGCACCATTGTAACCGATGCCTCCTTTCTCACTCTTCAGAAGCCTTCACCCCTGTATTGCCTGCTAACTGTTCATCTGTTAAGATTCAGTTCACATGGTACCTCTTTCAGGAGCTCTCTCTGACCCAACAAAATTTAGGTTTGGACCCAGTACAGCTCAGGCTTAAGGCTTATTATAAACTCTGTCTCACCTCTCGGTTGTATTGTCTTATCTGTGAGTTCTTTCAAAGCAGGGATTTTGACATTTATCTTTGCGTAGTTAGCCCCTAGCATGGGGTCTGGCCCACAGTAGGTATGCAGTATATTTGGCAAGTCGAGAAAGGAAAGGCTGAAGAGGAATGGAGCCAGAGAAGCTAATGAAAATTCACTGAGGTTAGAAAGCTCTTGACCTCTAGCTGGTGGTGATAAGTGCCTATGGATTCACAATCACCTACATTCAGCAAGTATTAGAAAAATAAGGCAAAGATCAGACGATAGAAGTTGCAGCTTACTCCTTGATATTCATTTTCCGGGCCTTTGCAGTTGAAACCTGTGGTATCTACCCAAGATCTCTTTCAGGATAACTTCCAGGCCCATCTTCTGATCAACTTTTTTTTTTTTTTTAATTCATTCATGGCTTGCAGTGACAAGAAAATATAACCTTTTGCAACAAGGTTGCAAAACATCAGACACTTCAAATCTTCTCTTTCCTCTTCTTCACTATAAGCTACTGAAAAATGTTTCTTCTCTACGGGTAGTAGAACTGAATAACCAAATACCTGACTCCAACATCAGATCTAATCCTCAAGTCTAAACGTTATATAAAGAAGCAGTGAGTTTATGAAACAAGTTTAATTGGACAAATAAAGGGTCCATGAAGAGAAAGCAAGTATTAGCCATCAATTATTCTGTCTTAGAGAACAGAATATGTGTATGGGTTCTCCTCAGTTGCAGACTGCATCACAGCTATATAAAACATTCTATGCTAATAAGAAGACACTTTGGTGGGAACTGCGATCTCTGTGTGATTAAAAAAAAAAAAAAAGTGCCTGAGGTAAAGTTACTTACTAAGGTTTTCCTACACTTTAACCCTTGGGAAATCATTTTTTAAAAGTTAAATAAGATAAAGTAGATTGAAGGAAGTCACTATTTCAAAATGTAAATGCGTGACATTTAGCATCTGCATTTTTTTTAATGAGTGAGAATTATGTTTCACAATGTTCTGTTAATGCTGTTATGCAGATTAGTACAGACCTGAGGACCAAAAGAAATAAGGCATAGCCTAAAGAAATGAATTAGAAACCAATTAAAACAACTGTCAGGTTTAGGCTATGAAGCCCACTGCCCCTAGACGCATCCTTATTAGAAATGAAGAGAGGCAGGTGAACATGTTTTGCAATACAATATACTTTTTCAACTTGACTATGAGACATTTATTAAGTAAAATTAATCCTAATTTCAGAATAAAATCAAAGTGCTGTAATCTCAATATTAGGATAACTAAAGCAGTGAATGACATTAGAATCATAGAGTGTCCCTTATCTGTGTTAACTGACTTTTAGAGGCCTGAAATTTTATCTCCAATTTTATTCTTAAAGTTATCATTTAGGAAATGGATACATATACTTTAACAGAATTATAGTTTCCTCCCTTTCTTCAAGTTCACAATTCCCAATTAAAGAAGCAGTTATTTCCTTGTTCTGTAGCTCCATTCGAAAGCTGGGTCAAGAGTGGTTTTTCTGGGTCACACAGCTAGGAGAGGGTTCTTTTTACATGGTCCTTGGAGATGCCAAAAGATGCTAATGACATAGCATGTTTGCAACAGCTGAATGATCCTTTGATCAAATTAGGCATCTCTGATTCAAGCTAAGAGTGTAAGAGGGCTTCAGAGGACATTTTCTCCTGAGTTTTCAAAAGTCTTGGTGTATATACTTAAGGGCAAGGAGGAAAATAAAGAACAGTTGTTTTTCTACCTCACCTGCTCAGTCTGGAAGCACATTGAAGAAACTGGGCGTGCTTAGTCTGGAGAAGCAAAGGCCTCAAGGGGACATGGTGCTGTGGTCAACTGTATAGGACTGTTTAGTGGGAGAGAGGGTGAACCCTCTGTGTGCACACTTGAGAAATAAAACAAGGATGATGGGGAAGTTACAGAAAGGCAGAGTTCTTCTCGTGATGCGGAAGCCTTTCCTGCCAGCCTGAGATGTAAGCTTCCTTTGGAAATCATGGTCTCATCACTACTGGAGGGGATTCAATATTGTCTAAACAGCCATTAATTGAATATTTTAAAAAGGAAACGCAAGTCCTATGGGAGTAGGGTGTGTTGACCTATTGATAATCCTTGAGACTTTTTTCCTGACAATAATAGTCTCTATTTCTTTGAAGAATAAAGGCTATGCAGAAAACTCTTGCTTCGGGTCATGATGGAGTAGCTAGTCCCTTCTGATATGAACAATTTAAGACTTTGGACAAAAACAAACAAACAAACACACAAACAAAAAAAACATTTCAAGCCTGTGATCTCTGAAAGGAGTGAAATGATGAGATGAGCCCTGTGATTTCCCCAGGTTTCTTCTTGGAGGCACTCTCTAGGCTGTGGTGCAAAGAAGGGGAATCCAGTGCACAGCACAATGGCCTCTCTGAATTGAGGAAACATAGAGCAGCACTTGGGGAGGATTAAGCAACTAGAATCTATGGGGTTAAGTGGAAAGAAAAAAAAAAAA
>CM052799.1:171450143-171518854 GCA_028533885.1 Nasua narica
GGGAAATCAAATCTACCCAAAGAGGAGAAGTATACCAGATATGTTAAATATGCCTGAATATATGGCATTTTTCTTGCTTTTTAAAATTTTTTAAAAGGTAACTGACTACTCATACCAAAATAAGAACAAAGAGCACAACTAAGAGCAAATCATAGGACCTGTGGGAAAATCACATTATAGACAACCTAAATAAAGGGAGGGATTGGCCATATTCATGAATAGGATAACCTAATATAGTTGAGATGTTTATTTTGCACAAATTAATGCATAAAAACAAGAAAAACTCAAATACAAAGCCCAACAAGTGTTTTTATAAGTCTTGACAAGATGCTAAAATTTATATGAAAAGTAGTGAATAGTCAATAGCCAAGAAAACTGAAACTTCCCACCAGAAATCAGGCTTTATTATAAAGCAATAAAATATAATGCTCTATAATTTTAAGATAGGCTAAGACAAAGAAGCCAATAAACAAAATAGAAAGTGCATAAATAAACCATTAAAGGAAATGTAATATAATAGAGAAGTGTCATTTTAGATCAATAGGGAAAATATTGATTATTAAGTACAAAGTGCAGGAAAAATTGGTTAGTCTTACAGAAAAACATTAAGGTTTATGCCTACTTCACACTGTGCAAAAAAAGTCAATTCCAGATCTATCAAAAACTTAAAAGCAAAAAGAAACTGCAAAATTTCAGAAGAAAATATTGGAGATTATCTTTAAGAACTTCAGGGGAGGATTTTTAAACAAGATATAAAAAAGCATAAGCCATGAAAGAAAAGATTGATGAAAAAATAAATGGAACCCAAAAACTGGTAGAACATATTCCCAATGAATAGCATTAGCAGAGAATAAGCATCTAGGATATTTCAAGAGCTCCTAAATATCAATAAGGCAAATACAAGCAAGTGTCTAAACAAGCAGTTTGCAGAAGTGAAAGACATACTTCTCAAGAAAATGTTAAAAAATATGTTCAGGGCGCCTGGGTGGCTCAGTTGTTAAGCATATGCCTTGGGCTCAGGTCATGATCCCAGGTTTCTGGGATCGAGCCCCACATCAGGCTCCCTGCTGGGTGGAAAACCTGCTTCTCCCTCTCTTACTACCCCTGCTTGTGTTCCCTCTCTCACTGTGTCTCTGTCAAATAAATAAATAAAACCTTTTTAAAAATGTGTTCAAAAATGAAAACAAACAAAACAATAAACCCCTCACAATGAGAATCCATTTTATGGCCATTAGATGGGAAAAAAATTATAGAGTTTTATAAAAACATGATGCACTCAGAGCTCTCCTTGGCTCCTGGTAGGAATAAACACTATATCCACTTTGGGGAAAAAATTTAGTGATAGTTATTAAGTTTGAAAACATGTAGTAAAATTATACGATAGCCACAAAAATAAATGTATCCTTAGAAGAAATATACTTAAAACAAATACTAAATGGAGAACTTAAGCAAAAAAAAGAGCAAAAATTTGTTCGTTGAAACACAAAAAAATAAATTAGAACCGTAACTTTATTTGAGAAAAAATATAAACCACATATTGACCTTGACAACAATTATAGTGCACAATGAAGTTACAGTAGAGACAAATTATTATTTGCCAAATAACAGATTCAAAGTAGCAGAGCAAAATTTATTTTTAAAAGGGGGAAATTTAGAGAAATATAATTTTTTAGTTTGGGAAATATTAAAAGAGATCAATACACTTTGTCAATTTGAATACATAGAAATTAACATAGATCATTGACTATTAGAATTTTTAAGATCAGTCTATAGATATATTGAAATTTCTACTTTAAAATTGAACATGCCTTTTTTTCCAACTTATAGTTTTACCAAATTTACTCATGGGCTATATCTCAAAGAAAGCTTTAAAAATTCAGAATCTAAACAAAGCTAACACAAACAACATTTAGATATGGTAGAGAATATAAAATTTACCTACAAACCAATAACTTCTATGTGTATAGACAATGAACAATTAGAAGTTGCCATAGAAAATTCCTCTTACAATTCTTTCCATCTCTCCCAATATTTAGGAATAAACCTAACAAGACATGGGCAGAACATATATGATGAAAGCTTAAAAGCACTTCTGATAAAGACAGAGACTTAAACAAATGGAAGGAGGTACTTGTCCTTGGATAGAATGTTTTCTAGTGTCATAAAGATATTATTTTTTTCAAATGAATATATAAATTTTGTGCAATTCTATCCCTCCACACACCCCTGATCAAGATGTTTTTGAAGATCATATGGAAAAATAAACATGAAAGAATAGCTTGGAAAGTTCTGGAAAAGAAGAAAAATAAAGAAAAAGTAACCTCATCAGGTATTAAAATATGCTATTAAGTCTCAATTAAAAAGGTGTGATACTCATAAATACAGCAATGAAACACAGTAGAAAACCTAGCAATACATGCAAATGCCCATGAAAATGTTGTATAAGTAGTATCTCGAATTACTGGAGAAAACATGGCCTTTTTATAAATTTGGGACAGCAGGACAACCGTTTGGAAAAAAGATAAAACTGGATTTCTACCTCACACAATGCACCAGAAAAAAAATCCAAATGAATCTGAAATGGAAGTGTAAATAATGAGACCATATGACTATCAGCAACGGGTGAATCTTTTATAATCTTGAAGTGGGGAAAGCCTTTTTAACGAGATTCACAATCCAGTCACAATAAAAGACTGGTAAATTCTACTAAAGCAGAAACAAATTGCATGTCAAAAAACTGTAAGTCAAACCTAAAGAAAAAAATGACACTGCAAAAAAAACAAACAAACAAAAAAATAACTCAAGTATCACAGAGAAAAGACTGATTTCCTAATACATAACAAATTTTTCACTAAAACGGGAAAAATATCAAAAGCTGAGAGAAAAATGGGTAAAACCACAGATACATAATTCCGGAAAAAGGACTTAGCTCTGGCATTTATAAGTATTCAGCTTTATTCACAATAAGAGAAATGCTAATTAAGTCTGCTGTGTGATACAATTTCTTAACTATAGGACCGGCACAAATTTTAAAGACTAACACTCCACTGTTGGTGAGGCTATGGAGAAACCGACATTCACAATTTGCTCATGGGAGTGAAACACGGTACAATCTCACTGGAAGGAATTTGGCAGTGTCTAGCAAAACTACACACCTGTTTACCCCTTTTTTTTTCATTTTTTGTTTATTTATTTGACAGAGAGGGAGAGACCACAAGTAGGCAGAGAGGCAGGCAGAGAGAGAGGGGGAAGCAGGCTCCACGCCGAGCAGAGATCCCAATGCGGGGTTCAATCCCAGGACCCCGAGATCAAGACCTGAGCCAAAGGCAGCTGCTCAACCGACTGAGCCACCAGGTGCCCCACAAGTGTTTACCGTTTGACACAACTACCCTACTTCTAGGAATTTGCCTGAAGCTGCTGTCCCCCAGAAAACAAAACCAAAGTTATGTATTCATAATTATACACAATAGCAATATATAGGAAATAAGCCAAGTGCCCATTCATTCATAGAACCATAAAACAAAGGAGTGTGAAATCACAGTGAGTAAGAGAGAAACTGATAGGGAGTTATTTAAAGCTACATAGACAAAAAGCAAAGCATAGGGTAATATGCTTCCTTTTTCGGTGAGAGAGAAGAGACAATAAGGATACATACCTGTTTGCTTATTTTTGCTACAAGAAGCTTAGGAAGAATAAGCCGTAAATCATAAATAAGCCGGGTGGGACTGTGGGGAAAGAGAGAAGTCTAATAGGGACAGCACTCTAAATAGAACTGGAGACAGAGGTTGATATTCTTGTCAAGGATCAAGCCAGTCCTTGTTCGTTGTTTGCATGTTTGTTTTTTTGTTTTGTTTTTTGTTTTTTTGTTTTTCCCATGATGCTTGCTTTTCGTTTAATTGCTCTTTGCTCCCTCTGATTCTCCAGTTGCTACTTAACTAGGTTCTTTATTTCTGGCCTCCCTGCCCCCACAGCCAAAGATACATTTCTTTTTATTTGGACTTGAAAAATAAGGCTGTGACTTTTTTTTCCCCCAAGCTGAATTACACTATAGGATTACCAAAGCAATTTTTCCCTTTCCTTTCAGCTCTTTCTCCTGCCAGGTTTATATGTGTTGAGAAACACAGAGACTTTCTCCGGTTGTGAAGTGCAGAAACTTAAAATAGATTTTTTTGAAACATAGTTGAAGTTGGAGTCCAGGAGAGCCAGGGAGTCATCTGTATTTTTTTATTGGATTGTGATAAGAAACTAATACCAAATCATTCAGCTGGGAGATAACACACCTAATTTTCTCTTTTTCTGTGACTATTAGGGGGCTATTTCCACACAAGCAAAACACATTTGAAAAATGATCAGCGAATTCAGATATTTATATGCGAGCTCAGAGAGTTTTTGCTATCTGCTTAAGTTCTGCCCATATACTGATTGTGGCAAACTGCTGGTGTGGTTAAGAAATATTCTCTGGGGAAAAGTAAAATTGCCATCAGGAATAAAGGACTGAAGAGAAGATTTTTGACCGATTTTTCCTCAGCCAGAAAAGAGCCACTGACAGCTTACCTGGTGAGCAGGTCCTTCTTGGTATCATGTTTCTCTACCAGGGAACATTCTATGGGAGAAGAGATGTTGCCTGCTGGGGCCTTTAGTAAATCCCAACTCCTTGCCCCTGCCCTGCATGACCTGTCTCTACTTCTATCTGGACACTCTCTTGTATCATGCTTTCCCCATGCTCTAGCATGACATTTTTCTCAAATATACCATATGTATTGTTACCTGAGGCCTGTGCCACAGCTCTTTCCTCTGCCTGAAATGTTCTCACATACCTTGGTATGGCTGCCAGCTTCTTGTATTTCGAATTGCAACTCGAATACTTTTACCTTAGAAACTACCCCCACCCCACCTCTAGGCATCCCACTGCTCTATGTTATTATTTATTTTTTTTTGCAGAGTTCTTATCCCTATTTACAATTGCCTGATTATATATTCTTATTTATGTATATGTTTTTCGGGGCCCTACTAAGTATAGTCTCCACAAGGGTGAAAACCACATCTGTCTTGTGTATTGCTGGCTGAAATGCCTACTTCTGGAACAGCACAAAGTTGTCCCAACTCACAGCCCGTAGTAGGCCTTCAGTAAGCACCTGTTGAATGGGTGACTGGAGGCATCACAAAATGCCAGTCTTTTTTAAAGGGTTGTGGTAGGTAGAATAATGACACCCTAAATGTCCACGTCCTCATCCCCAGAACCTGTGAGTATGTCATTTTACATGGCAAAGGGGGCTTTACAGGCATGATTAAATGAAGGATTTTGAAAGAGATATCAGGGGTGGGGGGCAAGGTGATCATAAAAGTCTCTATAAGATAGACGCAGGGGAATCAAACTGAAGGAGATCAGAAGATACCACACCATAGGCTTTGAAGATGGAGGAAGTGGCTAGCCGCCAAAGAATTCAGGTGACCTCTAGAGCTGGAAAAGGCAAGGAGACCGATTCTTTCCTAGAGCCTCTAGAGGGAATGAAGTCTTACAGACACCTTGATTTAGCCACGCAAGACTGACTGTGTCAGACTTCTGACCTCTAAAACTACATGATAATAAGTGAATGCTGTTGGAAGCCATTAAACTGAGCATCCTTTGTTACAGCAGCAATAGGAAACGGAGTTGATCCTGCCCAGTGTATTAGTACCATACCTGCATTAGTTCTGTGTGGTAGGGTTCTCCAAAGATAGCAGGGTGTGTGTCTGTGTGTGTGTAAAAAGAAGGACAGGGTCAGAGACAGAAAGAAAAAGTTATTTTAAGGAATAGGCTCATGTGATTGTGGAGATTGGCATGTCCATAATCTGTACAGTCTACCAGCAAACTGGAGACTTGGGGAAGAAGTCTGGATTCTAAAGACATTCTGTAGGTAGAATTCCCTCTTCCTAGGGGATCCTGAGTCTTTTTTTCCTAAGGCCTTCAAGTGATTGGATGAGGCCCACCCACATTATGAGGTGAATCTGCTTGACTCAAAGTCTATGGATTTAAATGTTAATCTCATCTAAATAAAAACTTTCAGGCAAAATTCAAACCCAAGTTTGAAAGAATACCTGGGTACAATGGCCTAACCAAGTTGACACAAATTAACCATCAGGTCTCAGTCACTATGTTGTTGTTGCTGCCCTGATTAAATGTTCTTCAGGAGTCTCAGGGACAAAAAGTACTTACAATGACAAAATCAAAAATAAGAAATTATTTAAGCAACACTTTTCCCGCACGGCATCCTCTGCTGGGCAGGTGACGTCTAGGTTAAACTACGTTTTCTACGACTCAGTACCCCATGTAGAGAATCCAGGCTTTCAGATTTCTTCCAGAATTGGGAATATGAGGAAACACCAGTAATCTCCATAATTCCACCCACATTTTAAGTAGATTTTTATGGTGGGGTTTTGTGTGCATGCATGTGTCTATATTACTCAGAATCTGTTCCTTTTTTATTTAGCCAAATTATCTTAATTGGTTTAGAAGAAGCAAGACCTCCAAAATACTATTCTGGTATGATTTTGAAGCTGCTGGAAGCCACCACATGAAATCTGAGACCAGAATAGACCGAGAAGAAGTAGATGGGTAGATAGAGGCTAGTGTACATCTGAACATAAGTTTATCTGAAGCCAATGTTATTCCTGGACTTCTTAATTATCTACATCAATAAAGTTCTCCTTTTGCTTAAACCAGTTTGAGTTGAGCTTTTAATCATTTTCAAGTAAAAGAGTAATGAATATATTAAAGTTAATTCCTTCAGTGGTGTTTTGCAGAAGCTAGGAGGTAGAATGTGACATTGGTTGAGGTGAGGAGATAGGTCAATAAAAATTTCTGGCCAACATGTAAAATAATTCCCAGGCCCCTGAAAATATCAAAATTAAGTGGGTTCCAAAAAAACATCTTGAAAGAGCATCTTCTCCGGTATCCAACTCTTAAGCAAGACAAGGCACAAAGGAAATCCTTCCATAGACTGGAAATAGGAATGATAAGAAAAAAATGATGATGGGTAATGATCTAGGGGAATAGAACCAAGGTCAACCAGACCGAATGACCAAAGTTTTCCCTGTCAAGGCAATGAGTCATTGCTTTCCCTGCCCTTAGAATAGGATGCATACCATGACCTGGAATTCAGTGTGCATTGTTTTCCACCCACCCTGCTTTCTAAATAACTGTTTTGGTTACGGTTACCTTATTCTTTCTTCATCATTGTTCACTGCATGTGTTGAGATGGTTTAACTTACTAGTTAGTCATGGGACAATGGACTACCATTGTGCACGGAGTACATTGGGCTAGTTAAACTTACTCATTAACCATGGGTCAATCAACCACTAGGACCAACATGTTAACATGACTTGGGAGGGCTGTGCATTACTTAGAGATGTTGCACTTGAAGATGGATACATTAACTACATGAGACCTTGAACTGTGTCCCTTCGAGGTTTCACATTTGGGACAAAAATGAAAGGAATGTGTGGAGATTTTATGTGTTGTTCTTGCCACTCATTATTCTATTCTCCCTGCTTATGGCCACCATGCCCTGACTGTCCCACACTCAGCTTGTGTGCTTGGCATGAAACTCACTCCACCTGTCCTTTGGGGGGGCAGTGTGGAACCAAAGTTAAGTCATCTGCTCGTTTCACTTCCCTGGTCATAGTGCTTGGGCCATAGTCAGGGATATAAGCCTAGGCTGTTTAATCAGGGCAGTGAGACTCAATTCTCAGACTACTGAATGGGGAGGCAGACTCTCTCTTTTGTGTGATTGTGAACCTGAATCTTCTAGGGCAGGAGGAGTGGTGATGAGAGAGAGACTGAAAGACAGAGAGAGAGAGATTGAGAGAGGCAGAAAGAGAGAAGCCAACTCCAAAGAAACAGAACCAAGAAATAAATCTGGTGACATCACCTGAACCAGGACTCAAGCTCTTCTCAAAATAATTCTCTCTCCAAACAAACATATGTCTAGATACTTCCCTCATATATTATTAAATCCTTTTGGCTTAAGTTTTCAGTCACTTGCAAACAAAAGTGTTCTCACTAATATAACTCCCTTATCCTGTGGGAGTGACTTTTGCTAGGAAGGCTAAGAAGATGAAGCCTTCTTGAGCAAGAGACTCTCCAACCTGATATTTCAACTGTTCCTCTTCACCGTGGTTGAAAATCTTGGTAGCTGCTTCTATCAACATCTTCCATGAGTGAAGGACTTATCCTTTCCAGCTTTTGATGTATCAACTCACAGCCACTCTTGCCCTCTCCTCACCTTCACCACAAGCCAGCTCACCATGGGCCCTCTGCAAGTGACTGCTACAACGTCATAGGGCAGGGAGAAAAAAATTTTAATGCTTGTTTTTTAACCTACAAGTTGTTCTTTAAGAACATTGGGAAAGAAAGATTTGATGATTCTTAGAATTTTACAGCTGGTATGTAATTTAGCATTTTTCTAACAATCCAAATTTATGATTTGCAGATAAGAAGTTCATTGAATAAACCATGAAAAGAGAGTATTGATTAAGACTACATACAATTGTGAAAAATGAAAGCCCCAAATGCATCTTAAACAAGATGGATGATATTTTTCTATCATCCGGATAGAATATGAGGATGAGCGATCTTGGTGGAGACTGTTCTTTGATCACTAAAACACTATGTCCTTCTTCTATTATAATAAAGTGGTCACTGGGCACAGGAGCTGATTGTCCAGGTGAGAATTTCTTAGCTTCCCCAGCATGGAGGTGTGGCCGCGAGGCTATGGTCTCAACCAAACCATGCAAGCAGAAATGATAGGTGCCTTCTTTCATTGGGTGTGTGCTCCTTGTGCTCTTTTCTTTCCACTGGCTTGAAATAGTAAAAATTAAGCAAGCTAGGAGCTGCATATTGAGAATGGCAGAGTGCCCTGCCAGTCTGGGTCCCTGGGTGATTTTTGAGGCACTCAGTCTTCTTATTCAGACTAAGAAAGGGAAATTAATTTCTAATTTGTTTTAGCCACCAGAGTGAGGGGCTCTTTTTTCTAAAGAAGCATGGCCTTTATCACAATTAATACAGCTAGTCCAAAGCTAGCATAGTACTAATAGGGTATCTGGAATCACAAACCTCTTAATCCTGTTGTTTCATTTCACTTGATTTCCATTAAAGACACCTCATGACCCAAAATAGCTGTATAAGCATCCACCATTGGATGTAAATTTTAAGCAGCAAGAGGAGATAGGGAAAAATATATAAAAGATGATACTCTTCCTTTTTAAAAGAGACTTTTCCAAAATAACCATGCTGGGACTCTTCTTGACCCAATCAGAAATGATTAGCAAAGTCTTTTGTCAAAAAAAGGCCAATATTCAAGGTCTTAACATGATAGCCCTGCCTTAAACATCATTACAAATTCTTAGGCACAGCCTACATACCCACTGGTTTCTGTGGGCATGAAAGAATATTCTGATTTATTCTTCTATAAACGTGAATTGCTTCTCATGACAAAAGACAGAAATGTCACATTTTTTTCATTTTAAATAGATTGTTTTCTTTATATGAGAATCTTATGTACAATAACAAATACAAATTATGCTCCATAATAATTTCCTAATAATAATACTTGAACCTTTATTTCCATATTAATAGTCCACTACGTATAGCCCTCCTGCCAGGTGTCAGGTGCTGCTCTAACACCTGGCATCAGTCACTCATTCCGTCTTCACAAGTACCTTATAAGGTAAGTCTTAGTGATTCCATCTGACTCATGAGAAAATTGAAAGTCATAAAGAGTAAGTATGGAATGGGGGTCAAACCAATGTTTACTGCAACCTGGTGTTCCTTCATGCCTCTGTGTCCCATGAGGCAGGAAGATGGCTCACACCTCCATCCTGCAAGTCCCTTTGGAATCTCCTGCTCTTCCAGCCCAGAGCAGCCCCAAGAGTGCAAATCCATTATCCAGTACCCAGTACTCAGTTTTAGGATACTGTAAATTTTAAACTCAGTTCTGTTTCACTCTGTCCCATACTCAGTCATCTTTTTTCTTGAGAAAAGACTAGGTAAAACATTTCCTACCTGATTGTACCCTCTCCTACCCCATGAGGCGCAAACCTCCCGGACACGACAGAGACAAATCATTCAGTCGAGTAAAGGGGAGCTGACAACAGCACTGTTCTCAGTTTCCCAGGACTGCCCTCCATCCTGTGCTGATGCCATATTCTGGGGCTGTCCTGGTAGGGGGATAAATTTTACTACCCCCAGGAGCTGCCATGAGAGCTTGTTAAACAAGACAAGAATTATCATTTTCATTCAATATGTCCTCCCTTTGGAAATGCTTTATGACTGACTTGGGCATTTCCCCTAGCAACCTATTCCCTCTTTTAGGGAAATGGAAATAAAATACTTGACATTTATTTCATAGAGTGATTCAGAATAATATCATGGAAAATTCGGAGACATTTCTCAAGTTAGTTGGAGGGAACATGGAGTGGACATATTTCTGAGCCCCAGTGGGTAGTCTAAATGCAGGCTCTGCCCTGACATATTGGCCAGTACCATGTGGCCATACTCTGTGGTTGCTGAGTAGAGACACCAAATGGATATAATCTGGAGAAGAATAGAAAATGCTGGTTAACAGTGAGCAGAACACACATATTCACTACTGATGATATACTTCATTTCTCTGACCTGTTTTTGTTTTGTTTTCTGTTTTTGGTGCTCTGGTAGACCCTTGACCCCTGAATGATTTTTTTACTCCCTTAGGTGACAGCACCTCTCCAGGCTCAAAAAGGAGAAAAGAAGTTTCTGGGACACTTTGTGTACATTTAATTTAGAAATATGACACAAGCTAAGATCTCCCCATTCTCTCCAGTTACAAAAACATTTGAATATTGAAACAAAAAAAATTAAGACTAACTTCGAAAAACAAATGGGAGATACCTAGATGGTTGTGATATAATTGACTAGATGAGATGCCAGGCTACATTAAGCATGGGCATCCCCAACTTAACATCCATACTTAAATATTTTACAAGCATTGTAAACCCAAATGTACAAAAGCCAACTCATGACCTGTCCCATGAGATCTGGAATATCCCCACTCTTCTCTGTCTCTGAAAATTCCATACCATCCATCTGGTTGCATGCCCAGAAATCCAGCAGTCCCTCTTAACACTGTCCTCTCTCCCCAGTATTCAAGCCACCATCAAATCCTTTGATTTCACACCCAAATTATTTCTGGGATTTATACATTTACTTATTTCCATCAGCTTGTCTTAGGCCAAGGTGGTCTCTGTACTCCTTCAGTAGCTTCTGTTTCTTGCTTTGCTTTAAATCTGTTACCCACACTGCAGTCAAAATGACCTTTGAAGAGTGCAAATATGGTTGTGTATTCTCTTGCTTAAAATCCACTAAAGACTTCCCAATGGTCTTAGGACAAATGTCAAAGGCCTTATTATAGTGTGTTATGGCCCAGTAGGTCTAGACTTACCTCTAAAGCTATTTCTTTCTTTTCTTTTCTAAAACTGATTCTTAAGCCAATGTTTCTGTTAGTCTGTTAGAATGTGTGTATGTGTCTGTGTTCATAGGTGTGTATGTGTTTGTGTACTTTATGGAATTGTTATAGTAGGGATACGGAATTATCATCTTTTTTCCTTACCCCCAGATCTGTGTTGTTACCCCATTGGTTTATGTCTCGATACCAGAGAATGTTTAATGTTGCCAAGAATTAACAATTGTTCCCTGGTGCCCCGCCAGGATCCTACAGGCCAATGATCTAGCAATACCGAGTTCCAGCCCAGTGGCACACAAGCCATTTTTGCTTCCACTGTCCACTGTGCTCCCTTCTGAGGAGGAACCTTCTCGCTGGGAGCATTAGCTTCAGGAAAGCGCTTATTAATCATTGCACTTGAGTTTCTGGACCGGTGCTTGTTGTTGGGTGCTGAGGGCTCTTTCTCATGTGTAATGGCCCTCGACCTGTTAAGGAATCCCCCACCCTCCTTTTTAATATCCTGTCATAAGATTAATAGTTTAAACGTGATGCCACATGCAAACACCCTGATAAGATCTTACTTAATGAAAAGCAAGCAGAGACTTTCTTTTGAGAACATATGTCTTTTGAGAAATTCAAAGCAAATTGGAGATAGCATGTAAAATGTCTCAGGAAAAGAAAAAGTTCTAAATGAGAACATTTATCATCATCATAGATTCATGTGGGCTGTCAAGACACAATAAAGATTTTAACTCATATTGTCTCCGGCAGCCTTTTCCACAAGGACCTTCATTAACAATACTCCCTGCTTGACCTGTTTCTGCTCAGCCACATCTCCCACTGTGGAGGACAGGGTGTGAAATATATCTTTTCAAATGGATGTCATTGATTTTAATATACCTTTAATAATATTGCAGCTCAGTGTTTTAATTACTCATACTTTTTGGTACTTCCGCCCTCCAGCAATTCCATCTAATAAATCTGATAAGTGCAGTAGACTCTGACACCCAGATATTAGATGTACAGCGTATGCTGTGGGGAGACCATTTTCTCTGTGGTGGACTCAGAGCCAGGTCAAAGGTGTGCCCTGAGGAGCCTAGCCACTCTGGCCTGCTGCCTACAGAAGGGGGAGGTTTTCCTATGCTGAGTGGCAGCTGGACATTCTTCTCTGCTCTGTGGCAGCACCACCAGGAGAATCCTTGATTGTTCAAATGACAGCTTCATTCTGCCATGAGCCGTCTCTGCCCAGTTGACCCCAGTCATAATGTACACCTCTCCTCCGTGCTTTGCTAGCCCTTAGCCCTTATTGTTACTCTTCAGTTTCTCAGGGTTTATTCCAGTTTATTTCATTTGTGTGCATTTTTCCTACTATTACAGTTTGCATCATGGTCCCCCAAAATCCATGTGTTGAAATACTAACCTCTACTATCTCGCACCATGACCTTATTGAGAAATAGGGTTGTCATTGATGTGATTAGCTAAGTTAAGATGAAGTAACTTAGCTAAGTTAAGATGAGTAGGTTAGGGACTGAATCCAATATGATGGGTTTCCTTATAAAAGGGAAAATATGAACACAGGCAAGTACAGAGGGAAGGCAAAGTGAAGGCAGAGAGAATGCCATCTATAAGCCAAGGAATGCCTGCTGCTAGCAGAAACTAGAAGAAAGGTAAAGAATAGACTCTCCCCCACAGCCCTGAGATGGACCTATCTCTGTCAATGCTATGATTTCAGAAGCAGCCACTGGAACTGTGCAACAATAAATTTCTATTATTCTAAGCTACCTAGTTTGTGGCACTTTGTTAAGGCATCCCTAAGAAGCTATTATACCCACTAAAGTATAAATCTCTTAGGGGCAAATATCTAATTCTATTCATCTTTGTACACCTAAAGTAGTAGTACCCACATGAGGTAGTTACTCAGTAAATGGTTTATTGAACTCAATTACATGAGAGGTGAAGAATCACAAGGCACAAAGCTGATTAGTGTGTTGGAGTGTAGACGGATGATGGTAAAAGGATGGACTCTTGCATTACCAAAACAGATGGTATAGGAGGAGATACCAAGGGTGAGATATTTTAGCAGGGAGGTTCTAGGTCCATGGCCATGTTTGGCAAGCACGTACCCAAGCAGGATACCTCTAAGGTGTGTCTGGCAGCGTTGGGGAAGCAAGCAAGTAGTCTCAAAGAAATCACACAAGACTGAGCAGTGGGACCCAGTTTGTATTTATTCAGCTAGCTTACAAGGAGACAATAAACTCAAAAACGGTGGCATGGCTCAAGGGGAAACAGTGCTCTGGAAATAAGTTCTTGCAAACACTGGAAGGTAAATTATAGGTAAGACTATGGGACACAGAAGAATGTATTGGTAACAAACACTGGAATCCTTCAGACAATCTCAGATACATGAGACCAGCATAGGGAGCAGCTGGGAAGCCTGACCTTGACCTGGTGCTGATCTGAGGCATAAGGATCCAGTTTGCATTTGGGGGTCCGGCTAAAGATGGATCTGTCTCAAGATGGTCTTTTAAAATGCACTCATTTCTATAGCATTATAATAGACTTCTAAAGTCTGGGATAAAGTAACTTGACACAGTGTGTCTATTTTTAGCATCAGTTCACATCTAATTGAAGTGAATAACTATAACTGTAAACCAGTTGATTGACTCGAGAAGTTGCAAAGTGGTTTCTTCCATTATGCAAGCAGCCTTAGAGGTTTTCTGTTAGATTGGTATATGTGGCCCAATTTCCCTTTTTTAGAAGGTTGGATTAGATGCCAAAATAACCACTTGGGAGTATTAGTTGAAGTGTTGCTTCTCTCATTCATGACACTGACCTGGCCCCTACCATCACTTATGTGCCTGATCCTGGACTTAACGTTTGGCATGGAACAAACTGATTAAATCCCTCTAGTTTTCCTTAACACTTTAAAAATTCTTTTCAAGTAGGATATAGAATAATGTTGGCCTAAATTGCTTTAATTTACATATATCTAAATGCAAATTCTAGGACTGGATCCTAGAGAAAAATCCTAGCTGTCCTACTTGTAACAAACATTTGCAGTGTAAAAATGTCTAGATGAAAATAAAGCATGACTAAGCCAGATGGACGGGGAAGTGACATAATTAATAAGAGTTTAAAAAAAGTAATTGGTTTTATGAGTTTGTAAGTAACAAGTGAGAATCATAGAAAACTTGAAAATATAGAAAATTATAAAGAAAAAAGTCACCAACAGTTCCACTACCCAAAGATAACTGTTGAGGTTTTCCTGATTCTTTTCACTGTGTAGAATCTCATGTTCCTTTTTGTTTTCAAGTCATATTTAATCCAAGGCCCCATCAGCAAAGTCAGAGGAAAATCTCAGTCATTATTAATCCCTATACTATGCGTGGAAGCTAGGTGGAGGGATGTCTTCCAGAAAAGTTTTATGTTATCTTTTGCAGTCAAGAACATTCTAGAAAGATACTGTCTCTTTTAGTCATTCCATACTGATGACTAGAGTTATCCAACTTTTTAAAGCCAAGAACAGGGATCTTTGATATGGCCTCCTTGTCCGCAGTTCTTAATGTTTAGCCCCCAACCCCCTTGTTTTCCCGCAGCCCCTTACCATGTGCTTGCACTATCCTTCCAGTCATATTATTGGTGGGTTGGGTGTCACCACGGATGTGCGGACCGGTCACCCAGAAAACAAAACAAACAAAAAGAAAAACAGCTGCTTTCCAGTGATGAGAAATTTTCCCAATTCTCCTGTTTCCACCTCCTCTCCTCCCCAAAAACTTGCCTTTCAGCCACCCTCCACCCCACAACCTGGCATCATCTCCTCTAGGAGGATGAGTGGAAGGTGGGTGTGGGAGCTGCTGAGTGTTTGGCAACTTCTGTTTTTGGCCCACAAAATCTAAGCTGAGTGAAGAGAACACAGAGACTTGGTGACCTTTTTGAAATGGCAAGGAAAAAAAAAAACACCCATAAGCAGGAAGAACCCAAACAAATTAATTTCTTGCTAAATTTTCATGCCATATATGTTCAATATCATTAGGATCACACTGTGCATGCACTTCTGAATTCTATTATCTTATTTACATTACAACTAAGCATTTTCCCATGTTGTTTAAAACTCTAAGTAAACGTAATTAAGAGCCACACAGTGTGTAAGCATGTGTCTGCCTCTATGCACAAAATACTGTGATTGGAGATGTAACGTAAGAAAGGAAGCCACGTAACCAAGCAATCTGGATTCCAATCCCAGGTCTGCCACTTGTCACTGACATGATCTAGGTAAGTTAATTAACTTCACTGATTCTCATCGGTAAAATGGGGGTGATAACAGTCTTTACTCATGTCGTAGAAATTAAATGAGCCAATATAAGGTAAAACCCTGAGAAGGGTGTCTTGCCCACTGAAGGAACGCCAACTCCCATTTCAGGGCACTGTCAGGTTGTGCTGTTAAGATACGGATTTGAAACAACCAGTGCTCAGTTTGAACCTGAACTTTGTCATCTGTGACTTTGGAAAAATTACCTAGTTTTTCTAAACTTCAGTTTTCTTACTTATAAGACCAATGGTAGTACATCTTTTCAGGGGTCTTGTGCTGATTAAATCCAACACCAAATATAAATTCCTGTCATGAGTTAAATAATGGTTTAATATATTATGACTTAATTTTTCCACATCCCCTGTGCCTACACAAAACCTTCTAAATAGTAAGTGACCAAAAAATACCGGTCGAATAGATGTTCATTGATTAAAGAGCTGGATCACAATGTACTTACATCAGTGCAAATATTTATAAAAGACCCAGAGGGATATACACTGTATCTGTATATACACTATATATATATATATATATATATATATATATATATATATGCACACACTGTATATAGCTATACGGTTATAGATACTGTCTATAACCAAGTTAGTGTGTATGAGAGATTGGGTGAGTTAAGGAGGCTTCACTTTTTCTCTACGTAAAGTTTACAGTGAAAATAAACTCACATTTTACTTTTCTTATTTAAAACTAATTTAAAAATAATTAAACTTTAAAAAAAAAAGGCAGGAACAGGGTCTTGCAGAGTCTTGGGTTTTGTGGTTGGTCACAATGCTACAAGTAGCACAAAGAAAGAAACAGTGGGGCACACATATTCCAGATCATTCCAAGAGGCTTCGGATCTCACATTCTTTTGACCTTCCCTTTGAGCCCAAATCTATAGCCTACCCGGTGTGGTAAGATTTTTTTTTTTTTCTGAATGGGTAGTTTTAAAGTATACAAAAAAGACTTTCTCATAAATTGGGTCAAATTTTTTTTCTTAAAGTTTATTTTTACATAATCATTCAAAGGACACAAATCCATCTTGGAGTAGTATCTTGTTTTGACACACTCACTCCTCTCCAGGTGAAATGCTTCCATTGTAATATATCCCATTAAAAGCTTCCTTGTGTTGAGATGAAGTGGTAAAAACTGCGTTGTGTTTCTATAGGAAGAGAGCTTAGCATAGTTGGCGAGATTTTCCCAGGGTTTGGCATTTCTCTGTGCGGTAATGGGCAGTCTCAGCCTTGTTAACAGCAACACCCACACGCAGACCTCCACGTAGGAGGGGTGATTGGTTAGCTCTGCAGTGAACTCTCTTAGGTGGTGTAGGCCCCTCCCAAGCAGCCTTTGGCAGTTACTATTCACAAGCCTATGCCCAGAGCAGGGCTTGATATCCCTCAGAGGTGTTGATCATTCATTCCACATGTCAGATCTTGGATGGAATCTCTGGCCATTGGGTGTGCTCTCTTATCTCCTTTTACCAGGCCCCAGTTCAGATTAGCCTCAAGTCCAGCCTATCTCTTCTGCATTATACCTCACTCCTCTCTTTGGAGGAATCTGTTATTTGCGTGGAGGCATATTTGAAATTGTGGTAAGAGGCCTGGGACATTCACGGGTCCCAGAGAAATGAGAGAACCTCAGGTGCCAGGCTGACAGGAAGGCCTGTGTTCTTTGACAAAGTATTTTGTGTGTCTAAGAGTTCAGAGAAAATGGTGTAAGTTAGAAAAGATGCCACCATATGGACACGGAAAGAAATGAAAAGTCTTGGGCTTAATGGAACAAAATTTAGACGAGAAAAAGTTTGATAAAGCCAATGTGTGCAAAATTAAGGTAGGTAAAATGTTACCCAATGAACTTCTGTCCCCTCTTGGTGGCCTCCACCTCTCTAATGCCCGATTATGGTGGAAAATGCATAGGACCAGAGGTCAAGCAGATATTGATTCAAAATCTGACACTGCCATTTCCTAAAGTTCTGACTTTGGCTATGTTCTTTATCCTAGAAGGCCCTCAGTTCTCTCCTCTATAAAAGAGGATAAAAATATTTATCTTACAGTACTATGGGGGAAGAATAATGACATAAAGCAGTAAGCATTTGGTAGGCATTCAACAATTATAACCATAATTGTGAGTGGTTTTTATGTACACCCAGAAGATAGGTCTTCCCAGTCCCTGCCCCTGACAGCTGGGGATCTTGCAAGCTGTCAACCAACTTTTAGACTTAATAACGTGATTGAGGTAATGTTTTTTCATAGTTATTATACTTTAGTAGAAGACTTTGATGAAACAGTTTTCTCATTAATTTAAAATTTCAAGCAGATCAAATCCCAATGAGGCATAACTTCATACCTACTAGCATGGCTACAGTGAAAATAATGGAAAATAACAAGTGTTGACAAGGATGTAGAGAAGTTGGAACACTTGTACATTACTGGTAGGAATGTAAAAGGGTGCAGTCATTAGGAAAAGAGTTTATTAATTCCCTAAAAAGCTAAATACAGAATTCCTCTATGACCTGGCAATTGCCCTTGTAGTTATATAGCCAAAACAGGTGAAAACAGGGACTCAGATACTCACATGCTAACGTTCATTGCAGTGTTATGCACAATAGCCAGAAGGTGGAGACAACCTTAGTGTCTATCAACAGATGAATGGTTAAATAAAATGTTACATACATACTTTATGGAATATTATTCAGGCATAACAGCAAATGAATTTCTGATACATGGACCAATTTGGATAAACCTTGAAGACATTATGCTAAGTGAAACAAACAGGATATAAAAGAACAAGTATTGCAGGATTACGCTAATAAGAAATTTCCAGAATAGGGAAATTCATGGAGACAGAAAGTGAATGTGAGGTAACTAGAAAGTGGGAGAAAGGAAGAACAGAAAGTTACTGTATAATGATTAACAGAGTTTCTGTTTGGGGTGATGAAAAAGTTTTGGAAATTGATAGTACTGAAGGTCACACAACATCATGAATGTAATTAATGCTACTGACTCAGACAGTTAAAAATAGTGAAAATGGAAAATTTTGTGTTATCTGTATTTAATTACAATAAAAAATAAAATACAAAATAAATACTTAGTACATAAACATATGATCTCTAATTAAAAACAAAAATTTTAATAAGTTACACATTCACATGGCCCAAAAACAAAATCAGTAAACCCAGAATTCTTACTCCTCCCTCTGATCCCATCCATTGCATTCCCTTTCCCACTTTCGACAGGTAACCTACTGGTATTTGTTTCTTGAGTATGTTTTCAGTATATCTTTATGCAAATATCAAGCAAGAATAATAATGAATTTTCATTCTCACCTTTCTATGCATACTTCTATTAACATATATGCATTGTTCTATGCCTTCATTTATCCATTTAAAGATACATCCCAGAGATATTTCCATACCAGTATATAAAGAGCTGTCCCATTCTTGAATACATTGTATAAAATTCCATTGTGTAATATACCATGATCAATTTAAGCAGTCTCATAGTGATAGAATTTGAGTTGTTTTGAAATTTTGATATTTAGTTTTATCAATTAATATTGATATTCTCAATCTATAACTTTATCCATTTTCCATTCATATGTTTGGTTTTTACTGTACAATCAGTTGCCAAGATTGGAATTGCTGGAATCAAAGGGGAATTGCATTTGTACATTTGATAGCTATTTCGGATTCTCCTTCACCAGGATTGTACGTACAAGCAATGCTATGGGGATGCCTATTTGTACAGATTCACCAAAAAAAGTGCTAAATTTTGTTTTTGCAAATCCCATTGGTAAAAAATGGTATCTGAGTATGTTTTTAATTTATATTACCCTTATTATGAGTACAGTTTGGCATCTTTTCATATACTTAGAAAAGTATATACATATACTTTTTTTTCCGATTGATCCAAAAGTTTCCAGAATCCAAAGGAACGAATGACTAACGGCAGCTGTTCAGCCTGAAGCTAGTGGCAAAGAGATACTCAGGGAAATGTAGTCCATCTAACTCTCCCTCCTTCATCCACATGATGAGCAAATTAGGGAATTGCCTCTTCCTAGGGCAAACTCTGTTTTCAGATCTCCAGGGTGTTGAGAGAGTGGGGGGCGGTGGGAAGAGTGTTGCTATTGGTCAGAGGAGGATGAGGTTTGGGGGAGAAGGCAGTCTGCCTTCTGTGTGCCCTGGATCCCAATTAGTATGAAAAGTGGGCTGTGAGTCAAGAAGTCTTATAGAAGCACTTTGTCTAATGTCCTACCAACATTTTCATGCAATTTCCAACAAGCTGCCTGTGAAGATCTCCTCAAGAAAGATGATCACCTGAGCTTGCAGATTTCATACTCCATAACTCCACAATTTCTTGGGAGAAACCTCAGAGCCATTCAATCATTCCCTTTGAGATGAGAATAAATAACAACAATGCCACATAAACAGCATCAGTTGGCTGTGGGGGCAAGCTGTCATTTCCAGGAGAGGGATGTGGTTTTATATCCGAGGGTACAGCATATGATCATGTTTAAAAATTCCAAAGATAGCAGAAATTCAAATGGGTCGGTTTTGTCATTAAGCTGCCTGCAGGTGTTCCATTTAGATCAGATGCCACATTTGCAAGCCAGAGCGGAAGAAGTGGGCTTTTGCTTAATTCACTGAGTCTCTGAAGAAAATGAACATTTTTTTTTCCCACGACAAACTGGAATTTGTTTCAGACGAGCTTGACATATTGCCGGCCTGCGGTCTAACTTTGTCTGAGAATGTCACTCCATTCTTCCAAAGTTGCCAAGATCAGAGGCCAACAAGAAAAAGAATGGGGCTTTTCTAAGACTGCCGGATTATATCTTCCCTACAATCCGTTCTGATGTGTCACTGCAAGTGTCCGGGTGACTAAGACAGAGAGAAAAACAAAAAGAGAGGCCTTCGTGGGCCCAGAAATGGCTTCTGGTTGAGATAAAATAACCAGGGGACATGATGGGTTGAGGACATCTATAACCAACCTGGGCTGGATCAGCATTTCTAAGTTTTTAACCAAGAAATATTGATTTATGTTTATTATGCTTTATGGCACTTTAGAGCAATTTATAACACTTACATTAAGAAATGGATGGGCCGGGAGAAAAGCCAATATGGGCATGAGAGGAGATGAAGTACTGTCAGGAATAGCAGCTTTCAAGTATCAGGTGCAATTTCTCGCTTTTGCATTGTATCTGAACTTTTTAACATGAAGCCAGAAAATGATGATTGGTTTTTAAAGTTATACAAACAAGCAAACAAACAAACAAACAAAAAGGGATATGTTGAATAAATCTAAAGGAATCATTAAAATACACACAGATACACACATTCAAATATATACTAACCTCAACTATTAAAACTAAAAAGCAAAAATAAAATCCTTCTCTATAGACTTATTTTTAAGATACACTTACATGGTGTTCTTAGGTAGAATAAGGGTAACAAACAGTGCTGTATAAAATATGAGTCTTTCTTTCAAAGGTGAGTTATTTTAACAACAACCACAAAATAAAATGCTGTACAATACTATGGATCTTTGCCAAGATAGTCAGTTCTCTAATAAATTTTGATGAATCAGGAAAGACTTCAGAGACCAGAGACATTTTCCTTGTATGTGTCCTGCAAGAGCAATTCCAGGACTGTAGCATCAAGTAAACAAATGAAAATATGCAAAGTAGTATCAAGAGACCATGGTAATGTGTACTGAAAAATAAAGTTTTACAGATATAGAAGTTGCTCATTCTTTTCATATTATCTATTAATATCACCAATTGTGATTATTAAGGAACCCTCAGAACTAGAAAGTTACCAAAAGCATTTACCTGATTACTTACTGTTATCATTAGCAATTTTAAAAAAGATTTTATTTATTTAAGAGAGAGAGAGAGAGAGAGCGTGCATGAGTAGGGGGAGGGGCAGAGAGAGACGCAGACTCCCTGCTGAACAGGGAGCCCAACTGCGGGGCTCCATCTCAGGACCCCAGGATCCTGACCTGAGCTGAAGGCAGACGCTTAACCAACTGAGCCACCCAGGTGCCCCTATTGCTAGCAATTCTAAATAGTAAGACATTGGTTCAGGTATACTGTACATCTTCAAAACATAGCCCAATTTCATAGAAAAGCCCAGACTGAACTAAGTTAAAAATAGCAGTTGGGAGTGAGGTGGATCACAGTGAATTTTTTTAGAATGGTTGTAATTTTCAACATCTTTAATTTGGAATTTTTCCCTTGGGAGAATGTCCATATTTCTGCAGAATTCTTACAGGCATCATAGGAGAACCAAGTTTTGAGTTGAGTTTCCAAAGGTTCAAGTAAAATGATTTGATGATAGAATGAGATGCAGTTTTAAGAAAATGAGGCTATCAGACAGGAAGTTTGGGTTTTGTGGATGAGAGGTGGAACAAGGATTCTCTGATAAAACTGATAATAGTAGCAGAAAGTAGGTATGATTTCAGAAGGCAAAATAACGTGAGCATAGGACACTGAAAACAAGATTAAATATGACTTCATTGCATATGAACGAACAAAAAATTTGGAAGGGAGAAAGCTAAGTACAAGGATACAGGAAAAAATATGAAAGAGTAAACATCAACAGAAATCAGTTCAGGTTTGGAAAAATCTGGTCCATAATAGGGAAATAAGTTGTTCTCAAGGAAGAATATGATCTACAATCATGATATTTTCCACTCCAATGACTACTGAACTTCACTTACTGGTTTGTTCTGTGGATTTAGGCTGGCAGTCAGGGCTCTTCAAAGTGTGGTACTAATATACAATGCCCCAATGATATTTCCCCAAACTCACCATCATTCTAGGCCATCTACTCCACTCATCTTCAAAACACACCAAGGACCTCCACATATAGAGGTGTGTGTTTATTGACTGAATATTATTGGATACTTGGATGCTTTGTCCTATTGTCAGTTTCCCATTCCCTCTCTTAGTCCCTGGAACCCTAGCACTTATTCACATTCATATTCTCTTTATTAAGGTACCTTTGCTCTTTATTTGGGCAGTCCTCTTAAATGGAGACTCTTTCAGAATGGCTCAAGGCCAACTTCATTTGCCCCATGAAGAAAGTGAGCCTGTTGGGGAAAGTGCACATGGTGTGCAACCTTAATCACTCCTGTTTTAATTTTGTAAGTTTGTGTCTGATCTCTTTCCTCATTCCTTTGCTTCCCTCTACTTCCAGGGACATAAATCAAGCTCTCTACTCAAGGCTCAGACTTGGCTTGAGAAGGTGGGAGCAGGCTGCTCCGAGTATCTCTCCTTTATCAGCATTTCTCTTTTCCTGGCTGGCTATGGTGATTCCATTTGCTGACAGAACCAGTTTCACTCCCTTAGCATGTCCTTTGCAAGTGGTCTGTCCTCTCACCCCACTTTGGTAGGCTTACTCTCAGCCTTAGGTACCTCAGAAAAAATTAAGTTTAATGTTCAGTTATATTTAAATATTTAAATGGATTTTTCTTATATAATATTAGAGTACTCTCTAGTATATCTTTTTGATACTCTCTAGTATATCTCTTTCTAAAGAAAGAACTTCCTATCATGTTGTCATTCAACCTAGACTTAAATATATTCCTTGGTGTTGAATTCATCACTTCTGCAACATCCACTATCGTTGTGGGATACCCTACATGGCTAGATTTTCCTTACAGTAACATGCCGTTGTTTCTGCTATACTTTTGCCTTATCTGCCCAGGGTTCTGTCCTGTAGAGCAAACACTGAATTTTCAGTGTTGGTTCCGAGGATTGTTGCAAAATTCAGTGCTGTGTAAAGGGCCAGGGAGTCATCTGAGAGAAAATGGTAGAAACGGGAAGAAGCCACTTAACTAACCAAACCTAGGAAAAAATGGTGGCCAAAAATCATATAATCAAGTTATGGCAAAGACAACACAGTTGCAAGAGGAAATTAAGTATGAAAGATAATGTGATATTTTTTAATTATGATTGTGTTTGTGTGTATTGAAGGAATGCTTAATTCAGGGCCAATAACATGAGGGCATGGCCACGGATGTACAGATAAGAGACTGTAAGAGCACATATAAATGAAGTCTCCAAAAATGAGTGAGGTCGGTTTATAGCACTGTGTGCTTGGGTAGGGAGAGGAGGAATACAGTTAGAGAAAAAGTACAAAAAAAATAAATTAAGATACTTTATGTTAATATGTTTTAGTTAATGTATAATCATTCTTCTCTAGTAAGAAAAAGGAGCTTAAGGGAGCTAATCTGTCCATAATGGCAGGACAGGAGTGAAAACTGGTTCCCCATGAAGTCAAAACTTGTAAAGAAATATTCATGCTGAGATCCCAAGAATTTGGGAGGAGCTTGAGGTTAAAAAACATTAAAGTGGTTCCAATGGAGTACTAAAATAGCAAAGACCTTAAAGTCAGGTTTTAGGAATCAAAAATATCAGAAGATTGAAGACCTAAGAATGGTGGGTCCAGTAGGAAAGCCTGAGGGTGATGGGAAAATATTTGAGATGGGTCTGATCCTCACAGGTGCATTCTATGATCTTTGAACCATGAGTGAGTCCACTTAAAAGGCTGGGGCTAGTGAGGACAGAGCATAATGATGGGTTGGTTGCTTTTACTGAGTCATTTCGTTCACCTATAGCTTAGAGTTGTAAGGACAGAAAATTCCTGGAATTGGAGCAACCTATTGTCCAGATAGTCCACCTTGATAGACATGCTGTTTTCCTAGTTGGCTGCTTCTAATTTACTTGATGGAGAAATGAAATTCCTTAAAGTGTTGACCTGATCCCTTGAAACCTGAGTTTCTCAGTCTACTTTAACTCTTCTAAGAGGTGGCAGTCTAGGTGGCCAGAGGACTTGGTCATTGAAAGTTTTGCTCCAGGGTTAGGTGATTGACTTTGACCAGTGTTATTTCTTCATGACATTTAATACTGGGAAGGAATTTCCTATGTCCTTCAAAGTCAGAAGCTTTGGTGTCCCTATAGGTAGAGTCAAATAGACTAAGACCATAGTAAGTGTTAACCCAGATTTTAAATGCCAGAAATATTACGCATGTGACTAGGACTGGGCAAACCTTTTGCTTTTCCAAGGAGGTTGTTTCTACTATAAATATAGAAAAATAGAAAACAAGTCAATGGTAATCAAGAGTGTACTGCACAGATTACTACATATCTTTAATCACCTTTAGGGTCATTCTGCCAATATCATGTCAACATCTTGCCACCACAGTGGCCAGACAAAACATGGCCCAGAAACTCTATTTGAATTCTTGAACACACACACATTTTTGGGGGGTTGGTCTTGGGGTTGCGCCCTTGCTTGGACCTGAGCTTCTTATAAGACTAGATTCATTAAACAGATCAGGATCTTGTCTAGACAAATGAGCATGAGCCCTTGATCTAACATACCTTGCTGGAGAAAGGACACCACTCTAATGGCATTCAGAGTTGCTAAGGGATGTCTGGGTGTCTGCCTTTCATTGAGTGCCCTTCCAGACCCAGACAAGGTTGTAGGTGCCCCGAATACCCAATAATTCATTTGCCGGAGAAACAAGAAAAGGTCATAGCACCTGGGTGGTATATCTTCTGTGGGTTGGCCTAAGGGAATGGAGAAGATAGAAGAGGATGTTAGGTTCTCCTGTCCAAAGAGTAATGATTGCTGTCAATGCACTGAAAACCAGGTGTGGGGAAATCACAACCCATATCGTGTGGCCACAGAATGAGACCCTGGCAGAATTCAGTGATGGTTCATCTGAGTGTGGCCACATGGGCTCAGGTCACAGAGGGTGGATGTCTTCCCTGAAGTGGGACTTGTGTGTAGTTGCTGCATAGATGGATAATGACACAAATGGATAATGACCAGACAAAAGGCATCTGACCAGGTAGAGGAACATCCCACCAGATTCAGACATCAGGGGTCCAGGAGTCTAGACTCTAGCTGCCAAGTGGGCTGAAAGTGAACCCCTGAAAACAGATGGGAAATACTGGGGAAACCTAGGTTCCAGGGGTGATGCTTCTGGGGTCCCAGGAACCAGAAAGGACAGCTTCTATCATCAGGAATGATCTCTACCTCCCTCTTCTCCCCATGTATAGCTTCCTCATGCTATCCGCAAAAGGAAATATCTTATTGTTTTTGATGATAAAAATTGTGTCTAATTTAAGCTAGTTAGTTATCTGTCTTATTGGTACACTTGGTATATAAACACTATTCCCACCCCCCACAATAGTACTAATTGCTTCTCCTTATTTTCATCTTTGTACCCAGAGACTCATTTTAGGCAAGATCTCAATTTATATTAAAGTATGCCAATTTCTGACTTCTTTGCCAAAGGAAATATTGCCAAATGGAGATCAGTTTTGAAAAACCAAAGATAAATGTACGCATCTTAAAGGTTTAATTGTATTATTTCTCTCTTTATACTTTGATTACTTTAACAGATGGGGCCTTCATAATATACTTATTGTTCAGCTGGAAACCCCGCGAAGCTGTAACCTGAACCCCTTGTCCTGAGGCCACTCAAAGGCGTCTCCATCCAATAGTGTTTGTGGACCCTAGTGGAGGGGTGGGTAAAGAGTTATTAAGCCACTTGAAATTGCTTTTAGGGCATTAAAAAGTAGTCAGGCCATTTCAGGCCATAGCAGTATGGCAGAGTGCCCAACTGCCTACGTCAAGCAGTGTTTATAAATTAGAAATTACCAGCCATTTGGTTCCTTGCTGATCAGTCAGAGTCCTGGAAGACTATGTCGACGTGCCTGGGGCAGAGTTGTTACTGGACCAAACAAAGCATAGCTCTTGGTTAATCAGTCATGATTTGTCTATCTGGCGGTGTTATTGGAAGAGACTTGAAAGTGTATGTCTCTTCAATTGCAGTGCTATGTGGCTAATTATTCCAACTAAAAGCACGCATGAAAATAGTTGTTTGAAAGTTCTGTTGCCAAGCACAGAAACTGACAATAAAATTCAAAGTCAAGGATGGTCCCACATGATTATCTCTAGATATATTTCACTTATTTAGTCAAAAAAGACTTGTTGAACACCTGTTAATGTGTCAGACATGAAACATGACTGGATTAGCCCCACCTACTCATTTTTTTATTGGGTCATTGCTAAGTACCTGAAACTATTTTAAGCCCTTTATATATGTTAACAGATTTAATCTTCACAACAACCCAGAGAGGAAGGTATGGCTAATGATCCTGTCTCACAGTTGTAAAAACTGAGGCTCAGGGAGTTAAGCAAGTTTTCCAGGGGCTCTGCAACCAGCAGACCATGGAGTCTGACGTGAAAGCGGCAGACAGACTCTGGAGATCATTCTTGCTTTTTGTTGTTTTACGTGTCATGACAGCATGTCCACTAATGGTGAACCCAGGGCTCTGGACCACTTTTGGATTTGCTTAGAGTTTTTGAGAAGTTTCCCTGACCAGGTCCAGACAATCTTTAACCTGTTTCTCTCTAGGAAGGCTGGAGCAATCCCCAGCCTGGGGTCACCATCATTGTCCAGCTACCTTCCATCCCCTGCCCAGTCCAGTATCCTCTCAATATGATCCACACCCGCAGCCTCTCTGAGCACAGAATGATGTCCCTGAGCTCAGGCCACCCTTCTCACCTCATTCTTTGCCATTTTGACAAATCTGCCATGACTTTCTTATCCACTATACAGACCAGTAGCAGGCCACAGCCACTGCCGTGGGGTAAATGGATACTGGGAAGAGTAAAGTGAGTGGAAGAGAAAGTACTTTGACCAAAAGGCCAATGGTTAGAAAGAAACAATACAGCAGACTTTAAATTAATTGTGTCAGATTGAACACATATCTTATCTCCTCAAAGCTCTCACATGACAAGAACAAAGAGAAGAGGAGCAGACGAAAAAGAAGATGAGTCATGGGTAAGTGGTAACTCACATAGATTTGAGCTTTCTGGGAATTTAGATTTGAGAATTCTGAGAATTTCTGGGAACGCCTGATGGAGAGAAGCCAACAGCGACCACAGACCCCTGGGAAGATTCAGAGACTGGAGGCACCAGGCAGCACAGAAGGAGGAGGAGATGAGAAGGCAGCTGACCCCAGATGCATTAACTGAAACAGTGTAGGAGGTCAAATCCCCAGATGCCTTTTCTCATTCACACAACTGGTCAGCTGCCCCTCCCTCTCTCTGGAAGAAACTGAGAAGTTTGTCATGAAGAGTCCCATCAAAATGAAGCTGGGGACTGGTAGACACCAGATACACTGACCACAGAAGAGAGGCCAGCACTGAAAGAAGGTATTAGGTGACCATTTGCATCCTAAATGGTGAGATACCTGGGCCACCCCGTCCCCCGGAGGTCACAGATTGCAGGCTGCCAGAACTATATTCTACTTGGCAGGTGAATGGAGAACCAGCTTTAGAAGAATTCACAAATCTGAGAGAAAACACTTTTAATCCATGCTTCTGGTCGCCATAGTTTGTTCTCAATGCTTTAGAACCTCACTCTGAAATGGAGTGATAGCCAGTGATTAGAGTAACTGCTATTATTAAGTACAGAATCCAAAACAGGAAAAAAAAAAAAAATAAAGAACTTAGAGGAGACAAAAAAAAATAGGGGGGAAAAAAAACCTTAAAATTTTTAATTAATATAATCAGATAGTTAAGAAAAGAAATTGCATTTTGAAAACAAGAAAGGAAATAATTTAGGACCTCTCCTGACTAGGAGAATAAATAAAAAGAAATCAGAAACAGGAGAGAAAACGTAAGGAAATTAGAAAATTAAGTCAAACTTTCAATAGACAGATAATAGGAGCTCTAGAAATTGAAAAAATAGAAAATGGAAGGTAGGACACAGTAAGAATTCCTTACAGTTATAAAGGAAAAACCTCACAGAACTCCAGACATGAATTCTAAAATAGTTCCTCCATAGAGTGAGAATTTGATAAATGTTTGGAACACAAATTCCAAAGAATCTGGTTACATACAAAGCAATGAATGAAAAGGAACTTCATCAGGAAAGCCTGAGATAAGAAAGTATCTTAAAAACTTGCAGAAAAAGATCAACATCAAAATAGTTTTGAGCTTTCCCATAGCCACCCAGAAGCTAGAATTCAGTGGAACCAAACCTTCACAATTTTAAGAGAAAATGATCTATGATATGGAATTCTATACCAAACCAAATAATCAATCGACTCTGAGGATAGAATAGACATTTTCAGGCATGCTACAAAATTTCTAAATAATTATTCACACCCCCCACCCACCACATACATACATACACACACCAGACACACTCACTTTTTGGGGGAGGATACTGGCATATGTGTTCCAAATCAAGGACAAAAATCAAGAAAGACAAATGAATCAGCAGTTAAGGTTCAACGTAAGAGAGAAGCTAAGGGAATTCCCAAGATGAAGATGAAGGAAAGTCCCAGGAAAATAAGTATGCCAAAGCTAATAGAGCAATCAATTCAGTTCAGAACAGAGGGTTCCAGAAGGGGCTTCATCAAGAAAGCCATAAAATGGGTGCCTAGGTGGCTTAGTTGGTTAAGTGACTGCCTTCCACTCAGGTCATGATCCCAGCATCCCAGGATTGAGTCCCACATCAGGCTCCCAGCTCCATGGGGAGTCTGCTTCTCCCTCTGACCTCCTCTCACTCTCTCTCTCTCAAATAAATAAATAAAATCTTAAAAGAAAAAAAAAGGAAGCCATAAAACCAGTACACCTGACTGCATTTATAGAGGTTTAGAGTTCGATCAGACAGATTATGGATACATTAATGATAGATACAAGCAAATAAATGAAACAATGATTAAATCCAGGAAAAACTAAACATTATACAAGAAAGGAAATGTAACCATCTTGTTTACAAGACCAAAGTGAATAAAAATTCATCTTAAACAAAATAAAACAAGCACTAAATATTGATTTTAAAAAGTATCATGGAACTATGATGGAAAGATGGGGGAAAGAGAAGCTTATACATTAGCACTGATGTAAAAGTACTAAATCTTACTCCTTTTTAGAAGGAATGAAAGAAGTAATTTATAAACTTGAAAAAGAAAGTCTATAAGTAGCAGTATAGGCAATATAAGCAAAAAAGCATAGAAACATGGAAGTAAATGGCCAAAGAGACAAGCAAAGCAATAGGAAGTCATCACTCTCAAGTGTAGAGTTTGGAGGTTGGAAGTATGAAACTATTCTTTGTAGTTAAGAGAGTCAACAATTTTGTTTTTAAACTAAGTATGTATAGTTAGATGAAAGTAAAAGTAGATTAAAGAGAGAGAAACAACGAACAAAGAGAAAAATGAGGCAGGGAAACATTAGGGAGGAAGGGGAGAAGACAAGAAGAAAGAGGAAGGATGAGAAGCAACTATCATCAGAAAAGTACTCAATAAACTGGTACTAAGTGCTTTGGAAGGCTTTTCAAAGGCTGGAGCGACAAGACACCAAGGAAATCAGGAGCTCTCACAAAGGTGGAACTGAAAGTACGAACATGATTTAGACAAGCAGTGAGGATCCTGGAGGGAAGGTTTTCCGTACCCAGAAAGCACAGGCTGAGACAGCACTGAAGCTGTTGTGTACAGATGCAGTTGTGTACAAGGCTTCTTGTAGCCCATGGAATAATTCCTTCATATGAAATGAAAACACATCCCCCCAAATTTGGAAAGTATTTGAGTGGTGGTATAGAGGAGTTCCAGATTTGGAACCATGCCCCATAGGGTTAATGAGATTAAACCATCACCATCAAGACCCCCACTGACCACCCCCTTCTGCACAGGAATATTAACCTAATGTTTTAGAGGCAAATAATAGGAAGAGCTCTGGGGTGGTTTAGGCCAGTTTGAACTCAACCACCAACTCCCATCTGTGCAGATGGACCATGGAGTGTCCAACCGTTATCGCTACCTCATTATAATGTTAAAATCTTCACCCAAGGAGGAGCACAATGTTCATTAACATGAACTAGGATACACGTTTAGGCATGTTTTCTAAGTACGCCTGCACAACCTTGTATGTCTGCCTCCTCATGCAATGCTAAAACTCCCCTTTCTGAATATTCATCCTAACCCTAAATAAAAGAAACCCACTCACTGCCACTTGTGTAGTCACAGCTTTGGAAGTTATTCCCTGTGACCTCCTTATATGGTACAAATAAAGTCTCCTTGTGTTACAACTTTTCTGGTGTAGTCTCTACCTGGAACTTACCAAGGAGCTAACTCACATTAGTTTGGTTACGTCTCTGTCATGTTGAAAACTTCCTAGTACAAAAGGAGTAGTAAATGGTATTCTTTTAAAGCTACCCCACCTCACCGGCAAAAGGCTTGTGAACAGATGGTAACAATCTGCCAGTTGGAAGGGTGTCTCTTTCCCCAGTGAACACAGCACCATGCCAGAGCACCTGTATTGGTGAGCAGACTGAGTGGAATTTCAAGCCCCTCAGGCCCCCTTGGCTGAGAGATTCCAAATACCCCCTTCCAGATTTCTGAGGCACATTCTTTAGCCTGCAGGTGGGGGTGGGGTTGGGGGTGGGGGGCAGGAATCAGAAACCATAGCTAGTGAGTAAGTAGACTGAAGAGGACTGATGTGTCTGCCCTCCCTCTCCTTGTTATAGGCTTCCAGGCACAATGCATTGTTGATCTGTGAGAGAGAAATGAGGACTAACTAGCTATGACTTGAAAATTTTGATTATTTTCCTGAACTAGATATTTTAGAGGATAAAATTAGATTATATTTGTAACTGAAAGTGACTAGATGAGTTTTTGTGTGTGTGTGAATACTCAAGATTTCATCCAAGAGGTGGGAAAAAATGAGTTTCCAGACCAGGACTAAAAGGACACTGGGCAAGAAATCCAAGTTGTTTTCTGTGTCCAGCTGGTGCATTAAAATCATTGTAAAATGATCTTATTGTGTTAATGGAGGTATATCTATCACCATCAACTAAAAGAACAATAGAAGAATGGGATATCCATCAATTACTGTAACTGCTGGATTTTATGGCTTAGTACTTCAATATTGGCCTATATAATAGTACCACAATTTTAGTCACCCAAAGAACAATTAAGAAGAGGCTATAAAATTTAACATGATAAGTAGAGAAAATCAAGTAACTCTGCAAAGGTATCATATCACTTTGACAAATTTCATTTTGAGTGTACTCAATCTCATTTCACTTAAATCAAAAAGAAGTTTGATTTGTACATCAGGATGTTTTGAATACATGCCTACACAAATTTCTTAAAATATATGTAGCATATCAAAAACACCTCAGAAGTGCAGTGAATTTTGGAATTTCCCCCATCTCCTGACAAGGCTGCATGAGCCTTTGTATGGTTTTGGTTTTTCAAAAACATCTTTATTGAGATATATACTATAAAAATCACATGCTATAAAATTCACCAAATTAAATGGTCTTAATATATTCAGAGAGTTGTGTTACCACCACCACATTCTAAGTTTAAAACCTTGTCATGACTCCTCCCCACAAATCCTTCATCCATAGTAGCCCCTGTCCGTTTCCTACCCCTACCCTGCCACCTGGAAGCACTCCAGTCTACATTTGGGCACCATGCATGCTCTAGGCTTCCACATAAAATGGAATCATACACTATATGATCTTTGGTGATAGCCTTCTTTCATTTAGCATAATGTCTTTAAGGTTTATCCCTGTCATAGCATGTAGTAGTACTTCATTCCTTTTAACCATAGAATAATATCCTGTTATATGGGCATACTATATTTTTATCAGAAGATGGAGATTTCTGCTATTTCCACTTTTTAACCATTATGAATAATGTTGCTACGAACATTCATGTACATGTTTTTGTGTGAATGTAATGTTTTCATTTCACTTACGTATATACCTAGAAGTGAAATTGCTGGGACATGGTAAAGTGAAACATATTATCTCTGTATTTAACTTTTGATGAACTTCCAAACTATTTTCCAAAATGGCTGCATTATTTTTATTTCCACTTAATAACACGTGAGGATTCCAATTTTTTCATATCCTTCCCAACATTCATTCTTTATTTTTCTTTTTCCTTCTTTTTTTTTTTTTTTTTTTTTTTTTTTGCTTTTTTTCTTTTGGCCATTCCAGTGGGTGTGGAGAGGTGTCTTATTGTGGTTTTCATTTGGATTTCCTTAATGTATTACAATGTAGAGCATTTTCATGTGCTTATTAACCACTTGTATAGCTTCTTTGGAGAAATGTCTATTGAGATCCTTTTTAGATAGAATTTTGAAAACCTATTTTTAAATTGGTTTGTCTTTTTCTAATTTAGATGTAGGAGTTCTTTATACATTCCAAAAACCTGTCCCTTGTCAGATACATGATTTGCAAATACTTTATCCCATTCTGTGGGTTGGATTTTCAGTTTATTGATGGTATTTACAGTTCAAACCATTTTAATTTTGATGTAGTCCTATTTATCAGCTTTTTTTATTGCTTATTCTTGTAAGGGTTTTTTTATCAACAATCATTTAGTTTTGGTGTGACTAAAGGTGCCCTCAAAGGAAAGGTATCTTGTAAAATAAGAGTAATGATGATGATGATGATGATGATGATGATAATGAAATAAAGAAATTAACTTAGAAAAAGTAAGGTACTTTGTAATGACTAGCAGAAATTGCCCCTTAGAATGCCAGGAGACCTCTTTTCTGGTCTCCTCAGTACTCCTATTTACTGACATTGTACAATTACTTTTTCAGGGGATGTGTTTCTCTGCCTCTAAACAGAAAAGAAATGATAATATATGGACATAACACATAAGGTTCAACAGATATTTACTGACCCACCTATTATGTGTGAACCACTCTGCTAATACTGGACTTGGAAGAATAGGATGATGCTGGGGAGGTTGAATGCTAAATAAAAAGTAGTTTCAGACCTTACAGAAACATATAAAGTATGATGTCACTAGTGTGATAGAAGTATAAAGAAAATGTTATTCACATTTGCTCATTTCATTTAAGACATGTTTCCTCTACCATTCCCACTTGGATAACACCACACAACCTTCCCATTTCAGATAATACATAATTTCTCTAGGAAGTCCTCTCCTCAAGGGAGGTATTCTCTCATGTGTTCTCATAGCACCCATATGTCACCCATCATTTTGTTCTTACTGTAATCCAATGGTAGTGATGTAGTCATCCAATTTTAAATATGAAGAAATTGGTAATGACTATAGTTATGAACTGAGCAAATCTTATGTGTCAGGGGGTATACTATGTACCCGACATGAATTCTATCATCAACTCACGATGTCGTTATGAAGTAGTAGTCTTACGAACCAATCTTAACATGTGAGGGAGCTGAGGCTCTGAACCAGTAAATAATTTCTCCAAATTTTACACAAGCTATGAGTTCTAGAGCCAGAATTTGAATCTAAGTCTGACACAAAAGCCATGGATTTGGGTGTTCTTCACTATACTGTTGACACATTTATAAGCAGGTAATGATTTTTAAAAGGAGAGGATAACCCCTTACATAATACATGAATTACATGGTTTCATCCACAAAGGATGTCCATATGACCATTCAAGCTAATAAATTATTTTTTATGTGTAATCAATGTAACTGTTAAAACTTCTCAAGATACTCATTGGGAAATCATAATAAGAGTTGAGATGAGGAATGTCTTTTGGTTTATGTATATTCTTCATGAATCCCAAATTAGAGGGCTTTACCATGCAACTCTTACCAATTTTTCTCAGATGATTCACCTTTGAGAATTAAATAGACAGAGTTTGCATATTGGCATATCTTTAATAATATAGTGACTTTTATTATAAATAAGAGGCAAACATTAGGAAGAAGGAACATATCTCTGGATCTGGAATTAAAGGGTCAAAATATTTTATATTTAACTTATATTTATATTTGAAAATATAATATATGAAACAATACATAAAACATATTAAACAACATGAATCTGGAAATGAAATCTGGCATAAAAACAGATACAGATGTCAATGGAACAGAATAGAAAATTCAGAAATAAAGCTACACATATATGATTAATTAATTTACTACAAAGGAGCTAAGAAAATACAATAGAGAAAGAATATTCTCTTCAATAAATTGTGTTAGGAAAACTGGAGAGCTACATGCAAAAGAATGAAACTATTATCTTATATCTTTAACAAAAATTAACTCAAAATGGTTTGAAGACTTGAATATAAGATCTGAAACCATAAAACTCTTAGAAGAAAACATAATCAGTAAGTTCCTTGACATTGGTCTTGGCAATTTTTTGAATCTGACATCAAAAGCAAGAATAAACAAGTGGGGATATATCAAACTAAAAAGCTTCTGTGCAGCCATCAATGAAAGGAAAAGGCAACCTACTGAATGGGAGAAAATATTTGTAAATCATATATCTGATAAGGGGTTATATCCAAAAGATATAAAGAATTCATACATCTCAATAGCAAAACAAACAAAAACCAATCCAGTTTAAAAATGGGTAAAAGATTTGAATAGACATTTTTCCGAAGAAGACACATTGATGACCAATCGGTACAGGAAAAGATGCTCGACATCCCTAATCATCAGGCAATGCAAATCAAAAATACATTGAAATATTACCTCATACCTGTTAGATTGGTTATTATTAAAAATACAAGCAATCACAAGTGTTGGTAAAGATATGGAGAAAAGAGAACCCTTGAGTGCAGTTGGTGGAAATGTAAATTGGTGCAGCCATTATGAAAACAGTAGGGAAGTTCCTCAAAATATTAGAAATGAAGCTACCATATGATCCAGCAAATCCACTTCTGTGGATACAAACCAAGCTCATGGATACAGAGAAGAGTTTGGTGGTGCCAGAGGCAGCAGCTGGGGGGCAGGCAAACTGGGTGAAGGACATCAAAAGATACCAACTTCCAGTTATAAAAGAAGAAAAGTCCTGCAGAATGTAGAGCATGGTGACTACAGTTAATAACTATACTGCATAACTGAAAGTTGATATAAGTAAGTCTTAAGAGGTATCATAAGAAAAAAAATTAATGACAGATTTGACCAAGACTTTTTGTGGTGACCATTTTGCAATATATACAATTATGAAATTATTATATTGTATGCCTGAAACCAATATAATGTTATATGTCAATTACAGCTCAATGAAAAGAAAAAGAATAATGAATGTGATTGTATTGGTGTCACACAAGAAATTAGCATGCTATATTTATGAGTCTGCCTACACCAAATGAGACTATGGATGCCATGTTATTTCAGTTGTGAAGTATTCTTCGGACAGTGATAATGATGAGAAAACTACAACAATTTAATTATTAATTTCTCACTAGAATCGTCTGTCTGATTCAGAAACGTGACTCTCATGGAGCATGAACTTGTCTAAAATCATCAACAGGCAGTAAGAGAAGCCCATTGTGTCTCAGGTCTAATATGTCCTGGTTCAGAGCACACACCATCTTATATAAACTTCATGGTAAGTCTGCAGGTTAAGGGCTGCTACCCATCTTTTACAGAGAAGTCATTTTAGTGGCTCCAGGTTCAGAGAAAAATTCAAGGGTAAATTATACCCCATCACCCATGCTTATTCTACTAGACTACTTCCAGTCTCACAATTTCTGGCCTCCAGCCCTTCACTTAAAACACTGTTCAAGCTGCCTAGGGATAAGAATGTAATGTGTTACAACATTGAATACTTATTTGGAGATTTCAGTCCTCTGCAGTAAGAATCAATTTGTCAAGAACTGGAATGAAGTGAAGCATCATTTTTGGATGATCCTGGCATAATCATCAAATGTAGCCCCTCCTTGAACAGCGGTAATTGCCATAATAGCAAAACACTCTTGTCCTGATTATCCGTGTTTCTTTGGGATAATATTCTATCCTACATTTATTAGAAAGTCATGTGACATCTCTTGGGACCTCTGACACCCACTGTGACATTTCTGTGGACTGTTCAGGGAGCACTCCCTGACATTAAGCATTTTTACTATATCATTCCATGTTCTACAGCTCTTAAAAAAAGATAGTGTGTGTCCTTTGTAAAAGCCTAAGAAATCAAATTATCATATTATAAACTTTGTCCTAAAAGAATTTACATGGTTTTGTGTATGATGACAAGAAACTAAACATAGCTTGCAAAATTTTCCATAAGATTCTGTAGAAAAACTGAAATCTGGGAGTAATTTGAAGGCCAAGTTTGTGGCCATCAATGTAGTATGTCACTCGATGGGAACTGAGCACCTTCCCCAGGAAAGTCCTAAACAGAAACTTGGGAGGCCCAGAGGCCAGCCAGAAACTATTCTGAGCTTGATGTTTCCTAAAGCTCTCCCCGATTAATCCCAGCCATTATTTCATTGTCTCTTGGGACATCCGCATTTAGGTACATTCCTCAGAAAACACCAACATGACCTTGTTTTCCTGCTTTATCCGTTTCTTGCTGTGGTCCTTGTAACATGTGTTTCCTCATACTTCAGAATCACACGAGGTTCTGAAATCAGATCATCCAGTATCTTGTCTTCCTCTGTAACACCTCCTCTCCTCAGCTCCACCCACCCTCAATGCCGTCCAGATGCCCGCTATAGGTTGTTGGAAAGAAATTAATCTGTGAGGGCCAAGGCCAACCAAAATCTCAGCAGTGCTGAAACCTCCAAAGAGTATCTGTCAGTGTCCCCATGTGCTGAGCCTTCACACTTACACACACAAACACATACACACAGACACACACAAACAGACATGCAAACACTTTTGTTCATTACTGGATACAGGTAACTGGGGAGTGTGGGACTTGGAGTGAAGAGGCCACACTCTTTAGCTGAGGCCAACCCTGAAGGGGCTGCCGGCTGGAGGCTCCATGATAACCACCTGCCCCACAGCTGCACAACATGTCCTTTCCTGAAAGGGAATAGGGTGGTGCATCTAGGAGACAGGCATACTTGTTGTGCCACCCCACAAAATGTGCTCTTCTTTATCATGCACAAATTGATGCCTCCTGAAATTTCACTTTCCAGTTATTAATTTCAACGGAAGTGCTCCTGGGAAGTAACCCTTTAAGCTGATACCCTCTATTGATTTCTTAGTGAACCAATTCCTTCCCTTCCCAGGAGATTTCAAAAAGACCAAGAATGCAGCACAGAACCAAAGAGCACGGTACAGTGTAGGGCAGAGAGGCATAAACCAATGCAGTGATTTTGTGTTGGGCCAGCTTATTGTTTCACAGATGGGGAGACCAAGGCCCCAACAGGTGAGGTGTCCTCAGCAGGGCCCTCCAACTGGTGAGGCAAGAACTAATCCTTCTCCTCCAGGCTCTTCCTCTTCCCTTCACCCAAGCACATTGAGGCTTTTAAGGAAGTTTGCCAATGAGATAGAGTATTTGTCTTTAATGTTCAAAACAATACCTGCACCCTGAAAGAATCATCTTTGGGGGCTTCGCTTGTAAACAGACTAGAGCTATGGTGCCAGGGGAGTGAACTCATTGCTATGCATGCATAGACTGCAAGGAATAATGGTTTACTAGTGTGGGAAAAACACAAAACAAGCACTCTCCAACCTCTCTAAATCTTCTTTCTTCATTGCTCAGGTGGGGATAATGAATCCTGCTTGCTTATTTCCCAGTATGGCTGTGAAATTTTAGGAAGAACTAGTGAGTATACAGTATATTCTTCTTTAACAACAGGCAGGAGCTTTATTTTAGAAATTCTTTTAAACCCAGTAATCATTAAAATATTAAAGAATCAGGATGGCCTGGGTTCTAAGCAATCTGAATAAAGCCCAGCTCTAAATTCTGATCTAGCTGTATCATCAGTATCTAATGGGTGAAAACCAAACTTACTTTCAGGGTTAAAATCACTTCCCAAATCCCCTTCCCTGCCCCCCCTCCCAGCCCAATCCCACCTACAACTTCATTGATATAACATTTGCTGGAATATATTTGTCTTACTGAAGTCTGCTGGAATTTGAAATCATTTTGGACTATTGTGCGGCTATGCTTTGTGTTTGCCTATGGGATTTATTAAGGGCAATTCCTATCTATTGGACTCTTAAGAAATGATATTCCTTCCAGGGTGGTCGATCCCATTTTCTACTGAGCATTTGCTACGCTTCAGATACTCAGAGGCTTAAAATGATTTTTAGCACATAAACACCTAGAACAGAAACGATCCTCTAATAAAGGCAATGATGAAGGCAAAAGTAACAACAAAGGCAGCAAAACAGCAGGTTATATGTAAAGCAGGTGACAAAGAGAACTGGCACTAAAATAGCTCATGGCCCAGGCATCTCATGAGAGGCCCTGATTATCGGCCCTAGATGTTGATCCTTCAGTAATTACGGAGCTCAGTGACCTGAGAAAGAATTGGCAGTGAGCAAGCTTACCTCAGCCATGCTTCCTACCCCCGTGCTCATGCTCATGCTAGCTGGGGGCCCTGGGCTGGTTGAAATTCTAGCAAGAATCTCACACCAATGCAAATGTTTATATAATACAGGGTATTTTTCTTGGCTCCAAAGAAATGTAAGCATCTTTCAAAGTTCACAGAACCTTAAGGACGTGTTGAAACTTGAGGTATTGGCCTGTTGATGTATTTACAGCAATTCAGGGTTTTTTGTTTTTGTTTTTGGCAATAGTGATTCCCTACCCTTAATGGATCATTCATTTTTCTACATTTATTAATTAAGAAATAGGGTAGGGAAGGAGGGATAACTCAAAGTTCAAGTCTGGTTTTATGCATACCTTAATCACAGTACTCTACTGCCAAGGGCTGACCTGTAAGGAATGATTATCACACTATCTTTCTTGTAAAAAAAAAATGTGATGCCCATGACCTGCTGGGAATAGGGCTTAAGTGGTGACTTGCTTACGCAGAGGTGCTAGATTCTTCTACTCTCTGCTGACCTCTCATTGAGAGCCATGAAAGAAGTTAGGGGTGAGGGTGTGGCCACAGAGAGAAGGCGTATTGCTCTGGGCTCACTAACCCAGTGCCCAAACCATGTGAGTCAAATGGGTTAGAGAAATAATTATCAAGTTAGGTTGATTTGTGGAAGTTACCTATGGACTTGGTGCCAAAGTAGATAAACAATACAAAATAAAGAGCTGGTTCTTCACTCCTACAGGATGAAAAGTCTCAAATCGGGGAGAGAGAGGGAATCAAGTTTAAAAGAAGTAATTTCCAAACTTTTGAAATTTCTAAAAATTGAGTGAACATGGTATCGAATGTGTAGATGTTTTAGCAATGTTTTAACAATCAGTGAAGTCTTTTGATTCTAAAATTTTATGATTGTAAAACACATTCTATGTATTATCTTTCCTTAGGAAGATATATTTTCAGGGTGCCCGGGTGGCTCAGTTGGTTAAGCATCTGCCTTTGGCTCAGGTCATGATCTCAGGGTCCTGGGATCGAGCCCCGCATCAGGCTCTCTGCTCAGTGGGGAGCCTGCTTCCCTCTCTCTTTCTGCCTGCCTCTCTGCCTACTTGTGATCTTTCTCTCTGTGTCAAATAAATAAATAAATAAATAAAATCTTTAGAAAAAGAAATTTTTAAGTAGTTGAATTTTTTTTTCAGAGAGAACGAGAGATAGACTTATGATCTCTCTCTGTGTCAAATAAATAAATAAGTAAATCAATCTTTAAAAGTTTTTTTTAAAAGAAAGAAAAACATATATTCTCTCTGGTTTCTGTAGAACTTTCCTTTAGGTGAAAAGAAGTTTTCTTCCTTCTAAATACATGCATTCATGTATCATTCATGCCCTCATGAGACATTATCAAGCAGGACATTGCTGGTATGTGAAAATAAATAAGTTGTAATTCTTTCTTATCCTTAAGGAGCTTCCAAGGTAGGCAAGGATGTGTCATTAATTAATTCATCAATATCACTTACTAAAAGTTTTGCAAATAGAAGTACATTCTCTACTTTTATTGTTACCCCAAGATGAGAGCTGTGAAGACTCAAGCTCAGTCTTCATCCCAGCACAGACTAAACACATTTCTTTTCAGAGTGATGACATATTTTCATGATGCATGTGTTTTTATGAATGGAGCTTATTACTCCATAAGGTTCTTTGACACCTATAAATGTTCAAAAATAGGGATCAGCACCACAATAGAAAGTACAGTTTTCTTTTTTTGGCAGAGTCTATACTACAATCAGTAGAGCATGGAATGACTTGTCAATTTAACAATATGTAAGTCACGTTGACAGGGACTGAAAACAAAATGTCTTGGTCATTTTTAAGTAATATAAGTGCTAAAGTACATGCTGAGCGAATCCTGCATTTTTCTTTTTTGGGTTTGTTTTTTTTCTTTTTGTAGTTGCATAACTTAAATGGTTCTTAATTTTGAAATCTATTTCTCACCAAGACATTTAATGTTACAAAGTGGCTCCTCAGTATGCAAGAGACCATAAATACTTCTCCTAAGAATTTTTATTATAAAGCAACATCCATTTTAAACATTGTTATTTACACGAAAGGTCCTAATGGATTTAACAGTTTATCAGATCAATAATCAATATTCTTAAGTCACTTAACTAAAATTTATGTAATTTGCATTATGAAAAGATCTTATGTACATATCCATATCATAACTCCTAGTGATTTTTTCATAACTATTTGTGTCCTCAGTGTCATTGTACGCACTGTTATGATGGAAATACTTTTAAGACCAACACTGCTAGAACATCAAAAGATTTTATTGCATAAACAAGTACACTGGAAGTCACCTAAGACTGTGATAATGCCACTGATTCAAAAATATTCAGTTGAGTCTCCTTTTTTTTTTTTAAGATTTTATTTATTTATTTGACGCAGAGAGAGAGAGATCATAAGTAGGCAGAGAGGCAGGCAGAGAGAGAGGGGGAAGCAGGCTCCCCCTGAGCAGAGAGCCTGATGTGGGGATCAATTCCAGGACCCTGAGATCATGACCTGAGCTGTAGGCAGAAGCCTTAACCCACTGAGCCACGTAGGCGCCCTTGAGTCTCCTTTCTTACAATTTTCCTATAACTGATAATGGATCAATAGATCCATTGGATCATATAATGGATCAATGGATCATACAATGGATCAATGGTCACATAATGGATCAATCTCTCTTCTCTTTGTGTGAAGAGAATGAAAAAATTCGAAGAAAATTGTAAAAGAGTTCACAATAAAATATCTGTGGCGTCTTAAGTGGCTGTCAAAATAACCCATATGGCCTCTGTTAGTCATTATACAGATAAGAGGAAATAAAAGCTACCATGGTAACCCCAATTTTTTTTAGAATCTGTAAAGATGTTTGCTATGTTTTTCAATATTTACAGAGTCAACTATCACCTATCATAGTTTTATAAAACTGGTACCAGTTCAATACCACACCCACATCAAGGGCCTTTAAAAATGTGTATTCGCTTATATGTGAAATCTTAGAAACAAAACAAAGAAACAAAACAGAAATATACCTGTAAGTAAAGAGAATAAACTGGCAATCACCAGAAGGAAGGAGAGGTGGGGGATGAGAAACATAGGAGAAAGGGATTAGGAGATACAAACTTCCAGTTATAAAATAGGTAAATCAGAGATGAAAAGTACAGCATAAGGAATATAGTCAATAATATTGTAATAATGTTTTATGCTGACAGATAATTATATTTAACTGTGGTGAGCATGGTATAATGTACAGAATTGTAGTATTACTATGCTGTCCACCTGAAACTATTATAACATTGTATGTCAACTATACTTGTATAAAAAAACAGAAGACTACACACACAAGAACTGATTAGACCTGCTCCCGAATTTCCAATTTATGTTCCTCTTCAGATTATGTATTGTTCTTTGGGTTTTGAAAGCAGCAAATATCAAAACCTACTTCTCCAGGTCCATCTTGGAGATACATTCTTACTTCTCTGAGTTGTTCACCTAATCATTACTCTTTTCCCCCAAAACAAACCCAAGGGCAATTTGATACAGTTAGCCTCTTTGAATTTCCCTTACTTATGTGTTGATACCTGCCTCACGCTGTAATAAATACTTGCTTGCTCTGCTCTGCCAACCCCCACCCTGCCCACAGGGAACCCCTGACAAGCAACTCCGAACCTTCAGAAATCTCTGATTTGGGGTTGCAGTACCTTTAAGGATTATATTAAACTTGGATTCTTTATCTGGCTTTTCCTATTCTTCAAAAACAATCTCCAGTAAAGTATATCACACACCAAAAAGAACAAAATGTGAAAAAAATTTTATTTTTTAATGACTTTCTTTTAACCTACCCTAACTTCACCCCAAGACCAAACTTTGTAATTGATGGCCATCTTAGAAATGTTATATTATCAGTTCCTTCTCCCTTTCATTTACTTCTCCCTTTTTATTCCTTCAAGAGCCCTGTAAATCATATGATTAACTTTCAAACCAAGGCTGGTTGATGTGAGTGAAAGAAATCTAATTGGAATACAATCGCCCCCCTACTGCTTTTAACATTTTTTTTGTGCATCTAAATGTGATCTGAATTTCAGATATGGTTTTCTATTTGACATTTATTTTCCTACAGCATATATGTGCTACATCTTTACCTAAATTGGGTTGTTATCTTTTTCCGCCCTTTTGAACTTAACACTATAAATTAACCATCATCCTGCTTAAATAAACTCCTTTGCAGATTTTATGTATATAGAGGGTATTTCAATCTCATTTAAGAATAAATATTGAGTTACTATGTCCCATAGTGTAATTTATTGATCTTTGAAAATAAAAACTGATAGTACAGTATCAAAAGGATTTTATTGTTAATTTTAGAAATAGTATTTCCAAGTGCTTTCTTCACTTAAGAAGATATATCAGTAAAATAAAAAATCAGTTGTATCTGAGTGAATAAAAATCTGATGGTCAAAATATGTTGTTCATTTTAAAATAAAAGTAAAGAGATACTTCGGCAAAATAACAGTGAGTTTTGGTAGTTCTTGAGATTGTTATTTTGACTAGACTGTTGTAGATATCCAATCTATGTGTTCTTCCCCAGCTTCCATTATAAAATCAATTCTCCCCTCCCAAAGTTAAATAATCATCTCTCTTATAATTAATGGATTCAAAATTAAAGACTCATTACTATTGAGTATTTTTTTATTTAAGAAGTTAAAAGAAATCCTTATTCAAAGGAAGAAAAGAAATATCTACCTTTAAATCAATAATGATGCAGATATATCCATGATACCTAGACTACTTTTCAAGAAACAGCAGGGAATGTCAGTGAAATTATCAAGAATTACAATATATCTCACGTGCAAGGTGAGAAAGAGACAAAATTGTGATTACATAAAGAACCATAGGGAAAATTATTTTATTACATAAAATCAGACAACCCATGGAACGTTATGAATTTGTTTGCTTTTAACTGTGTAAAACTGAAAATTTCCTACTTCTTTTTGCTATTACAGTTTTTGCTTCCCCTTTTACTTTTGGAATTTTTACTGATTCCAATAATCTGGACATCATGGCCAAGTTTGAGAATTTAGGTACCAAAAGACCTTAAAATTTGTTTAGGGTTACCCAGGCAAGAGTAATTCTACTACCTGTGTGCACATTTCTGGTGCTTAACAAAACAGATGCTGAAAAACCATTACTTGGCCAATGAGGTAGATTTATGGTTTCTTAGGAATCTACCACATGGGAGCACGGGGCCTTTGTGGTTAAAGACATCTATATAACAACAAGGCAGTAACACCAAGCAGGAAACAGACCTTGGCTCTCTTCAATTTTGGGCTATTGGGGTTTGGGGAGGGAAACTTATGCCTCCTGCTAGACATAATTTTTAAATATATATAACTTGGTCACCCGTTATCACTTTAAACCACTTTGTCCCTGAAGGGTGACACTTGTGTGGCAAGTCATATTTTATTATTAGGCGAAAACTTTTTTGAACAAGTGAAAACATTTGTCTTTAATGGTGATTAAATGCCTGACAAGTTAGAATCTTTACAGAGAATGAAATGAGCTAAGAGTAAAAACAGGTTTCTAACGCTGCTTCCAAAAATAAAGAAATAACAAATGAATGAAGGAGATAAATGCACCAAGTATTTCCCATTCAGGGAACCCAAAAATTCTTTAACATAAGTTCAATCATTTCATTATAAACCCCCATGTGATAACAGAATAAAGGTATCCCTCCAATGTACCATGTGTAATTAACACCATATTTATTATTGCTTTGCTTTTGTTTTTCTCTGGTTGTAGTTTGCTCTGATTGAACATTTTTACCCTGGCAGCATATGTACTCTACATCTACACTGTTAATCACTGCAACCTTTCTCTTTATTTTATTTTTTTAATATTTTTATGTTTTACTCATTATTTATTATTCTTAGTATTTCAGTGTATTTTTTTTTCTTTTTTAAAAAAATTTTTATTAACCTATAAAGTATCATTTTCCCCAGGGTACACATCTGTGAACCTTTCTCTTGTTCAGTATAGGACTCATGAAAATTTTTAACTTGGTCCTTTATTGGATTAAATCTATTTGAATGGAAACAAAGTAGCAATTAAACCTCTGTGAGATCATATTTTCACAAATCATAAGATTCATTGTTCAGGGTAACTTTTGAGGTCATCTTTTAAGACTGTGAAACTTATCATTGGTTACAAAAAAAAAGAAGAAGATAAAAGATTTTCTAAGTTGTCAGTATTTGGAAGAGGAAATGAGAAAGGAATTCATGAAGTAAATTCTCAGGATGAACGTGGATGGGTTTGAAACTCATGAGTAAGCATGTAGTCATTCTGGACATACCCTACATTTCTCTCCCTTTGCAATTCTTGGTCACATTAATTAAGTGAGTTTAATCTTACACTTTAATTGCTACCTTTCTAGTTTGCTTTGCAGCAGGAAAACCCTGACCTAGGAGTTTAAACATGTGTTGTTGTTGTTGTTGCTGCTGCTGCTGTTTGAGAAGTAGGAGTTCTGGCTTTTCCATTAGCTCCAGCTTTCATCCCAGAGGAGGTAATGGACCTAAATCTAATTATTTGTAAAGCTTGCTTAGATGGTTGGTTGATGATAAAGCAATATATACTAATTAGACATAAAGAACAGTGGCATGAGAAATGAGTTTTACAGATAAGCCAAAATTATGTCTGTGAGTAGACTTTTAGAATTCTGTAAATAGTGCTATTAAAATTGGCAAGATGGGTTGATTTGAGTTAAAGTTCTTTATTTTTCATGGAACCCCTCTAAAACTTTATTTCATATAACACTTAGAAATTTCAGTGTGCTATAGTGATTTTTCTCTTCTACCAGGTTGAATCTTTCTTGAAAGCCAGATCCACGTTTGATCTATATTCTATCTCCATGCATCTAGATCTATTTAATAGCCATTCAAACATTTGTTGGGTGAAGAGCCCATATGGCACCATTTTGCAAATTAGGAATTAAAGCCTGCCTCCTCTAAGAAGATGCTTAACCCTACCCTAACCCTAACCCTAACCCCAACCCTGCCTTAAAGCGGTTGATGGGCAAGTATTATTTAGTCTTAAAACAACCATGTTCCTTGAAGCATCTACCTCTTTTGTATTCTTTTTGAAATTAGTCCCATTAATTCAGGAATGAGAAAGGATGCTTTTACTATAGGTCATTTGAAGGAAAGGAGTACCCTATGCCAATGATCCTTAAATTCAAGTTCAGACAATGGATTGAGTTACTAGTGGAAAAAGTCTTGTAAGATTAAAGTCTTATTTTGTAGAATACCCAAAAGTAAATAAATAATGGTGTCATTTTTTTTTCTTCAAGTGTTTGGAGATGAAGTAAGCAGAGTAGGATAGTTTAGGCATGATGGGCTTTTTTTTATCTGAATGTGCACAGTTAGATATGTGTTTTTGCAGAAGACCACATAGTCGTTCCTGTGTTTATCATAACCTGTAAGTCACTCATCGTCAGCATCTGGAAAGTTATGAAATTTCAGAGTTAATGACCATACTAAATTTTGGCCAACCAATCCAATTTTGTGCAGTGCTAGATCAGTTCTAGAGCCAATTAATTTTATGAGGTGAACTTGACCATATTTTGTGTTGTTGGAAAATTGGATATCAGATGTCATAAATTATTTAGTAGAATGTTTGAGATAAAAAGTATCATCAATATATCTAAATTCTTACAGACAGATGGACTCTAATCTGAAATTCCAAATCTAACTTAATGAATATATTACCATTGTGTTGTCAGTGCTCAAATGTAATTTTACTTCTTCTACTCGGTACCTACTGTTCACAGCCATATATTAATAAATATGCCTCTTCAAATTAATCTGGCATTAAATCTATAAGAGTAAGCAAGACTTCTTAAAAATATATGACAAAATATGTAAAAATTTTATTTAGAATGGAACTCTTTCAAAGATCAGACCATTTATCTACAAAACATAAATGACAACTTTTTCAGTTCTTTATTTTGTCACATATTACCTATCTATATGGGTTATTATATGGGTTATTTCATTTCCTAAGTATAAGGGGTAGCCCTATTACATGGAAAATGATCTTCAGAAATGTGCAAGGACAATTAGTAGGAAGTGGATGGAAACACTAGTGCCTTCAACTCACTGTACCAAAATTCTTAAATTTCAGAAAGACCTATTGTTCAAAGGCCAAAATTGTTCCCAAATCAATAAACAGAGAATACTAAGGCTCAGTTATCAACAGTACAGTGGCTTGTTTGAGAGGAAAGGGATCAGAAATGGCATAAAAAGAGATACTGGCCATCGTATCCTAGCCCAGTCCCTATTCACCCCCGCCCCCCCTTCACCTAGGCTAGCACAAGCCAAACAAGCACCAAAAACAACCAATAAATGAAAGGAAACTCAAAGGTCACTCAGGGTCATTATTTTCACATACCTTTGAATAATGAGAGCATCACATGTCAGCTAGAGGAGAACAAAATGTCACATTCTCCAGCTAAAGGTCAGCCTTGGTCAAAGGTCACAGAAGGGAGGCCAGGAAATAACCTAAGAGGTCAGGCCGGGAGCACAAAGAAAGGTCACCAAATGTCAATGAAAGCACGCAGCTGTTTGGAGATAAAACAACCAAGGCACCCTTTTGTGCTGACATCGGCTAGAAAAAATGTCTCTGCTGACATTTTTTTTTTCGCTGGCAGTTTTATAGGACATTGACATTAATGTACCCAACCCCGAATTAGCCTTTTTAAAAGCAACAGTTTGGAAGTTAAGTGCAGCAGTTTCCAAAGAGTCAGAACCGTGACATTTTTATTTCAAATGATTAATACAGCAATGGACTTCTAACACCAAATTTAGATTTCATCTGAGCTCTTTCATCATGACAACGTGTTAGAACCAGGCCCGAGGACAGGTAGCAATCATTAACCAGTATTTTCATATTTTTAAGAACTGTAATTTATTCTTTTAACTGAAAGGTACTCAGAAGCCTCGGCCTGTTACAGGATAGGAAGCTATGAATGATTTCACCTTTTACTGAGCTTGGCGGTTGGCGGTTGTTAATCTCGTCATAAACTCCATTCAGAGAAAAGAAAAGGGACCGACACATGGGCAGTACCATTTTAAAGGAATTTGTGCGACACATTTGTAGCTTAAACCCTTATTGGAGTATTAGTGCCTGTTTCAAACTGATCATTTCCATTTGAAATGCCAGCTCTGGGAGGAACAGTGTTCGGAAGTGGGGGTAGTACTTCCAAGTACTTGTATCAAACTCAACTCGAAAGAAATTCAGAGAAAACCAGGGTTGATCCCTACTTGGGTGGATTCAGCTCATGGGCCCGTGGGTCTAATTTATACTCACACACACATCTTCTGCTGATCCAGCACTACCCGCTGTTTCCAGACCACCTTAGCACAATCGCCATCTATAAACATCCTTTCCTGATTCACAGGGACAAGATCATGTTTTATTTTTTATTTTATTATTTTTTAAAGATTTTATTTTTTATTTGACAGAGAGAGATACAGTGAGAGAGGGAACACAAGCAGGAGGAGTGGGAGACAGAGAAGCAGGCTCCCCGCAGATCCTGAGATCATGACCTGAGCCAAAGGCAGATGTTTAACGGCTGAGCCACCCAGGTGCCCTGACAAGACCATGTTTTCAATGCAATATGGGACTTACTTTTCCATCCTTAGGCTTCCAACAAGTTATGACTTGGGCAGCTCCACTATGTTTCCCCCCCAAATGATTTTGAAATAGTTGGGTCACCTTCTTCCTGTCCCCTTTGTTTCAATTCTACGTGTCCTGCCTTGGGAGAACATTGTGCCATTATATAGAAATTAAGAATAATAATGAAAGGTCACAGAGAAAGAAAACTGTAGAGCGTGTTTCAAAAGCAAGAGAAAACTCTCCATAAATATCTCTGTTCCAGACTCTTTGTCTTGTTTGCTCTTCATAAAGTGCCAGGGAGACAACCAAACAATAACGTTGGCCCCAGGATTACTTCGGGACTCGCCCAGAGGTAAAACTACCTTCCTACCTAATGGACCCTAGACATATGAAGCCTGTCAGGAGAACCTCATAAATCGTGGAGATGGGAAGGGAGGGGGTGGGGAGAGCTACACAAACCTTTTGCACTTAGGAGAAAGAGTTATTTAACACATCAGGGAAGTGCATTTAATAAATGAAGTCAGTGACTCGAACATGTCATATTCGATCTATACAGAGGTTGCTGAACTTTCTTTAAAAAGTCATTTTTATGCTGGTTGCTTTTCTTATGAAATTTTCTACACCTCTAGTGTATGAAATGGATGTGTAAGCAGCTGATTGAGAAATGGCTAAGGTCAAAGTTAATAAGGAAAGCAGAAGGTCTAAAAGCTGGCTGTCTTCTTTTCCCCTTAGAGTTCAAGAGGCTCCATATGATTTGGGCATGACATATTAATGTTTCTGACACAAGGCTTTTTTTTTTTTTTTAATCTGCCTTCAAAGAACTGCTACTTGGGCAGTAATAAATGTAGAAGGTGCTCTGTAGCTGGAATTACAAAAATGAACTTTCTCTTTTTAATCTCATTCGTGGGCCAGCCTTTTCTCTTTAAAGGTAGAATGATAGAGGGGCTAGTCTGGAGGGATCAAATAGTGCTTAAAATTGTCAGACCTAGACAAGTTACAGGGTGTAGAAGCTGGTAAGGAGCAATAAAAGGGTGGGTGTTTAGAATTAGGTGCCCCTTTGAGAACATTAAAAAAAAAAAGCAAAATAATCAGCAAGTATATTAACAAACACCAGACCGTGTGGCTAGTTTGGAAAATGCTTTTGTAACCCCTCGGTCTTCCGGGATCCCTTACATTTTAAGTTGTGCGTGTCACTGGGTTCTTTTGTCACATAAGAAATTGTAACATCCCCATCAAATCAACAAATGGGTTTGCTGCCTCATATGGTATTTAATTGAAACTTGGAACGCGCTCAGCGGAGTTCATCAGATAAACACGTGCCAACCTGAAGATTAATATTTACTCTAAAATGGATGCTGTAGCTTCTCTGAAAAACTACCTCCTTCTTCTCCAGACGTGATAAAGTTTAGCTTTATATGATGCTCTTGGACTCTGAAGCAGAAACCACACTTCACTCACAGAAAAAATTAAAACCCCGAATACCGCAAAGGAAAAAAAAAATCTCATTTGATTTTGGAAGATTTGAAAATGCCACAATTATCTCACTTAAAATACATGGTACCCACTAACAGAAAAAAAAAAAAAAGAAAGAAAGAAAAGAAATCTCAGTATCTAGAGATGCATGCATTTGCACATTCATGTGCAAATTATTCTCTAAATGCCTTTAAATAATTACCTTTTCTGCTTTATATTGATTTGACATATATATAAAATATATATAATATAATTATATAAATATATATATATATTTTTGTCAAGTCATGGTTCTTTTTCTAGTATCTGAAAATGTGCCAAACTAAATGTCAGTGCCTCCATAAGGAAGATTTAGAGTTCTTTTAAGAGCCGATAGAAGCCTCAAATGACAAATACGCTTATTCTGAATGTCCCTCCTGCGGGTGCGACTTGCCTCAGAACAAGGTCAGAGAACAACATGGCAGAGAGAGCTACAATTTGTTTGACTTGACGTTCCCGAGTATTTCCCTTTGTTATCCCTGTGTCATCATTGTGTGTGGAGAGAGCAAGGCAAGCACTCCTTGTCAGTGTATCTGGCTACTGGCCCCACATACCGCAGAGCGCTGCTGCGAATTTCACTTTATGAAAAGTTACCAGTTGACTCTAATGCTGTTATAGCATTTGCAGCAGCAAGTTCTGAAGTCTTTCCTCAGGCCAAACTCTGGCGGAAAAGTTCACCCTATCCTCCTCGTGGAACAACCCTGCTAGTCTTTTAGCTAAACTTTAGCAGGCACACACTGTAGCAGAGAGGGTGTTGTTGCACGGGCGAGGGAGGGCTTCCGGCCAAGGCCCAGTCTCCGTGTGGCCATGACTCCTTGGATGAGTCTAGGAATAAAGGCCAGAAAGAGTCACAGGAATGTTTTTGCACTCAGTCAGCCTTTACTATTTACTTGTTGGAAGGCAAAACCAGTCTGGGCATTGGGAATACAAAATCATGAAGTCATGCTTCTGATGTTCGAAGTGTTTAACAGAGAATAAACCAGGGTCGGAACCCTCTACCCTGGAGGTCCTGGAGAGGCTGCCTAGTATTAGCTTTGGCTTACCTCTTGGGTCACCACCATCTTGGGGACCAAGAGGACAAGGCATTTATCTCGGTGAAAAGCGATTTCCCCCCTCTCCCTGACTCATTGCTCTTTCCTGCCTTGACCTCACACAGTGTCAACACTGATGGTTTGGGACACAACTGAGGTAGCACTGGGGAATTGGAGGATATAATCTCTATATAATAAATGAATAACAGAAGTTTCTTTTCCAATTCCCAATGAACTTAACACAAGTTTCTTAGCTATTCCCCCTCAGGCGCATTTCTTCAGTCTTATGAAAAAGGACTTTCTCTCAGATTGTTCTGAGTCTTAGCAACAAAGCATGGCACCAAGGAGAATTTCCTGCCCTATTCTTTGGCTTCTTTCTTTAGATCTCCTTTCTTGACCTTTCTATCACAGCATCTGAACCTCCCTGCACATGCCCACTGTCCACTAGTATGGCTTTGGCTGGAGGCTATTCCTAGTCCTTTCTCCGACCTACTGCCGTTGACTTTCATGACCTACCTATACATTTACAAAGCAATCCCAGCAGGTTTCTACCACACGTTTCCAAGACTGAGAATGACATTGATTTTGAAATGCAGCTACACAGCTTAGAGAAGCTCCCTGAATACACCCAATCACCCAATTTAGGGAAGTAAGACTTCTTTGACAGAGAGAGGGAAATGACCTATTTTAAACTGAAGTACTGAAAATTTCTACTTATTCTCATTTCAAAGGAGAAAAAATGAAAAAAATGAGTCATAAATAAAATGAATGCTCTCCTCTTGTAACCCTTCCATTAGAGGAATGAACAATAGTTGGGTAATGATGTTCAATTTATTCATAAGAAGACGAAAGGGCATTTTTTTCCGGATGGCTCCCTTGTGAGAGGCCCTTCGGCAAGTTAGAATTTTCTAACAATATAAAGGACGATGTCTTTATTCAAGTCTGTGAAATCCCTTTCAAACCTTCTAGCATTTCCCCCTATCTGTTTTCCTCTTTCCTTTCTAAATGAGATGGATGTCTATGTACATATATTTTTTGTTTTTGTTTTTGTTTTTTCAAATACAAATGTGGAGTAGCATGTAAGTTCCATATTTACTTGAGCTTTAACTGAAAACAATCTTCAAGCAAGGCTGGTCTTGTTCTGGAATTTGCCTTTCACAGGATTTAAATGAAGAGATGTTAATGACAATTTTTATTGTTTATGACACCCAGTCTATGTATTTTGTTATGGCAACCCTAGTAGACTAATACAGCTGGGCAACGTATTAGATATACCATGGAAGAGAATACAAGCTTTGAGACATACAGACCAAGATATTAAGAGTGATTCTCTCACAACTTGTAGATATTGGGAAATCTCTGAGCATGTTTTCTGGTTTGAACAATGAGGACACTAGTTTCTCTACACCAGTGGGCTTTTAAAAAATTCCATTTCTTCCTGTATATTTCCCCTCTAGTATATTTTCCTTTTTTCTGAAATGCATCCTTTAGAATATCCTTTAGTTAGGGATTATTGTTAAAAATTCAGTGTTTGTATGTCTGATAAAAACTTTGTTTCAACTAGTTTCACTAAATGGGTAATCCTTTGATAGTTATTTTCTTGACTCTTTGAAAATACATTTCATCATCTTCTGGCTCTCATTAAAACTGTTAGCATTCCTTTGTAGGTGTTTTGTCTGTGCTCTTTTGTCTTCGGCAAGCTGCAATTTCACTAAGGGTGTGTCTGAGTATGTGCTGGTGGTTGCTGCTATCTATAAAGGTTTCTATGACTTTTCCTAAATCTGCATTGGAGTCTGTTATCAGTATTGGAAAATACTATGAAATTACTATTAGCAACTATCACTTCTCTATATACTGACATCTCTATTCTCTATATTCTTTTGTAGAATTCTGACCAGGCATGATCCTGACCTTCTAACTTTAATGTCCCTTAATCTCCATTTTATGTTTTCCAAATAATATTTTTTAAGAAAGAGGGAGGGAGGGGGAGAGAGATTGGGGAAGGAAAGGGCAGAGGGAGAGGGAGAATCTTAAGTAAGCTCCATGCCCAGTGCATAGCCCAACACCGGGCTTGAACTCATTACCCTGAGACCATAACCTGAGCCGAAATCAAGAGTCAGTCCCTTAACCTAACCGACTGAGCCACTCAGGAGCCCCTATTTTCCAAATCTTTTCACATATTGCATTCTGAGCCATTTATTCTGCTCTATTTTCCAATTGTAAATTTCTCCTTTAGCTCTGTCTGATATGCTGTTTAAAATTTTCATTGAGTTTTTTAAAACACTCTACTTTTCATTTCCAGAAGTTCTTTTTTTTAATTAAATCTGCCTGATCAATTTCATAATCTCTTGTTCTTTATTTACATGTTTGATGCCTTCCTTTTTATAATTTAAACATATGGAGCATGTTTTTATATTCTAAATTGCATAATTCTAATCTCTGAAGTCTTGGGATCCAATTCTGCTCTCCATTTATACTATTTCCTAGCCCTGGTGCGTTATTTCCTGGTGCATTTTGCTATTTCTGTTGTGAGTTCAGGCTTGATGAAACTTTTTCTATGAAACTATTCTGAATCCTATATTAAGAGTGTATTCCTCCGGAAAGTATTTGCTTTTTCTTATGCCATCCTTCAGCTGCTGCTACCAATAAGGGGGTGATGTAAATTTAGAACACCAGCCCTCACTGGGCCAGGCCTTGTGATTATGAGTTCTCAGGGTAGGTATTTTGGGGGGGATTAATTTTTTTTTATTGAAGTAAAATTCACATAATATAAAATTAACTGTTTTATTTTATTTTATTTTATTTTATTTTATTTTATTTTATTTTATTTTATTTTATAGAAAGGGGGAGAACAAGAGAGAGAGAGAATGAATCTTAAGCAGGCTCCATGTCCAGTGCAGAGCCTGACATGGGACTTGATCTCATAGCCCTAAGATCATAACCTAAGCTGAAATTAAGAGTCAGACACTTGAAAAGAAACCCTATGCCCACTATGCAATCACCCCTCATTATTCCTTCTCTTTTTCCTGTAAAACCTACTAGCTTGCTTTCTGTCTCTATAGATTTGCCTCTTCTGGATATATTATATAAATGGAATCATCAGTGTGTGATATTTGGTGTCTGACTTCTTTCATTTAGGATGATATTTTCCAGGTTCACCCAAGTTCAGGCCTGTATCAATACTTCTCGTCTTTTTATGTGTGAATTCCATTGTATCTACATACCGCAACTTGTTTATCCATTCATCCCTTAGTAGACATTGTGGCTATTTTTACCTTTTGATTACTGCAAATAGTGCTGCTATGAACATCAATGTACAGGCTATTTTGATTTATCTGTTTTCAGTTCTTTGGGTTATATACGTAGGAGTGGAATTATGGGTCATATAGTAAATCTATGTTTAATTTTTCAAGGAACCACAAAACTGTCTTCTACCGTGACTGTACAATTTTCTGTCACCACCAACAAAGTATGAGAGTTCTAATTTCTCCATATTCTTGCCAACACTTGTTATTTTCTTTTTTTGTTTGTAAGTCTGAAGTGGTATCTCACTGTGGTTTCAATCTGTATTTCCTTCATTAGTCATTAAGGGAGATTTTAAGCATCTTTTCATATCCTTGTTGGCCATTATATATCTTTGAAGAAATGTCCATTTAAATCACTTACCCATCTTTTAACTTGATTTTTCTGTCATTTTGTTGTTGAGTTGTGAGAGTTTTTTATATATTCTGGATACTAGGCCTTTAGCAGATATGGGATTTGCAAATATTTTTTTCATTCTGTAGTTTGTGTTTTCACTTTCTTGATAGTGTGCTTTGATTTGCAAAAGATTTTAATTTTGATGAAGTCCAGTTTATCTATTTTTTTCTTTTTTTTCCCCAAATATGTTTATTTTTTCAGTGTTACAAGATTGATTGTTCATGCACCACACCCAGTGCTCCACGCAATACATGCCCTTCTCAATACCCACCATATCTATTTTTTCTTTTGTTGCTTGTGCTTTTGGTGTCACACCTGAGAATTAATTTATTGCTAAATTTAAGATCAAGTTTTACCTGTGTGTTTTCTTTTATGAGCCTTGTAGTTTTGGTTCTTATATTTAGGTTGTCGATCCATTTCAATTTAGTCTTCGTATATGGTGTGAGGTAGTAGTCTGACTTCATTCTTCTGTGTGTGGATATCCAATTGTTCCAACACTGTTTGTTGAAGAGGCTACTCTTTCCCTGTTGAATGGTCCTGGTACCCCTGTTGAAAATTAATTGTCCATAGATGTATGGGTTTATTTCTGACTCAATTTTTTCAATTGGATTGTATGTTTATCCTTGTGCCACTACCATACTCTTTTGATTACAGTAGCTTTGCGGTAAGTTTTGAAATCAAGTGTATGTTCTCTAACACTGTTCTTTTTTTTTAATATTATTTTGGTTATTCAAGGCCCTTTGCAATTCCATTGGTATCTGAGGATCAGCTTTTCAGTATCTACAAAAAATGCCATTGGGATTGTAATAGGGATTGCAATGAATCTCTAGATTATTTTAAGTAGTAGTGCCATCTTAACAATATTGTGTTCCCATCCATGAACACCAGATGCCTTTCCATTTATTAACATCTTATTTATTTTAGCAGTATTTTGTAGTTTTTAATACAGAAATCTAATAGTTTTTGTTTAAATTTATTCCTAAGTATTTTGTCTCTTTGATGCTATTATAAAATAATTTTTAAATTTTATTTTCAAGTTATTTATTGTTTTGCACGCCGATTTTATATCATGCAACATTGATGAATCTGTTACCAATTTGCTTTTTTTTTTTACTTTTTGGGGTTTTTTTTCTTCTTCTCCTTCACCAAGACAAAGTACAGATTCGATTTTCCTGGATAATGACTTTTATAAGTTACAGTTATTTTCTTTTGTTTTATTTCTAAATAATCACTTCACTGAGAACCTTTTTGGAGTTCTAGCTTTATGAGAAGTTCTGACCCAATTTTCCATCTTCAGGAGCCCTTATAATTACATGTAGCATAATAATAGCAAGGTTCCTGCTTAGATGGTTCTGGAAATCACCTGTAGATCAGCCAACACGCTTCGCTCTGGATTGCTACTTCAGCTTGGTTTGATTTTTCTTGCCAGCTCAGCAATATGAGTGAGTATGGATGATATAATTTCACTGTATGCATACATATAGAATGTGCGAGAGATGTAAAGTGATGGATTATTGATTACTTTAGCTTTGAAATATAATGAGTAACTTGAAACAACTATTATGGGAAATTCAGGGTAAACTTGAATCTTGTTTGAGATGTATGATTTTACTTGAAGTAGTCCCTCAAAGCTCACTGCTCCTTTCCAGGTCCTCCTATAAAAAGGTTCACTGATATAGACGAAAAGAGTAGTGTTAAGAACATTGGATTAATTTTGTTATGCCTTGTAGAAATGAGCATTCTGGTTTACCACTTTTAATTAACATATTTTATTGTTGTCCATTAATTAGTGTTGAAGCAAAACCAACTAGAAGTAACCTGAAGCTATGTTCAAATATTTCACTCTGCAAGTTTCTATGCACCAAAGCATGAGAACTCTCAAAGAAGAGCAGAAGAATTAACTTCCAAGGTAACTCCTACAGAGTATCTATAATAGGCAAGCTTAGCCTAAGCCAACACAATGAAAGTCCAGGAGAGATATAATTTCATCATGAAAATGACCAAAGTAGAACTTTAAAGTGAGTTGAACTTCTATTCTTCAAAGTAAAGCTTCTGTTAAAGCAAATTGCAAATGTCAGTTACTTATTGATCCAACCCAAGCATTGATTATCTTGTGTCTATTCACCCCTGCCCTCCCACTTCCGCTCTCTACCTTCTAGAAGTTTAAGAAAAATTTTGCTATAGTTGAAATGCTTTTCATTCAGAATAGTTAGCTCTTCAGTGGTTTATCTACATGCTTTATATGTAATAATATGTTGGGAAATATATTTACCAAACACATCAATTGCAATCTTAATGCTGATAAAAGTAATTTTTATTTGATGTCAGGTAAAATGCTCATATACACAATCACACTATTTTTTTTCACCACTTTTCAGCATGAACTGTTCTATCTATATAATACTTTTTTGGCCCATTAGCAGCCAATGCCATTGTGTGCCTTTGGGTCTGAGATATTTGAGGCTTTCCTTTGCTTTCAAACTTCTCGCTAATACTATAGTTTAGGTCAGGCTTACTGTACAAGAATGCAATAGTTATATCATTATATTGTAAGAAGCTAATTGTATTGCCTGTGCTAATGAATTATTCATGGCATAATCACATAAATTCAATCCATGTTGATGCTTTATTTTGCATACTAATTTGAACATGGTGCATTTTTCACATTTTGATCTAAAATGATCTCGGATAATGACCTGCTTGTGGATATAGAGGTTTACATTGACTTCAATATTTTTTTTCTCTAAACATTGCTCTGTAGTGCATATGCTTCGCCAGGGTGATAGAGGTCATGCAGAGCCAGAGACCTAATAAAAATTTCTTTTAAGGTCCTCCAATTATTGCTTATTAACAGAATTTCCAAGAAAATTTCCTCAACACAAAGTATTGTGTTCCCCAGGCCCTTTCAGATAGCAGACATTCCTTCTTTTGTCTTTTCATTCTAACTCCCATTTCCCAAACTCATCACTCTCCCTAGTCTTCCTCCGTCCCTGGACTCTTCATTTAATTACCTTCTCTAACTTGCACCTTTAATGCATTCATGCCAACAAATCACTTAGGAATAATGCTGAAGTTTTATGTATGGAGTAATGACTCACTATTGACCAGTAGCTGTGTATGCTAACTGTTCTCTTCGACTTGTCCTTCTCACCTCAGACCCTCAGTTTTCAGATTCAACCTTCCACAACCAGCGATTATAGCCTGTGCTTTCTTTGCAATGTGATCTGCTATTGCTTATTACCCAATACCCATGTTGAAACAGCTCAGCTTACCTTTCAAGTCTTCGCTAAAACATCCATTTTTCCTAGCGATCTTATTTCATCTTCCATTCTGGTTATTTCAGTCTATTTCATACTTCAGAAGCGTAGCACACCATGTTCATACCACTATCTACACCTTTGTTTACCCAACCTGCAATTCTCTAGGTTTTCATGTACACAGGAAGTACTTGCCACTCTCTCAAAGCTTAGCACAAATACAGTTGAGGCTGTGAAGAGTTCTTGAACTATCACTACCTTCAGTGATTTTACCTAATTCCCTTGAACTCCTGCCATACTTCAGCATTTTGTTATATGCTTTGCTATTGTTGTTTTTACTCTTTATTTTTGTTTTTTACTTTTTAAAAAAAAAGATTTTATTTACTTATTTGAGAGAAAAAGCAGGGGTGGAGGGGGAGAGTCAGAGGGAGGGGAGAAGCAAAATCCCCTTCCATGCTGAGCAGGGAGCCTGAAGAGGGGCTTGATCCCAGGAGCCCAGATCATGACCTGAGTCAAAGGCTTCACCGACTAAGCGACCCAGGTGCCCCTTTGCTTCTTACTCTCATTAACTTCTGTTCTATGGGTTTTAATTTTACCTTCCTAACAAGATTATAAACTTTTCAAGAGTCTGGACCATACCATGTGTTAGTTCTATTCTCTCCCTTTTAAGGGAGTGAATAAATTCTTGCTGCCCAGTAGAATCCAACACAGCATAAGTGCAAATAAACATTTATTTGATTTGACTCAGTTTTAATGCCTGTCATAGCAGGTGTGGACATGCACATAACGCCATCAAAGAGCATCCAAATGACTCAGCTATATTTTACATTGTGTGTGGTAATCTATGCAAACATATTTACCATGAAATGGACTTGTGATTTTTATTTATGAGAGTTCAGAGGAGTTGGAAAAGTATTTGATGTATCCTTCTGGAATTGAAAGTATCTAACATCAACCTTTTGGATGTGAGAATGACTTGGCTGCCATGACCTGCTACCATTTGATCCCTGGTGTGGATTTAGTTCATCTGGCTGGCTGGCCAGCTGTTTCTTTTATTTCTGGATGCTGAATTTGTGAGATAGAATCAAGAGGGATGAGCATTTCACTTGGAGGAGAAGGTATTTCAACCATCTTTCTACATACTAAAAAGTAGTATCTATTCCTAGCTATTACACAGACTGGCAAAGTTTTATTTTAGTCCTTGGATTTCGATGCCTTAAATTAATGAAAAGATGATTTTAAAACAGTAAAGTTTCCTTGGAGATATGCAAGAGGTAGATTGCGAATTTCATCAAGGCAAGTTAGAGACTGTCTATCTTATTTCTGTGGTATCCCTAGCACACAGCACAGAGGCTAGCACCTAATGGATGCTCAACAAAGGTTGCTGGGAGATATCAATGAGAATATAAATTTAAATGTGACTCAATTATTGTGGACTCCTCCCACTAGTGTATACAGAGATCTTCTTGTTGATATTAATAATCTTCCTTTATTTTCCTGAACCATCATCCTGTTTAACTGTGGGAAGTCAAGGAATTTGTAGAGTTTCCCTCCTCAAATATTTCTGACATCTCCAGGGGCACTTGTTAGTATTTGTTGCCTGCTGCCATGGCTAGAAAGTCAGGAATTTTCTGGTCTTTGGCCCTTAGATCCATGGGAGAAATGCTTAAAGATTAAAATACTGTTTCCATGACCACTGCTGTCATGGCCACTAGGAAGATCTACGGAGTGTGTCGGTGAAATTGGGTCTATGCCTCTATGACTGAAGATGAAGTGTCCTGAGATAGTAAAAAAGATGCCCATTCTATATTAGGCTTAGTTAGGGTTTCTATGGCCAATTTGCTTGGACCCAGTGCAAGGCACTGCTTGGCACTCAGCACCCCAGCACTCTCATTCATATAGCTAGGGAACTAGGATCCCAAAGGTGCAGCCCTAACAGCAAGACCACCTATTGGCCGAGACTGTGCTCCCATTACCCTTTTCCCACCTGAACTGCACGGGCACTCTTGCATTCCCAATGTCAATGAAATCAGAGCTGACACTGCCTAAAATGCTGGATATTTCTTCTCTCCATCTGGAAAATCTTCCATCCTTAGAATATGATTCAAAGACAAAACCTTCACTGGCACCCCATGCAGAGTGAGAGGTGAAGTGTTTCTTCTCTGGTCTAGTCACGCAGGGATCCTAGAACTAGGCTGATAGAGCTCTAAAGTGTTTGACAGCTCATCTGATGAACATGTCAGTTAGGGTTGTCTGGTCTATTTAGCTAATCAGCTGGCAAACTAAACCCACGTCCATCAGCCCTCTTCCTGCCGGGGCCCTATTGCTGGCTCCAGAGTGCTGGGTGAGGCCACACCTCTGTCTTTCCTTCCGCTCCCTTTCTGAGCTCATTCCCTCCCACCTCCCGACCCACCCATATGGCTGAATCCTCCTGGTGGATGCATTTAAGTCTTCCATTCTCCCAGTTCCTATGCAAAGGAAAGTGGACAAAACTGTAAGTAAAACGATGCCTAATAGAAAATGCCAGAGTTCCACTATTTTAAAAATAAATATGAAATGAAATGCACAAAACACCTCATGGTGTAACAGGTCCATGGTTTGAGACTCCTTAGCTAGAAGAAACATGCCAGGGAGAACTTGGAGGAAAATACTGCTATTTACTGTAAAACGTATCTCAGGTGGTCCCTGCACTGCAGGAATGAGGGAGACATCAGAGGAACCAGGAATGCTGTAGATCTACTCACTTTATCTTTAAGTGAAACTTTATATGAAAACTTTGTAGAGTTGGCTGAATTTTTGTTAGGTGTTAAGAGGCCATAGTACTTTTCTTTCATCAAGAATGGGGGGAAAAAAGAGTTAGGAGATATATATTTTTCTTTTTTCTTTTTTTTTTTAATTTATTTATTATTAGAGAGAGAGAGACTGAGAATGAGAGGTGAGAAGGTCAGAGGGAGAAGCAGACTTCCCGCAGAGCCGGGAGTCCGATATGGGACTCGATCCCGGGACTCCGGGATCATGACCTGAGCCGAAGGCAGTCGCTTAACCAACTGAGCCACCCAGGCGCCCGAGATATATATTTTTCAAAGAATAAATGAAGGTATGCAAAATACCAGGGCCCTGGATACAAGACTTCTGTTCTATTAGCCATCAGGTAATTTAGTAGATTAGAAGCCAAATAGAAAACCATCCTCTAGATATGGCTATAGGCAATTGGCAGGAAATGAAAGGGACATTATAAGATTAAGAACTACAAAGTAACCTCAGATGTCTTAGGATACGTAGAAGAAAGAGAAACGAGGGAAAGAAGGTTTGAATAATGCAATGCAGGATGTATCACTGAAGCTGGGATCAACTATTAATACTTACTCTCCCCTTTTTGCCAAATGTTTTATAGACTCACAGCAGTTACATCCCCCAAAGAATTGAATGGCATTTACTGCGTACCCATTGTGTGAGGCCAGATTCTTTCACATATACTATGTCATTTCACCTTCATAAGTCCTCAGGTATGCTACCTCCTTGTTCAGATACTGGAGTTGGGTCTCAAAGCATTCATGTGATTTCTGCAGTCTCAGAAAGTAAAGATCAGAGGGCAAATTCTAATCCAGGACAAAGTCTAGAATCCATATTTTGGTGGGGGGTGAGGGTGATTTAATAGAAGACAATAACTCAGAATTGTAAACATTTAATAGGAAAACACCCCTAAATTCCCAAATTCTAAATTATTGTCATCATCATTATTGTTATCACCAAGAAAAGTAGATACATCATCCCAAAGCACCTGGCTTAGTGCTAGCATTTAACTTTAAAGGAATCAATAAATCCATTCCCTTGACAATGGTTTTACAGTCATTAAAAAGACATTGAAAAACCAGTGTATTTTTAAGGTATTTTCCCCCATTATTTTGAAACTCAACTTTTATTGAAAACTTCCAAAACTTTTTGTTCAATTCCTTATGATAACAATTATGAGCTGAAAATGAAAAGTTTCTCTTTTGAAATCTTAATGATTGCAAACACACACACACAGACGTTTTGAGCTCAGTATAATTGCTTTAGAATGGGACTCTGTATTTTTGTTAAAGTATTTTTTTTCTTAACTTAAAGGACATTGTTCCATTATCAAGCATGCCTTATGTTTAAACTGCTTGAAACATAACCACTTAGAAAGTGAAGTCAGCTCAACTCAACTCAGCTGAACCTTCTTTGGCCAGCCTTGTGGGTAAGGAGAAAAGAAGGTAAATGGGGAGAAAGGTCTAATTATGGTGATCAGGTGCCTGGAGAGGATGGAGATAACACTATCAGCTGTAGCAAATAAAAACAGAGACTACCCAACTAAATTTTAATTTCAGATAAATAACACATCTACGTTGGTATGAGTATGCCCTAACTATTGCATGAGGCACACTTACACACAAAAAAAATACCCATTGTTTACGTAACTGCAAATTTTCCTATATTTTACCTGGCAACCCCAGATGAAGGGGTTGGGTCCCACTGGCCCCGTGTCTTTAGTGCCGAGCTTGTCAGGCTCCTCCTAGACTAAAGCAGAGCCTTAAAATTGAGGCTGCTTTTGCTCCATGCTTAATAGTGACAAGCTATTGATAGCCAAGCATTGCCAAATCCTCATTAGTTTCTAAGTCAGGAACTACATTTAGAAAAAAGCAGCTCGCTTATGAAGAGGTCATCTATCCAATAACCTCAAGTACCAGGAACACAGCTGAAACCCAGGAAGCGAGGAAAAAAAAAAGACCTCTGAGGATCCAAAATAGAAACTGTGTGCTTAAAGCTCGTGCTCTTTTCTCTGAGAAGGGGCCCTCAGACCTGCACTCAGTATAATTTACTCTTCTTTTAGGCACCATCTGAACAAGTTTAGTTGTCTGATTTCCCAACTGGTAGGGATAAAAAGCAGGAAATTACAAGGTGGGCAGGACAGCTAGGTAGCCGAGGGGTCAGTGGCATAGGAGACAACTGGGAGGGAAAAATCCACACGACTGTATAAATGATCTCCTTTCAAAATGCAGAAGAAAATGTACCAAGCTGTCATTAGCAGTTACGACTCAATAATGAGCTTCCAAGTGTTTTTTTTATTTCCTTCCCTGCACTTTTTCCACACTTTATGAACTTTTTACATGCATATTTATGATCAGAAAAAGCAACATAGATCCTTTTTTTTGGTAAGATTTTATTTTATTTGAGAGAGCGCACGTGAACAAGAGCAGCAGAGAAGCACAGAGGGAGAAGAGGAGGGAGAAGGAGACCCCGCTGAGCAGGGGACCTAACCTGGGGCTGATCTCAGGACCCTGAGATCATGACCTGAGCCCAACGAAGGGAGATGCTTAACTGACTGGGCCATCCAGGCGCCCTGCGACACAGACATTTTTAAAAATGATAAAATTTAAAGAATTATTCCTTGGTCCTCCCAGGAAACTTCTACCCTTGTGTTTGTTAGGAGTGTTTATGAAATGGTAATTATAAGCCAAATGTTTATTTTTCACTCTCTTCCCCCAGACCGTAAGCTTTTCTGAGGGCAGGGTTGGTGTCTTTGAGCCTTTAGTCCTATAATTAGCATAATGTCTAGTGTAATGAATGTTTAGTAAGTATTTGTTGAGTAAAATGGCTAAAGTCAAAATGCACAGTATTCTGTGGGTACCTAGCCCTTCAGTTCTCCATCCCTCGACCCCCCCTGGGGCAGGCTGTCCTACAGGCTCCTTCCATTTCAACTGTTACCATGTTTCTAAGGAGTCCGTAATGCAACTGAGAATGAGGTCTGCAGTGTTTGCTTGGGAGAGCTCAGAGGAGTATAATTCATTCCTGCAGAGTTGCTACTGAAATGGTTAACCTCTTTTAAAGTTTCAGCTTAAAGGAATGAATATCAGTAATTTTCAACTTTCTCTTGTCTCGAAGCCGTCAGGTACTCTGAGGCCTGGCTGTATTCCTTAGTTAGGGGTAAAGGGCTACAAAGATGGGATGGAGCATGTCAGAGCTGCAGAGTAGGCCAAAGCCCTCTCTCTGGTGTGTTGCAGGGACGGTGATCACGCACCCTGTTTATATGAAGAAATAACAGACCGATGCACACGATACTTCCCGTGCCAGCTGTGTAGCATATATGTGTTTGCAAAGTAATAAAAACGTGACACATGCTAAAGCTCAGCTCTCTTTGGAACCTATTCTTTTAAAAACCCCTCCTCAGCAAAGCCAAGGACTGAATGCAGTCTTAAAAGTCTATCCTTTTCTAATTAGCATTTGTAAAAGGAATCTAATCATTTCTCTCTCTTCCTAATGAGTCGGATTCATCCTTGTTTGTGTTGAAACTATGGCTATTTAACCAGAAAGAAATTTATGAGTTGTACTGCATGGTGGATATTTCATGGCAGAGATATCTGACAAGAAGAGTATGATTCAGCATGTGTTATTTTTGTTTTGCAAATGATTTTGAAGCACATTTTAGTCACTTGGAAGGGACTCTTAAAGTGGGCCAGCGGGTTGCCTTCCCGCCATCATGTTTTCGGGAAGCAGATTTCCCATTTTGCCCACAAATGTACCCAGGGCTTTGCCAGCAGAATCCCTTAGCCCCAAGAGACAGCTCTTCAGAATTAAACTGCACATCAGGATACTTTTCACTACAACCAGCTCGAGCTTCAATGCTAATTAATGAGCAACAGGGCCAGCGTGGGTAAATCAATTCAGAGAGGACTTTCTGTTTTAGCCATTACATCTGACTCCATTTCCATAACCTTAAAGTGAATTCAGTGGTTAAGTTACCAGATTTGTCTTTCAGCTCTTCTTTTCTTTTCCAGTCCTCTAAGGTAATGCTGCTGAAAAACAAAAAAACAAAAACAAAAAAAAAAACCCAGAAAAGTAAATTCAAAGCAAGTAAGAGGAGGAAGAAGGACAAGATGATGTATAAATGATTCATCCCTGGATAATTTAGATTGAATGATGAATCAAGACGACTTTCAGCTGATAATAACAATGAAAAAATAACTGCCTACCCCATAGACAGCAAACCTGAGATCCTCAAATGAGAACTGTCAAGGCTTCGAGCATCAGTAACTTCGGGAAAGGTTTAGAACTTTGTTTTGATTTTTAAAATATGTAGACTAACGTGTTTTTGTGGGTTTTTAATTAAAGATTTTATTTATTTATTTGGCAGAGAGAGAGAGCAAGAGCAAAAGCAGGGGGAGCAGCAGAGGAAGAGGGAGAAGCAGGCTCCCTGTTCAACAGGAGCCCAATGCAGGGCTCCAACCCAGGATCCTGGGATCATAACCTGAGCCCACAGCAGCCACTTAACCCACTGAGCCACCCAGGCACTCCAACTAATGCGTTTCTGGAAAAGTAGAAATTATAGAATGTATTCTTCACATTATTGAGCAAGTTCGTGAAGACTTCCGAAAACACACTCCTTCGTGTTGCTCCCAAAGACCTAATAACCTTTTGGTATCCCATGTGAAAATTGTTAGCTGTGAAGTGACCGAACTATTCTGCTCTTGCCCAAATCACCACTGAAATGTGAAGGCTGGTTTGGTACTCAGGAGATGGTTAATGTTGTTACACAGAAAGCATCATGGCACCCAAGTTTTTGACCAAAACATGAATTTGTGAACATGAAACAATGAATCTGTTTGCAAATCCCTTCCTGAAGAGGGAGTAACTTTTCCTGCCAAAGATTGAAAGCACCCTTGCACACCATTCTAGATGTGAGAATGTTGATCTTACAGCCACCAAATGAAGTATGTGTCTCACTGAGTACCTCACAGTCCTACACAGAACTTCTAAGAAATAGTGAAGAAAAACAAATGCTCCATAAAAATCAGGTACAGCTATAAATAATTAGAAACTGCATTCAGAACAAGAGTGTATGAAGAATAATTTAGATTAGTAAGGACTTTTTTTAAAAAAGCACATATCCTAAGGCTGACTTTGTAAGGCAAAGAGTAATAGGAAAACAACCTATTCTTTCGGCCATGCTGCTTAAAGATTATCACCAGTTTATTACCACAGAAGAAATGGAGTACCAAACTCCAGTGCCCATATTTGCATAGAGTTGATCATGTCCAAGAAAGCCTGGGAAAATCCGTATAGCTCTCATTATCGATTTGAGTCAGTTACTATCAACAAGTCCCTTTGCCCACTTCATAGTCCTGAGTTAAAGGAACCACTACGGGGGTTCCATGGACAGATCTCTAAAACTATCCTCTCAGTGACTATTTGCTGGACGAATGAATTCTGGCTCACCATCCTAGACTGGTGATTCTTGTGTTCTGAATGGAGGAAACATGTAAAATGCAATCTTTAAAGAATTCTCTTGCAATAAGGCATATTTTTGTCTGGGTGACTACACACTCTACTATGCTCTTCCTATTCAAGATGCAATCAAGGCTGCAGAGTAAAGTCCTAATAAACTTCATCTCTCTGGCCTTGACCTTTAAGTGTATTTTGGTTCTGGTCTTGGCGTTTGGACAAGTGTCTATATAGAGTTCATCCCTTGTGGCCAGTTCAGCCTGGCTGAACATAATGTCCAGTAGAGGGCTCCCAGAGAGACTGATTTGGCCTCCAAGTCCTTTTGGCCCATTTAATTGGCAGGGCTAAAGATTTTGGATAGGTCCACTCTGATCTTTCCAAATATCCCAGGTCTCCTACATCCATGAAAAGGTGTTGTTGTTATTGTTTTTAAGTTTAGGCTCCACGCCCAAAGTGGGGCTTGAACTCACAGCCCTGAGATCAAGCATCACATGCTGACTGAGTCTGCCAGGCATCCCCATTGTTACTATTTTTAGTGAGTTATTTTGATTAGGGAAAATTGGTATATTAGTTGCTTAGGGTTTTCACAACAAATGACTGCAAACTGGTGGCTTAAAACAAGATTTATTCTTTTCCAGTTCTGGAGGCCAAATCTGAAATCAGAGTGTCAGTAGGGCCATGCTCCTTTAGAAGCTGCAGAAAGGAATCCTTCTTGCCCCTCCCAGCTTCTGGTGACTCTAAGCATTCCTTGGCTCATGGCCACATAGCTCCAGTTTTGGCCTCCATCTTCACGGGGACTTCTTCCCTGTGCTTTCACCTGTTCTGTGCATTATTAGGACATTTGTCATGGAATGTAGGGCCAACCCAGATAATCCAGGATGACCTCATGCCAAGAACCTTGATTTAATTACATCTGCAAAGATCCTTCTTCCAAAGAAGGTCACATCCATAGATTCCAGGTAAACCTACTTTTCGGGGAGCCACCATTGAACTCGCCATAGCTAGAGATTTAGAACTACTCATTTTTGCTGCATCCCAAATGAATCTTGAAATACCAAATCTATATTTGGTATTCTACAAACTTATTTCAAAAATTATCTGCTTACCTTAATTTGGTGTCTATATCCTCAAGTAATATTTTAATTTAATATTGTGATCATCTTCATTAGTAGACTTGACACTATCAACATTTGGGCTGGATAGATCCTTCTCATGAAGGGCTAGCCTGTCCACCGTAGAATGTTTAGCAGCCTCCCTGGCCTCTGCCCTCTAGATGCCAGAAGCATTCCCCTCAGTTATGACAATAAAACACGTTTCTTGACATTTCCAAATGTCCCCAGGGTCGAAGAATTATTCTTGGTTGAGAACCCCTGCTCTCCATCAAACACTACTAGACGGGACTATTAGAAATTATAGTGAAACATTAAAATTCATCTAGATCAAACCTCTGCTTTCTTTGGCTAACACTGGTGCCCTGAAAATATTATAAAAAATGTTTTATTTCGGGCGCCTCAGTGGTTCAGTGGGTTAAAGCCTCTGCCTTCAGCTCAGGTCATGATCTCAGGGTCCTGGGATTGAGCCCCGCATTGGGCTCTCTGCTTACGAGGAGCCTGCTTCCCTCTCTCTCTGCCTGCCTCTCTGCCTACTTGTGATCTCTCTCTCTCTCTGTCAAATAAATAAATAAAAATCTTTAAAAAAATGTTTTATTTCATTTCAGCCCAGAATAATGAATAAATGGAATATTTTCCTAGTGTGTACATAGTTTTAGATGGCGCAGTCTGCACAACCATACCAAGTGACAAGAAAGAATACAGCTTGGAGCGTGCTTTCCAGTTTACTTACATGTTATTCAAGACAAGGCAGAAATCTGGACATTTCAATCAGAAAGGAGAAATTTAATTCCTTCGTAACAAAGTTTGACAGAGAAATATATATGATATCCATAAATGAAGTTAAATTACAGAAAAACCTTTTATACTGAAGAGTATAAACAATAGTAATTAATCAGTCTGAAAGTTTTAACTAAAAAGATACTGAGCAAAAATACATACATCACATGGAAAATTACAATGTATTAGAACTCTTTGCTAGTCTGTTATTTACCTCAGAGGGGTAATAATGTTTAAACCTAGAAAAGATCTGTAAAAAAATAAATTTTTAAATAAGGTAGAAAATAAGGCTACCAAAATTTTCAGAATCAGATTACAAAATATTCTTGAAAA
>CM052799.1:171519354-171542530 GCA_028533885.1 Nasua narica
GAGGGTTGAGATGGCTGGGTGATAGACGCTGGGGAGGGTATGTGCTATGGTGAGTGCTGTGAATTGTGTAAGACAGATGAATCACAGACCTGTACCCCTGAAACAAATAATATATTATATGTTAATAAAAAAATAGATAAAATATAAGCTCAGGAAAAAAAAAGGAATACAAGGAAATATTTGGAGTCATAGAAATAGTCCAGCCATATCTGGATGGAAATAGTATTTCCATATCTGTATACATTCATCATTCATACATTCATCAAGATTTATAAAATTACATGCTTTAAAAGGGTAAATTCTACCATATGTGAATTATACTTCAATAAACTTGACTTTAAAAAAGCAATGCAGAGTATTTGAAATCACCCCCACATGTAGGGTAGTTCATTCCAAATTCACCTAGGCAGAACAAAGTCATGATCAGGGGAATAGATGTACATTATCATCATTTATTTTGGCTTCTCATAACTTTTTAGTATTGGATGCAACCATCCAAAACCTGGTAGCACTGTTGCACTTGATAAGAAATTAACAATTTCCCTAAGGTTGCTGAATTAATCAGGATAGACCAGGTCATGCTAGGAAAGCAAATCTCAAATCTCAGTGGTTTAACACAGCAGACATGTATTTCTTGCTGATGTAAATCCTGCTCTATTATTATGATGACTCTCTAGAACAAATGTTGTCCACAGCAGCCACTCTGTGGTCTCCAATGACCTTGTCGCCATCGTGCTGCAGCTGTATCATCTGGAGCCTGAAGTCTCCTAGTCAGTGCAGCACAGAAAAAGAATGCTCACAGCAGCACTTGAATGCTTTGGCCCGGAAGTGAAAACACATAGCCCATCTTCTCACAATATTTTTCCAGGAACTAGTCACATGGTCCTGCCGAATGGTAAGGATGGAGAAGTATGATTTCCCCCTTTGTGGCAGGAAGACGAGGATAACAAGATAAGGGTAAGCACCAGAAGCCTTTAATATGGTTTCTTTACATTTGATTTCACCATTTATTTTCTCTATTTCTTATTCAAATAAATTTTCATTCACTGATATTCTTCTGAACGGTCGAAGTAGAAACATATCCCCCAGCAAGAGCAGTGTGGTGGCAAATTCTTGCCCTGGATTTCATCATTTTACTCTCAACATTGGTACACTGGGACAAATGAAGGCTGCCAAGGACTTGATGTTTTCTCCTGGGATTTTCTGTGGAGTTTTGGTATTCAGGGGCTGATGGGAATTAGTTTTTGCATGCTTCTCTTTGTCTCCTTGCATCTGGGAATTTGGGAGCAATTAATGTCATCTTTTAATGACAGAAGGAATTAAGACTGGATATTAGCTATGTTGATAGAATGTAGTCAAAGGTTCAGATGGCAGTCTGAACTTCTGAACTTGTAAGGGCCAAATACACACTCAGTTCTTTAGAGATCCCTGAAGACACAAAATAAATGGGGAAAAAAAACCACCCTTTTCCAGCACTCATAGGGGTTTTCTGTCTCTATGGAATAGGATTGAGAATCTCTGTATCATAGAGAGGAGAGTTAAATTAGATCATTGGTGAAGTAGAAGTTTTTATGGAGGTAGGAAAAAAGGTTGGGAAAGGGGGCTCAATAGTGCAGTAGGAATGTAAAACAAATAGACATTGATCTCAATCCAAAAATAGTACTTTTGGAAAGCAATAAAAGTTCAGGGATCCTTGACTCTGTCCCAATTTACTACTTTCACTTGGAAAAATGAGTTTGCCATTTGTTTTTTTTTAATCTGTTATGAGATAATGCAAAAGATAATGTGGTCATTGAATATCATTGATGTAGACTGGACTACCATGTTCTTAATTGTGATAATTCTAGTTGGGACAAAAACAACAACAACAAAATGTGTATGTGGGAGTGCATGTATATTATCTATGCACATGTAATACAAGTATAGTTAGGCAAAAAATAAGTAAACAGTTTTTTAAAAAGTAAACAAAAACTTTCAGAGTTGGTAGACAGATTTTCTGTCACGGTGCAGCATAGGTGGTTATAACATAATTTATAAAAGATGCTGTGATGTGATTCTCATTTCATCCCCTTCTCTATTCTGCATATCAATAGCAGACAGCATTGAAGGACCATGATTCTTTTTTTTTCCATGGATCCCAGATCAGGCCTTAATATCCTTCTCAGCCCAATACTGGAAGTAGTCACTACACAAATCAGTCAATTAATTATCAAACTTAGTATTCACTTTCAAAGCTATTTTCTATCAAAGATCAGCAAAGGATTTCTGCATTTTGAGTGATAGAGAAGAGTCTTTTAGAAATTTTCTTCTTTCCACTAAAAGCTTGGAAAATATTCACTTTTCCTTTTTTCTTCCTTTCTTTTGTCTTTCTCTGAACAAACATGGATCAAGCACTCACCATATGCCATACATTGTGCCAGGTGCCGGGGATGCAGTGATGGCCAGGACACAGTGGGGAAACTCTAAGTCATGTTTATCACTCATAACCATTCCCTTCTGGAAAGACTTTCTCCACTTTTCCAGAAGCTACATAGACCTAGTTTCACCCCACCATTCTGATAATCCCTACTTCATCTCTACCGCCACTAGCCCAGTCTAAACTCTGTTACCTCATGCCTGGGTTGTTGCAGGAGCCGCCTTAGTAATTCTCTATCTTTGCTCTGATCCCATCCAATTCATTCTCCACACTAGAGCCAGACCAATTTCACACCGGATCATGTGATTCCCCTGTTTAAAACTCTCTCATGGATTTTCCTTGTTCTGAAGATGGAAGCCAACACCTCAAAAATGGCTTCCAAGGCCTCCCATCCTTGCTTATACAGCTTCATCTACTGTGGCTCCTCCCTTCACTCCATGATTCAACCACAAGGCTTTTCTTTCATTTCTCAAACTTTTCCATTTTTTTCCGCCTTGCAACTGCGCACAGGTTGCTTTGTAGCCTGGAATGCTTCTTCCCAGCTGTCCCTCTGATTTATTCTCCATCGCTTTCTCAGAGAATTTTTTTCTGACCCCCTGTGTCACCCCCATACCAGTTTAATTAATTTCATGGCACTGTACACTTTTCTTTCTTTTCATCACACTTGATGAGTATACATTTTATTTGTTTGATTATTTGATTAATGTCTGTCTGCTTTATTAGACTATAAGCTCAATGACTACTTAAGGAGTCCAAGAAAAAGTTCTGCTTTGATTGTGTGAGAGAGAGAGAGAGAGACAAATGTATCAAGCACACAGTAGGTGCTCAACAATAGTGGATGGATGAAGCCATGAGTAAATGATGAATTCACAGGTTGCATTAATGAACAAATAAAGGTAGCTTGCGATCTAATGGAGAATAGAAATAAGTAGAAAGACAACTAGAACACAGTTTGATAAGTGCTGTGAGTACAGTTTGATATGTGACAAGAACAATGTGCTATAGGCAAGCATAAGCTGGTGGGTGCCTAATTCCAATTTTGAGGGGCTCCTATACTAGAGATAAGAAAGAATTCTATCATCAAGAGCTACAATCTGCATATTATAGAAATGGAGCAGTATCCTGTTTCTAGCCTTTGCAGACCTATGTGTAGCAGTGAATAAGAACAGAAATACAAGCTGTGGAAATCCAGCTGAAAAAGGCTATATTTTAAAGTCTGAACTTCAAATGATTGCAAACGGACTAAGAATTCTTTCAATTAGCACATCTGTCTTTATTCAAGGAAGTGACCACACTGAGGCTGATTAACTTTTAAAAAGAGCACACAGAGCAAGTCAACGGATGGCAAAAATCCCAGCAACGACAAAATAAGAGAATCGGGGTCAAAACTGGGGTATATTTTTTTCCTTTCGTTGTTTGTAGCTAGGAAAGAATGGTAGGAACCCCAAGGATCTCCTTTTATTATAGCTGAGCACTATTTCGAGGCATTTATAGGTATACATTTTATATAGATACTATAATAAAATAAAATATGGTTCATTCTACATTATGAGTTCCATCATTCTCAAGTCATCTTCTTTATTGTGGTTATAAAATCCCAATTTAAAAAGTTCAGTTACTAATAAACATATATTTGGACACCAACCCATACCATCCACGCAGCTGAGCTTTTGAGAGCCTAGAGAGCAGCAGCTCACTTGATAGATGGTTATGCTTAACCAAGATCTATTCCTGATGGAAGGTGGGACCATGGTATTCACAAGGAAATAGACACTCAAATGCTATGTAGCTTCCGGTACTGGGGAAGGGAAATCCCAGGAGAGTCTTTCTTTGACGGTGAAGCCCAGCAACACTAGGCAACAGAATGTAAATGCTAAGTCACAGCACACATTTTTCCCTCATAGTGACCAACTGGATTTTGCTATAGGGTAGCAAACGACTGCAAGGTCCAGTGGGAGAAGCCAAACAGCTGTCACTACCCTGAAAAAATGGAAGTCAGGAGAAGCATTCAGCAATGTCATATTGCCATGGGCTGGGGAGAAGCCGCCCCAGAGAACCCATCTTCCTCTTCATCCTCAGAAAAAGAAATGAAATATCACTGGGGAGCATGGAACTTCCCTGACTTCACCATTATCTTCTCATTTCCAAAGATGCTTTGTGTCTCTTCTTAAAGTACTAAAAAATGCCTAGCTATATCTAGAAAAACTGTTTTGTTCTTGCACAAAGAATTTTCCCTGCCCGTTGGAAAATGTCACTCCTTTTATTCTGAATCTACATTTGCAGGGCAATTTAACATTTCTGGACACAAAGCAGATTATGTATCAAATTTCGTATTGGTGAAATGATCTTAATACTTCTAAGAAATGCGTGTCCTCGGTTAAAATATAATGTGTTCTTTAGTATGTGGTATGCGATTGGGGAGTGCCATAGGTAAGTACCGAAGGTGAATGGAAACAGATTTATATTCAGAATAACTGGCTTTAATCCATCTAGTTGAGTGTCCCTAAATAAATCGCTTAAGTGTTCTGTACCATAGTTGTCTTATATGTAAAACAGAAGTAGAGAGTTTTAACTACATTAACAGGTTGATATGTTTAAAATAATGTGAGTCTATGTTCAGGAAAGTTGAAGGCACTAGACATGTTTGATATCAATATTATTATAATTATTGTCATCATCACTAGAAGCTAGAAAAACAATTAAGATTACCTTTAGGTGCATCTTTAGACTTTGTACATTCATTCTCTGTCTTGATTTGGAGTACTCAGTAATCTTCTAATTGAGCTTTGCAGTGCTGGGCCTCAGGAATGATAGTTTACTGCAGTGTTGTTTCTTTTACATGGAAGTAAAATCCTGACACTTCATACATTTGTGAGTCACTTAGTCTGTTCACTCGGTACCCATAACTTCTGCAAGATGGCATTGCATTTGTATCAGGTGGTCTCAGTACCTTTCTGCGTGAGAGGTTTTTCCAGCGGCGTTCATTTTCAGCAGGTACAGACAGGCCCTAGGCCTCCTGGGACCTATCACCATTCATCCAAGAGCGAGCCCTGGTCTTTGCAGAGGTACACCATCGCCCCCTGCTGGAAATACTGAAGCACACAGCCTCTGAGTCCCTTCTCAAGCGTGGGTTTCTGCAGCCTCCCTCTAAGGTCGTCAGATCTGAGTGGTCATGTAAGGTCCTCATTTGGGGTTGGGTGGTGCCGGTAATTACAAAAGTTTGGGTGTGTTAGAAAGATGCTTTGAGTAACACCATAAACAAGCACCTGACTTTTGAACCTGGGAGTACGTTTCAACAATACTCATTACAAGCTGCCCCTCATTCACGAGGTAGAACAACACCTGTGCCTGTCCCTTGATTCAGCGCATCTGGCTGAGGTATCCTCGAGTCAGAGAACTGCTTAAACTCCCGTGAATACAAAGAAACGGTCCTAATAGTTTAGCATCAACTGCCAGTGAGATACAGCTTCTCCTTATGAGTTACATAAACCATGCTAGGCTATTTTCCCAGCTATTCTGTAATCAAATATTTATTGAAAATCTACTATACAGCCAGAAATCTTTTAGATTATAGGAGTACATCAATCAATAAAATATTTTCGTGAAGTTATATGCCAGTAACCTTGTGCCTGTTTCTGAGCTGCTGAAATAGAAATTCTACTATAAGGATGTTCAACTTTGTGTGGTGCACAAAGAGCTTAGGTTACATAGAATGAAAGCGCTTAAAACAAAAGTGGAAATTAAAACTAGGAAAAAAAATACATGAAATCTAGGAGAAAGACAACTCATATCTATCAGTCAGGTGACTTAAAAAAAAAAGTTCTAAAACCTTAAAACTGAAAAGATCTAAAGTTCATCCAGCTCTTTCTATCCAAACAAAAGAGTTTCTGCTGGATTTTGATATCATTTATCTCCTGACATGTTATTCCAAAAAAAAAATTAGCCTGTATTTCTCACTGATAAAAGTTATGCATATTTTATTTAAATATGATGCTCTTAAAACTCATCATTTTGCTTTAGGATTTACAAAAATCTTTACATGTTCTTGTACTGTATGGTCTGAAAATAAAGTTCAATATTATTTGCTGCTTGACATCTGCTGAAATTGGGAGGGCCTTGAATGGCCTAACTGCAAATTCCCCTCCTCACTCTGCTCCTGCAAAAAAGGTCCCCTGAACAAACAACCTTCCTTATTGAGGAGACCAGGCAAAGTCCCTGCTTATCCCTGAGTAAGTAAGTAGTAAGTTTCAGTTCCATGCCAGACTGTGAATTGTTCAAACAAGCTAGTTTTATTCTTTCGTGGGAACCAGAGGACCTCAGTGTCTTGCAAAAAGGCCCACCTCCTACAGCCCCTGGTCATTTACTCCACTCCCAGGTGCATCCTCCACATGGCCATAACATGTGGCATCCTTCTACCCCGGATAGGGAGCATATGTGAGTAATAAACTGCTCACTGACTACCTCATCTGTCCAGTGTTGAGTGTTGTGTGTCTAGACATCACCAAAATCCCTCATTCATCAATGAAGTGACAAGGAGGCAATTAAAACAATCCACACCTAGGAATTCTTATACAGAATTGCAGAACTCTTCTGGAACTTCTCTTTTCCAGCGATTTCCACCTTCATCCCACAAGAATCAGTGCCTGTGTGGACCAGCAAGTCATCCAAGTAGAAAAAGACATTGGAATGGATGTGCTTTTTGAGTGGGTGCAAATGGGGACCTCATAATCCCAGTGGAGGCATAAATGAACTCAGTGCTTTAGGAAGCCAGTTGCTTCATGAGAACTAGAGGGACATGACTAGACTGAGAGTACTCAGAAATTACTGAAGCCAGGGGTGCCTGGGTGGCTCAGTTGGTTAAGCGTTCATTCTTGGTTTGGGCTTAGGTCATGGTCTCCGGGTCATGAGATTGAGCCCCTCAACAGGTTCCATGCTCAGTGTGCTGTTTGCTTGAGATGCTCTCTCTCTACTCCTACGCCCACTCACGTGTACATGTGTTCTCTCTCTTTCTCACTCCCAAATAAATAAATAAAATCTTAAAAAAAAATTAGTGAAGCCAAAATAGAAGTGGGGTGGAAAATATGCATTTGTTTAGCAGTGATTCTATGAAAAGGAATACTTAATCCTAAATTTCTTATGATACTAGAAGATGCTATGTAAGTTCACAAATTCTCGATAATTTCCTTCTCTCTTTTCAAGAATGGTTTAATTCTTCTTTCTAACCTAAACTTACTCTCTGCACCCTGACTTGCACCTCCTCCCTCCAGAAACTAATAAGCAAATGCATATAGATGGACATGAAGTGTGATTTCCATAGAATGTCAGCAATGGAAAGGATTTAAGAAATTCCCTAGTCCAACCATCCACCTTTCACTGAATTAATGGATGTGAAAATGAGGTTCAGTGAAATGTCTGGGGTGAGTGTCAGGTGTCAGTGTTAGGCTTTTCACCCTCAGCCAGTTCTTGTTCAGCCCCCACATCCACCAAATTAATTAAAAATTGACTCAATAGCTTGGCCAGATTCCTAATGTGGTAGCTTAGCATATTCATTGAATGACAGGGCACTGCATTAAGAAAGCACAGCTTCCTTGTTAGCCGGGGTTAAACGATATTTCCCTGAGATTCTGAAGAACCAATACAATTTAGAACTATTAAGAAGACTCCAGAATTCATGACATTCACAAATTAACCGCTCAATAATGTTATTGGGTAGCTTTCAAATCTAACAAAATTTGAAATACCCCCCCCCCCCAGTTAAATCTCAAGGAAACATAATTACACAAAATGTTAGATTCCACGGGATCAGCCCAGACCTGGGTTTGACCTGTATGTTACCAGAACTCACACAATAGTGCAACCACAAAGCAGAATAAAATGAACCAGTAGAAGCATGAGCTGCAGCCAAAATCAAACTGAAAATGGAGCCTCAGAAAACAGAGCCTTAAGAAGTAAGAACCTGTTCTATGAGAATAACCTGAGGTTAAGAAGGGAATTCTTTGCAAGGTCAACCAGCACAAAGAAACTGAGTTAAAGAAGGACATACCAAATAGCTAAGAGAATGTCAAACACGTGCGTGTATCGGCATGCAAATACACACACACACACGCACTCTTTTCTAAAAATAGGCAACCCAAAAATGCATTGCTCAATTATAGGGACAGGAGAGGAAGGAGATACCGGTTTTGTGTATCCTTTTGCCATCTCACGGGAATGTTGAGAAACGAAGTTGAGAAGTCCAGGTATTTTCTATGATGTAGATATATTCTTTTCTCAAAAATCTATACTATGTCATGAAACTCAGGAGAAACACAGAGCCAGAGGACCCAGCTAAGCCATAAGAAAGTGTATGAAAATTGCTAAAATGTCTCAAATAAATTAGTTCATAATTCTTCTGATAGATGTTAGATCTGGCAGATGTTAAGTTGAAGGGTAACAACGTTAAGAAGGCTTTGATGGGATTCTGGTGAAGAAAATGAGAGTAATTTTACATACCTTTAGCCCAGATGAAGTCTCACCTTGAAAAACTAAGAACAGTGAAGAAAATGATTGAGCACACAGGCTTCCACAAGTGGGAGACTTTCCCAGCCAAATTTCAGTGACAGCCAAAAAGACTAGGCCATTTCCAAAAACCCAACTCACGAATTAATGGTGATTTATTACTCAGGACCTGACATTAATTAAAGCAAATTTAGCAGTATCCTTATCACTTCAAGTTGATGTTATTGCAGTTGGCTGGTATGAGAATACAAATTACTCAGGCAAGGACCGCCAGTCAATCATGTCCTCTTAAAATGCCTTTCTACCCCAGTAGGGAAGTTTCTGGAACCCCCAAATTAAATTATGTTGGAAGGACCCTTGCCGTACTAACCTCTTAATCTTGGCCATCTAAACTTCTCTTCAAATGCATGACCTAGCTTTTTAAAAAATATTCCATGAGAAAAATGCATGAGGAAAAGGAAAATAGCCAGAAAAAGGATTTCATGGTAGAGGTGTACTTGGATTATATAGCTTAACTAACAAGAACACCACAGACTTGATTTAATGTTTACTGAATCCTAATTACATGTACACATTTTTAATGGGTAATAATTTAATTAATGCATTAGAGGAAGATGATAATCTGGTAAGTATGGTAAATTTATTTTATTTGCTTTTGTGACAAAAAATCCTAATTCACAGCTCTTGGATACCCAAAGAGTCCAGAGGACAAAGCTAACAATAGGGGAAAATACTGAGTTCCTTTCATACGTTTTCTAATCATCACCACTACTGACCCCCAATTTCTGCCTGCCTTCACAATGGGATCCCTATACCTTACGAGCTTAATGCATCTATCGGGTTTTACAGTGATACTTTACAGAGATACTCTGGTGCTGAATAGGAACCCGAACCTTTAGTTGTAGCATGTTCTCTTTTTTTCACGTTTTCTGAATTAATCATCCAGATACTATCGGATTTAACCAGTAGTTACATCAGATGCCATCACCCGAGTGATTCATTCTGTTTGGAAAACCCCACTGTCAGTAACTGTTACTTATATTTCTGCACAGGTCCTAGACCAGTACCAATGAAAGTTCACTCTTGCTATGTAGTCCTATTATGGATCCATTCACTGTATTGGTTCTCACAGTAACCCTGTAAGGGAGCCACTACTATTATCCCAGAGTTCAAAAATACCTAAATCAAGGCACAAAAGCTGAAGTAACCTGTGAACTGATAATTGCACTGTAACAAATGAGTGAAACTGACATTTAAGCCCAGATGTATTAATTCTCTATTGTTGCATAAGAAATTACCCTAAAACATCGTGGCTTACAACATTTATTTCAGTTTCTGCAAGTAAGGCTTCTTGTGGCTCAGCTGGGTCCTCTGTCTCTGGGTTTCTCATAAGGAGGACCTAACTGTCATCTCGGCACTCAACTGAAGATAGATCTAGGGCCATTCTCATATGGTGGTTTCCAAGATTCTGTTCCTCACCCGCTATTGGTCTGAAAGCCTCACATCTGGGCAGGTTGTTGCCTGGAGGCTGTCCTTGTGGGAGTCTCTACAGGGTGACACCAAACATGGTGACTGACTTGCTGAATGAGCAAACAAGAAAACCCCGGAAAGGATTTGAGCAAACTGGAAGTCACTGTCTCTTATAACCTGATCTTGGAAATGACATCCCTTAGAAGCCAGTCATTAGGTCTAATTTACACTCAGGAAAAGGAAATGGAACAAGATATGAATACAAGGAAGCAGAGATCCTTGGGAACAATCTAGGAACTATCTAGTATACCAGGTATGCCATTTTAAGAATGATTTTTGAATGATTTGAATGATTAACCGCTTTTATGGCATAATTTATAAATCTACATCTCCTCTACCTTAATCCTTCTAACGGATTGTAAAAACCACCACTACCAATCATATATATATAGCATTCCGAATATTTTATGTATTTTTGAATAGTTTTTAAAGAACAGCTCTGAATTACAACTTACTGTGATTTAATAAACAATCCAAAAGAAAATTTTAATTTGCTACTATATCTTATGACTCTTACTTTAAAAGCATCTATCCTTATAGATCATCTATAAAATGTGACAAGTACTAAATGTTCTTTATTTGATATTAGACATAAACCATATTAGGCAAAGGCAGAACTTTAGATGGAGGGAATTTTAAGGAACTTGACATAAGAAAGACCAAAAAATAGAGTGGGCATTGCTTCTTATCTTCAGCCTTTGTTTTAGACAGACTGATGAACACAAATTCAAACATAGGTGAAGTTTGCTCTGTCGTATAAGACAGTGAAGAGATTTCCTCTATATTTAAATACATTCATACAACCAGTTATATATATCTAAATACAAAGTCAATCTTCTCTAGGTTATAGGATGGTAATCAATACCTCTGTGAAAAGTTGCACACAACTAATCCAACCTACCCTCAATTTCAAAATGTCATTAGAGGGAATAATAGTGGTAGCAGTTACTAAACCAGAATTACTACTAAAAAAATTTTAAAGTGTGATTGTATTCATTTAACCACCAGCCAATTTTATTTAAATCAGGACTGTGCAATAAGAATATTCCATCAGGGGGCACCTGGGTGGCTCAGTGGGTTAAAGCCTCTGCCTTCGGCTCAGGTCATGATCTCAGGGTCCTGGGATCGAGCCCCGCATCGGGCTCTCTGCTCATCAGGAGCCTGTTTCCCCCTCTCTCTCTGCCTGCCTCTCTGCCTACTTGTGATTTCTCTCCTCTCTGTCAAATAAATAAATAAATAAAAATCTAAAAAAAAAAAAGAATATTCCATCAGCCACTCATGATCTAAATTCTGGTTTATCAAATCAACTGTGATATGACACCTCTTTAAAAAAAATCATGAGACATTTCTCCTTTGTAATAAATAAGTAGCGGCTGTTACTTGTTAGTAGTATTTTCGAAATTAGCTGTCAAATCTGCCCTTCTCTCCTTTTGTTCATGGCAGCTGAAAGGTTTGGGAGTCTTCGTGACCATCCTCACTTCCAATACCAACTGCAGGTTTGGGGGTCTCCAATACCACCCTCAGTTTGGATCAATTGCTAGAAGGACTCCCGAGTTTAGAAAAGCCATGATATATGATTCTGGATTATTGCAGCAAAAGGATACAGGTTAAAATCAGCAGAGGGAAGAGTCACACAGAGCCGGGCTAGGAGAGGCCAGGTGCAGAGATCCAGTTGTCCCTGACAGGTGCAGTGGTGTAGATGGTGCCTCTTTCTTCTAGCAGTGATGTGGGACCATATACTTGGAGTATTGCCAACTAGGGGAGTTCACCCAAGCTTTAGTGTCCCAAGTTTTATTGCAGCTCAGTGACATAGACATGACTGACCTTCCACATGGCTAACCTTAGTCTTCAGCCCCATCACGGGTAATGTGATACCATATTGCCTAAGATCTTCACCATAAATCACATTCTTAGTATTGACTGCCTGGCATGGCTCAAACCTCCAGGTAAGCAAGGACAGTCAGATGAGGCAGACATTCCAAGGCTTGAAGATCACTTCCCAGAAGTGAGGGTAAAGGTCAAGCCTCTCTTTCGGCAAGGTCAATACTTACCAAATACAGATCATTTTTACTCCAGGAATATACTTCTTGGAATTCTCCAAATATTCCTCAGTGTCTCCTATTACTTTGTGATGTATTTGCTCTTGTAGGCATCTGTGTAAGAAAATCCAGGGCCTGATCTGTTTTCCACTCCAACAGAATGAAGATTTGGCTCCGTTTTATGCTTGTCTGTCTTTTCTATGGTGTGGCATCGGGCACGCTTTTGAACAAAAACCCCCAGCCCTTCTTGACATCAAATGTTTTTAATTCACTCTCTGGCTGCATGCACTATAAAGTTCCCATTTGGGTGCTGGTTGTGCCACTCTCTCCTGGGCATGTTTTTAGCCACTACATTATTGCCATGACTTGAGCTGTTCCAAAAGTAGCCCTTAAGCTAAGAACTTATATGCAGGTGTTCATTTGGTAGATGATTCCAGGAAAACAGGAGTGAGGTTGCAAGAAATGTGGGACAGAGAAGGGAGAAAATCCAATATGAGTGCGTGATTCTGAGGTGGCTGGTGTGCAAAATGGCACATTATTCCGCTGGGACCTCCTGGGAAGTTCATAGCATGCCTGTCAGGATTGTCTACCTGAGATGGGCAGGGAATATTGACCCATTGGCCTATATCCCCCATTGGTCAAGCATTAGCCTCTGCTGAAACTCACTCTCACCACAGTCTTTGGTGTTGGAAGGGACCTGGGACAGAAGTCAAAGTCACTGCTGTTAGACAAGGGAGTGCACACTGGGACTTGAGTCTACTTCAGAAGTGCCTGGGGACAGAAAGTAAGCTTCAGTCACGTCTGCTGCAACTTCCTGATCTATACTCATGGTTCGCAAATGTTGAAGATTTTCTGAATCATCTAGAAAGCTAATAAAGAGCAAAGAGGCCTGGATTCATAGAAGAGAGACGGAGTGTGGGCCTTTTTCTTACTAAGTTCCCAGGTGATTCTGATATTTACACCAATATTTGAGTCCCAGTTATGGTACTCCATAAGAACACCAGAGGGGAAAGGCAGCCTTATGAGGAATTTGAAGTTACTTTTGCTACTATTAACCCAAACTCATGGCAGGTATGAAGTGGGCTCCAGGGTTCCCCCACATTCCCCCATCCACAGTTGTGTTGTTCAGTCCATGTAATCAGTGCTCCTGCCTCTTCAGCAAATACCTTGACACTCTGTCTGACTCTTGTCAACTCTCTCCCTCAAATAGTCAACAAATTACATTTGTTGACTATTTACTATGAACTTTGATAGATATTTCAGAGACATGATTTCCTCTAATTCTGATGCCAGCCTTGCAAAGTACATGGTATTTTTCCTGTTTCTCAGATAAAAAAAAAAAGTTAAAGTTCAAAGAGATGTGAAGTTGTATATTTACTCTGGGCTGAATGAGAAAACAGGTCTACTCAACTCTAAAGACTTCTCCCATCCATCACACTCCTTGCATGGTGGAGAACTGGTAATAACAATCTGCATGGGCTGCACCTAGAACACATCTGTGCTCTCTTGAATTTCGAAGAGGAAGACACCAACACAGGCAGACACGGAAGTTGTAGAGGTCAGACCAATCCTCCTATGTGAAAGTGGTACCTAATCACACTTGGATTGGATGAGTTTATTTCATGGGAAGGCCTGTGCTGAGCACCTACTAAGCACCAGGCACCATGTTGGGTGCTTTGTATCCAACTCTTTCCTTTAGTGTCCATTGTAACAGGGCATTGCTATCTCTTTCCTGATCTCATGTATCATGTATCATCCTGCCACAGAGTCCCTGCAGCTTTACCAATCAGGAAACAGATCATCCCAAACATAAAAGGTGATTCAGTGTAGCAAATTTCATTCAGATTTCCTGCTGCTTTTCTCAGACCTCTTTGCATTTCTTTTAGAGTCTATGATTAAGACAGCACTTATTTTCAAAGTTTGAAAATTAGGACTGAACTTTATTTATTATTCATACCCTTTGAAAGAATTTTTAATTACAAATTGAAACACATTTTGAAGTGTTTAAGGAGAAGTTAAAATATATCTTACTGTGCAATGTATGTCAGTTTGGGCCATATCTTCTAATGTTTATTTTCATTCTCTGTATTCTAACGGGTTCTTTCTTATTTCCCATTAGCTCTTATTAGCAGAGGAAAGTCTTATGAGCATAATATAGCATGTCGACTTTTAGTGCTTCCTTTCTCAAAAACAGCAATTCCATTCACTCTAGCACTCCCATGTCCATGGGAAATGTTACTCTTTTTCAGAGCTCGTCCAGACATTCTTCAAAGCAAATGTATTTGGTTTATTACCCTGTATTCCTTGAACAGACAGCAACATAGTTTTTGACAGCTTATTTTCAACAGCTGAGCATGAAGTCATTGTAAAACAGTCTCAAGGCATTTAGTCGGGTGTTAATGATCTGTTTTGACTCTTTCTTGTCTACAGTCTGATGTTTCTGTTTCAACTTCTGCTGCTAAAGATAAGATGACATTTGATAGTTGGGTTCATCCCATGAAAAGTTTAATTTAATTACAGAAGGGGCTGATTTGCTAGATTAAAAGGTCAAGTATTGTAAAATTCATTTGGGGGGACAGAGATTTGAGAGGCCTCCCAGGTGCAAAGTTCATCATAGTCAGAGGGAGACCAAAGCACCAGGGAGATGAGGCAAAGTAAAAGCCACTCAAAGGCTATTTTCATTCAAGGAGACACAGTCAATCAAATCTATTCAAAGGTTTGCACAAAACACTGAAACAATCCTTTACCGTCACTACTATTTTTTAGCTTTTGAGAACTTTTGCATTAGGATGATTGGCAAAAAACTAAAATTCAAAAAATAAATAAAAGCAGATTTACAGAGGGAAGCTAGAACCCTCTTTATTTTAAAATAGCGCAAGGCTGAAGAATTGTTAAAATGAAAGGCCAGAGCTGTGCGATTTCTCCCGCTGCACACCCTTCTCCCTCGACCACCACACACAGAATCCTTGCGTTTTTATTGTGATTGTCTTAAGGCTTAAAACACAGCAGTGAATTCCAGAGGGTTCTGTTTGCTCTCAGCGCGCTAGAGAAGATGAGGAACAAGAGCCAATGCTCCCGAACAACTTCGTTTAGGGACGTGACGCGCCTGAGTAATGAGGCCCGTGTCCTCCGCCCCAGGGGCGACCTGACCAGCTGAGGTTAAAACAATCTGGAACAGCGGAGCGACTACCTCATCCCAAAAGGAGCAAGAACAGCAGAGGTACAGCTGGTGAGAGGACTTCCGAGCTGCGAGCTGCGGGAGCGTTAACCACGGAGGGAGGGCAGGAAGGGGAGAGGAGTCCGGTGGACTCTCCCAGTTTGGCTTCCTTCTCTAGATCAAATGTTGATCAAAGGATAAAAGAGGATCAAAAATGACTCAAAGACTCCTGGCTGGAACTGCGGAAAGAGGGCCGCTTCATTAGACAATACGGTGTGAGGCATGCGAACAGCAGCTGGCATTTCAGTTCCATTAAAAATCCTCCAGCTTACTGGGGGTATTAAACTTGCTCGTGCGTCAGTACGCATTTTCCCTGCGCACCAGCAGGCAGCTCGGGGACTGCAGGCCAGGGAAACTGGATCTCTTCCCCCCACTCACCCCCCCAACCCCCACTTTTAAAAAATCTAATTACAAAATGACTGGATGAAGGGAACGTGTAGATGTAATAAGCCCGGACCTCTGTAATCCATTCAATGCGGTACCTTGCAAAATCTGACTTGAAAAATGAGTACTAATTGATTTGGACTGAAGTGTTGTCGCGTGGATGGAAAACTGTCTCAAAGACCGTAAACAAAGGATAATGACAAATGGCCTCGCAATCAAGGAGCAGGAGTCAAGTTTTCCGTAAAAGGAGGGTGTCCAGGGTGCCTCGGCCAGTCAAGAGGGGGGATTATTTTTGGTTGGCGCAGATATTATCTGCAAAGAAAGGAAGAGCATCTGAATGAAATGGCGGCTGACTCTCAACAGGAAGGAGGGTAAACATTAATAAAAGGAGAATCACATTGGGTCAAAGGAATGCTGGAACTATAGAAGGGAAAGATCAACCAAAATCAATCACTGTAGATATGAGAAAATGACAGGGAGACATTCTTTCCAAACTCAAAGATTTGGAGCATACATGTAGATAAATTCAAACCATCTACTTTACCTGATATTTTATCACCTCTCAAGTTTCCTGTGGATGCTCAGTATTTATTGAGCAAAATAGTGTTAGATTTCAAGGCAATAAATATTTTTCAATTTAGAAACTTTTATAAAAACACTTATCTCCAGCCCTACTGCTCTCAGAGCCTGAATCTTTGGATGTAGGCTCATTTGCATGCTGACTGATGAGCTGAAATAAGTCAGATCGAGTAAAAATTTGAAAGCATTTGTAATCAGGCAAACAGAATGAAGCAGAAATAGAAAAAAAAATGGTAATGCCAATACAACTTGTATGATTTGCACCTGGAGTTGGTAACAGTCGGTTTACCCTTTAAGGTGAAGAATACGATTTCCTGCCAATAAGAAAAAAATCAGTTGATTACTCAATGACTGAACTTCTATTATGCTTTCAGTCCTTTACTAAAAAGTTTTTGTTTTTATAAGAAAAGAGTTGTTCCAAAGTAAAATTAGAAGAACAAGGAAAGCGCATTTCCTTATCTGAAGAAGTTTTGCTCCTAAGTAGAGTCTTAGAATTTCAGTGCTGAAAGGGACCTAAATGTGGGTGGGTTCCCACTCCCTTTATCTGGGGCAAGAACCGGGCCTCACAAGGACCACAGACTGGTCCCTACAGTTGAGGACCTGTGGGTGTGTCTACCCAGATGCCTCCATGCAACTGGGCATCCACGAGACCCAGTGGAATCTTTCACTTCCCATTCGCATTCATCATGCCTGAGATCTCACTTCACCACTGTCCTTCCAGCCAAGCTAAGCCAACCTCAACAGGGGGCCAATGTACTCTCCCCAGGCATCAATTTTGGAACCCTGACCAACCTGCTGACTGGGCCAGGCCACAGACCTGTAGCACCATCCATGCCTTTCTTTGTGCCACGGGGGATACCATCTAAGCCAGAATCTTTCAGAATCTTGGGACCACCTCGTCCCACAGTGCTTTGTATTTTTGCCATCCTTGGCCTCCACCCAGAATGCACTTTCCAGCAGTGGTCTGGAACATTCTAATCCTCACCCTTCTCTCTGTTACCTCCCCTACAAGGCACCTGCCATTCTCACTTCATTTTCCTGTCAACTTTGCTCAGATCCTTCCCTGTGCCTCTCCTGCCTTTTCCTACATATTCTACCTGGTGAACACCCCTCTTCTTTCCAGGCTAATCTCAATCATCATCCCCTTCTCTGCAAAGGAGAATCACCAATTACCCAAGAGCCTCCTCTTAGCTGCTTTGGTCCATAGAATAACATCTCCCTTTGTTTTTCTTCCCTTATAGAGCTGAACAGAAGCAAAAATGGGGGAAATTGTCAGTTCAACGGGTCAAGGCAGCCACCGTAACTCTTCAGATAGTTAAAGAATTTCTTTGTTTGTATGTCTGCTTGCACTGGATATAATCTTTCTGAGACCCTTGACCTTGTTTTATACCTCCTAGTGTACTCTTAGTGTCTTCTCTTAGCACATAGTAGGGTCTCACTAAATATCTAACTAAAGGAGTATCTCTACTGGGCCATTAGCTTCCTGGAGGCAGAAACAATGTCTTCTTTTTCCACCGACTCACAGTTCCTAGCACATATGGATAGATAATCATATTACGTTCTTTCCACAGTGCCATCTGGAAGCCTTCTTCTACTGAAATAAATTCCCCTTTCACTAAAGTTCTTTACTCAGCTTTCCCTCAATTTACTTACTATTATCTTAAACCTGGTTCTCCTTTAAGATGAGGTTCTCCTTTGTCTTCTTGAAAAGAGGCTACTCATCCACACAGTCCCTTTTTCCTAGGATCTAAGGTTGGCCTACTCCTAGTTTCCCATTTCAACTTACTATCTCAGAAACAAAATTATTGAAAGAGTAGTCAATACCCCTATGGCCATCAGCCTCCAGTCCCCATCTTCACTGAAATGGCTCTTAATAACGTCATATTTTGTCATGGACAATTCTTAAGCCTATTTCTGGCTACTTCAATTCTCAGTTCGTATGTCTTTCTCCTCTCTATAATATATGACACTTGCTACAGCTGCTTCTTTTCCTCCCCCTTCTCTGTTCCAACTTTTTCAGTGTTTTAAAATCTCTTTGTATTCTATCTTATTCTTTATCTAGCATTTTGCCCTCGGACCTCTCAGTCTTATTCCCTGGTTAAACCATCACCCTTGCAATGATGACTCTCAAATGCATTCTTCTTCTGAAGGCACAATCTCATTTATCCATCTGGCTCTGGAAAGCTCCTCTTGGGTAACCTAAAACACTTCAAAATCAACCTTCAGAAAGCTGGATTTATTATGTATCTTCCAATTCTTCTCCTCCTGTGGCATCTTTGTACTTAGTCAAAAGTACCCCCCAATTATCCTGTCTTCCCAGCTAGAAACATGGAGAGTATTTCTAGACAACCTCCGCTCTCTCCCTCCTAGTAGCCAATTGCTTTTGTTCTATTTCTGGTATTACTTTCACATCCGTCCTTTCCTCTCTATCCCTATGAGCACTGTGTGAAAATAAACACATAGTGTCTCTAAACACAGTTCTCCTGTTTCACAAAGATAAACATGATTTGTGTACAAGTATTTGCAGTGTACTCTCCTCCCCTTTGCAAGAAATACTTAAGAATCATTTGCTAAACCCATAGTGATAATGAATCTAAAGAATTGAAAATTGGAAATAACCAGAAATAGGATGAAGGGAAAGACAGGTAGTCAGGAAAAAGAACACATTCAGGAAAGCAGGGAGAGGAGAGGAGAAAAAATCCTGGAGCCCACACCTGAACTGAGAATGGGTGAAATTTTTAGGTAGAGTTCTAGGGTCTGAAGGAGATAGAAAAATGGATGACTGGGGCAGGGGGGGCAGGGGGATGAGATTTTTATAACACTATTTCTGAAATTCTAATAAAGTCTTATATTGCATTTAAAAATTCTTGGCTCTGAAGTGTATGTTTATTTGACTGTGATGTCAAAAAGAGACTGGACCACATGAATATCAAGGTTTAAATGATCTACACATAGATTATTGTAGTAGCTCTATATAATGTCCTGGATGCTCCCTTCAAACCTCCATCTGGATGCCAGAGTAGCATTTGAAAGATGAAAACTTGATTACGACAATGCCTTGTTTAGAAATTTCCAGTGATTTGGGGCACCTGGGTGGCTCACCTGGCCAAATTCTGACTCTTGTTTTCAGCTCAGGTCATGATCTCTGGGTTGTGAGATCAAACCTGGTGTCAGGCTCAGTGCTGGGCTCTGTGCCTGCTTAAGATTCTCTCTCTCCCTCCCCCCTTCCCAACTCCCCCCAAAAAGGGGGGGGGGGAAATTCAGTGATTTATCCGAATGGTCACAAAAGTTCAAGCCACTAATTTAGGCATGATTGTCCCTTTATACCGTGACTTTGGCCCAAGGATTCAACCAAAGCTTCAGACATTTCCCAATGTTAAAACCTTCCTGAATAGCTAGCAGTCCCCCAAAGGTATCACCTTGCATATGATTTGTTTCTTCTACGTCAAATGATCTCCTTTTCTTCTTCACATCACTAGTTTGTCTGTGTCTCTGAATTCTGTACAAATGACTGTTCTTAAAATGCCTTTCCTGGCATCTGAATCTGAGTCAGATGGTTGCCCCCATCATCTCTATAATCATTACCCATACATTCTATATAGCCCATCATCCCTTCCTTCTCCTTGAGACAGCCAACATTACCAGATTGATGTTTGCCTGCAAGATCTTTTTTCAGAGCATTTGTAAACACCACATGCGATGTGTACCTGAAATATGTATATATATTTTATAAAGTTAGATTATGTGTGTTATAAAATTAATCAAGAATATACATAAAACAATCGGAATCCTTTGAGCAAAAAGGTGAAGAACTGCTATAACAAACAACGAAATACACTATCTCAAAATGTAAACTGAATCTTGTGGTCATAGATGAAGTTTCATACAGGTCAGCAAATCTGTGTAGAGTCCATGAATGATATAAGGAGTTAGACATACTCTAAAGTAAGTATATAAAATCAGTGGATAAGAATGAGGTGTTCAGTGTGCCTGGGTGGCTCAGTCAGTTAAACATCTGCCTTCGGCTCAGGTCGTGATCCCAGGGTCCTGGGATCGAGTCACACATCGGGCTCCCTGCTCAGCGGAGAGTCTGCTTCTCCCTCTGCCCCTCCCCCTCCTTATACACATTCTCTCTCTCTGTCTTGCACAAATTAATAAATAAAATGTTTAAAAAATTAAAAAAGAGAATGAGGTATTCAGTAAAAGGATAAGAAAAAACAGCTTAGTACTTGAAAAAGAAGACTGGGGTTTCCACCTCAAAGCAAACAAAATAAATCTCATATGTATTAAACATTAGAAAGCAAAAACAAGTCCATAAAGGTACTTGGAAAAGTATAGGAAATTACTTTTATTATTACAGAATAAAAAAAATCCATCCTAGTATAACCTGAAGATTACATTCCTTAAAGGAAAAGACTAAATAGTTTTTGTTTGTAAATCAATTTTTCCACGGGAGTTGTTTCTTTTAAATGTTGTGAGATGTGGTTTTTCTATTTTGCCTCTGGCCTTTTCTCAGTAAAAATAACCCTAGAGCTATTGTTTCAGTCATACAATTCAAGGAAATCTTTATAGGTCATCAATATCGTCCCCAGATTTTAAGCTCCAATATCTCCTTAAGTACCCCCAAGACACCAAAATCTGTCTTGTCTATAGAATTTTTCCACCTTGAAATTTTGTAATTCTTGGCAAATTTTTTCCTGTTTACGCCAATCCTCATATTTACCAAGTTGTTTTTTTCCCCACATCTATTTCTCTGTGGATATGCACAACTGATTGCCCTTCTCCAGATGGAGAAAAGTAATGGGATTTCAAAATTCAGCAGCCTTAATTTTCTACTCCCCCTCTCCCCTTCAGACTAAGTCATTCCGGTTCCCATAATGTCCCCCAATGTCCTGTTAAATATATCAAAATGCTAGCTAAGTCTGTTATTACTCACTGTCTCTTGGTTGATCAGGCCACAGGACAGGAAGGGCAGCCTGAGACAGGAATCTAAGAATGAGAAGTTGGAAATTATTCCTGAAGTTTAAGAACTGAGAATCAAGTCCAACAGCCAGAATCTGGCACCTGGAAATAGAGAGTGCGAAAGCTAAGAGCATCACAGAATGCATCTAAGCCAAAACACTGAACTAGGATACCCAACCCCAATCTAAAGAAAGATCAATTTAGGAAAGAAAGTAAAGTCAGAGGTCGTGATGGAAAGGTAGACATTTTTGTTATTGGTAAGACCTCATGACCTCAAGGAAAACTTAGGTGTCTCAGGCACTTAGTGAAGAGGACGTCCAAGAGGACGGGGGTTGGAGGGAGCACGGGAGCGTGAGTATGGTCAGCCTAAGTAGTTCCTGAGGGTCAATCATTCCTTCTGTTTTTTTCCACCTCATGTGGGTCAATTCATACTAACTTCTCCCACCCACAAAACACTGGAATTTTCCATGTTCTTTCTCCCTCTTAAATAATAGAAGTAACCATGAAAGTTCACTTCAGTGTCATGAAATATAAGGAACTGCCCTAATTTGTTATTTGTCTAGAATAGGGGTCAGCAATTTTTTTTTTTCTGTAAAGGGTTCGAGAGTACATATTTTAGGTTTGCAGGCCATGCAGTTTCTATCACAGTTATTCAACTCTGCTGTTGTAACCCAAAGGCAACCACAGGCAATACACAAAAGAATGGACATGAGTATGTTCCAAAAAAACTTTCACTTATAAGAAGAGAAATTTATATATTCTTATAAATGACATTTATAAAATTTCATTTACAAGAAATTGGCTAGCTCCTTATCTAGAATTTGGTTGTATTAGGTATTGTTGCTCAGAATTATTAAATCCTAAGCTAGGTCTGGGAAATATTTTTATTACGTGCAAATTTTCATAAAAAATATATTTTACAAAGGATCTGATCTATGATGTTTTTGTAATGTTTTACTTGATATTAAGGGAAAATAAATTTAATTTTGATTTTCATACTCTATGCTCTCAATTAAAAATGAGAGTCCTAGCATGCCTTTCTGTTTCAAATCTGTGATTTGATATTAGTGCTGATGTGAACAGCAACAGAAAAGATGAGTTGAAAAACATTTTTCCCCCAAGACAATGAAGATCAGTGAAATATATTTTTAAAAAGTGATGTTGGAAAGTGCCTTTTGCGGGTCATCTGTTTCATCTTGCACTGTAGCCAAAATAAGAAGCATTTACTCTTCTTTTATTTGTTTTTTATGGTTTCCAGTAAGAAGTCATTCTCTAATTCCATCATTCCACTCAGGATGCTAAGTAAACCTGTAAAGAAACACTCCATGAAGGAGTTCAAGTGGCCAGATGATCAATTATTTGTCAAAGAAGCAGAATATTGCTTACTTGCCTACAATCCTTTAAAGAAAATAAGAAAAATTAACAAGGGAAGAACAGTAAAGAAATTGAAGAGGTCTCAGAGTGTATCAAGCATCCAGAAAACAATTTAATTTTCTCAGTCAAGATGCTGTAGATGGTAATGAATAAACCACGCCCCTGTTCGTTATTATG
>CM052799.1:171543030-171559972 GCA_028533885.1 Nasua narica
TTGGCTAAAGCTACAGTCATCTCAACTCTGGAAAGATCTACTTTTGAACCCATTCACGTAACTTTTGGCAGCCTCAGATCTTCATTGGTTTTTAACTTCGGATATCTCTTCCTTTTTGTGTGGTCTTTACCATAAGGCTACTCATAACACTATAGCTTATTTCCCCTGAGAAAGAGCAGGAAGAGTCAAAGAGATGGAAAGAGAAACAGAGACTGAAAAAGAAAGCACCCAACATGGAAATGGCAGTCTTCTTGTAACCAAATGTAACAAACAGCATCCCATCACATTTGCTATATTCTCTTCATTTGAAGCCCACACTTAAGGGAAGGAGGTCGTGCATGGACATGAGCAAGAACACTGTGTCCATCTTGGAGCTTGCTGACCACAGGGCATTCCACTGCACAGGAATTAAGGTGGCTAATGCAAATCTTACATAATTGGTGTTCTCTGACAACTAAGTGAATCTTAAATTTCACTTTACTTGTATGGCTGACTAATTGGTTGCCATTACTTTTTCTGAGTCCACTCATACATTCATTGTTAAAGTTTGATTATAATAAAATTCCATAATTCCTAGAACAAAAAATGGAAGTAAATATGGTTATAATTCTGAGAAAGATTACATACGATGCCTCTCAAATAATATTCTACATTTATTTTCTGAATATTCTAATAAAATATCATAACAATATTTTCTATCACTTTTAATAGGTACATAAAAGTTTTAATTTTTGTGGTTTTAACTTGCATTTCTGTAATGATTAATAATGTTGTGCATCTTTTCAAATACTCATTGGCCATTTGTATATCTTATTTAGAGAAATACCTATTCAAGTCCTTTCCCATTTAGAAATAAGGTTGCATTGATGGTTTGAACTATAGCAGTTATTTATATATTCTGGATAATCCCATATTGGATATATGGTTTGCAAATATTTTCTTCCATCCTATAGATTGTCTTTTCACCTTTGTTGCATATGTCCTTTGATGCACAGAAATTCTTAATTTTAATGTTTTGGAAATATTTTTATTAGTTCTGCCAATTACAAAGCTACAACTTAGAACTTAGTGATGTAGTAGCATATAAATTTGATTCTAAATGGTTTTTAAAAATCCCTATGTAAATTTTCATGGCCTGGGTGACAGAGTTCCCACAAGTTGGTTTATATCAGAGATTTTGACTTGCTTTATCTTGTGCAGAGTATTATAAGTGGTGGGGGAAAGAAGGTAGCATATAGGAAAAATTTATGAGACATTTAGTGATTTCATATAGACACGTGACACTTTTGAGGATAGCCATGCATCACTTTGAGAGGTGGTGGGTTAAATCATGCAACACCTGTCATTCCTTCACTCTTGGCACTTGACACAATCCAGCTGCCTTGTATAAATTTATTAAATAAATGTTAGTTTGTCTTCATTTTATATTTTCTCAATGAAATATTTGTGCTTTCCATTTGACTGAGTATGGACTTCTAGAGGTTAGGGACCATGCCTAAGTAACCAGCCAAAGCAAACCAGTATTTCAAAAGGAATGCTTAGTGACAGTGACAAAGGTACAATTTCAAAGAACTATGCACCTGGACACTAAGAAAAGATTCCTGGGAGAAGAAGGCAGACAGATCATATAGGGGCTAAACCAAGTGGAACCAACATGGCCAAGTGCAAACAAGACACATAAATATACCAAGGAATCTGCCTTTTGGTCTTGATCTTGTTAAACCTGAGGGCCTGAAGATGTACCTCTTCTAACTTTTTGACTCTAATTTCTTAAGTTACTGAGCTTAATTTATATACTTAGTTTTGATCTCCTCTAAGTTCCTTGCCTCCATTGGCTTTCTTCTGCCTGCATCTTCCTATTCTTTTCTTCTGCATTCATACATTGAATAATTATTAAAGCTTCCAATGTACCAGAGCATTAGAGTCAAAACAAACAATTCTTGCCCTAATGGAGCTGACAGGCTAATGGGGAATAAAAAGTCAAAAATAGAAAAGAACAATTTAAAAAACTACAATAGAATGTGACAAGTATTATGAAAAGTAAAATGAATTGCAGTGGAAGCAAAAAGGAGAATCCCCATACCAGTTCTGGGAGGAAAAAAAGCTTCCCAAAGGAAGTTATATCTAAATGAGACTTGAATTGTATGTATAATTTAGCCAGAAGAAGCAGGTAGTGAGATAGGACAGGGAGTGGGGGTGGTGGGAAGTGGAGAACTCAAGACAGAAGAAAGAGGGTGTGCAAAGACCTGGGGTTGGGAAAGCAAGAGAGAGAAAGGTTTGGGAAGTGGGGTGTGAGGAGGGAGAGAAAGGAGATTTAAAAATCTAAATGGTTGAAGCATTAAAAGGCAAACAGAAGAATGGTAAAGAGAGTTCTGAAGGAGAAGGATCATAGGCATATTAAAGAATTTGGACTTTCCATGTAATGAAGAATCATTGAACACTTTTAAACACAGTAGTAGCATATGTGTATGATTTGCATTTTAGAAAAATCCGTTTCTGTGGTGTGGAGAATAAGTTGAAGGGGGATCTCCCTAGAGAAGGGGAGACTCCTGATGAGGTGACTAAAAATAAGATGATGGACTGTATTTGGTAAGTAATGGAGGAAATAAATTTAAAAAAGAGATGAATTGATCCATATCTAGGAATTCTAAAGTAAAGGAAAGGGAGCAGTCAAGGATGATACTCAGATTTCTAGTTTTGAGTAGGGGGTGGAAAGTGACCTAGAGCGGGTCGATAGAAATGATGAGCTCAGTTTTGCAACTGTGGGCTCTGATGAGCCTATTCTATCACCAAGAGACATCTTGTAGGAAGAGGGATTTCCACATCTAAAATTTAGGAGAGAGGTTGCCCCTGGAAAGATGAACTTTGGGGTCATCTGCATAGAGAAAGAGGGCTATTAAAGCCACAACAGGAAATGAGGGAGAGACTGAAAAATTGAAAGTGTGCAAATTGAAATGAGAAGACAATCTAAGACAGAACCTTGAGAAATACAGACATTTCAGAATTCTACCAAGGAATCTGAGATTTCAATGTCAGTGAGATGGGACAGAAAGAGTGTGATGTTAAGGATGAAAAGGGGTGGTCAGGATTGGGAAGAGCAGTAGAAAGGTCAAACAAGGAAAGATTTCAGTGACTTAGCAGCAAGAAAGTTAGTCATTGCTGGCTTTGGCAAGAAGAGTTTCTACAGGTCACAAGAGCAGAAGCCAAACTGAAAAGGTGTGGACATTGTGCGGAGCTGAAAACTAGAGACAGTGAATGTAGACAGCTCTTTGAAAAGATTTAGTTGTGAAGCAGTGGTAAAGGACAGTACCTGGTGGGAGGTGGGAGGTGGGAGGGATCTATTTTTAGTATGTGAGGAAATGGAATATATTTATGGACTGATGAAAAAAAGAAGGAAAATAAGACTTAAAGATAAAGAAGAGGATATAATCATAGTCAACTTAGGCTGCTGTAAGAAAATACCATTGATTGGGTGGCTTAAACAATAATCATTTAATTCTCACAGTTTTGGAGGCTGGGAAGTCAAGATCAAGGTGCCAGCATATTTGGTTCTGGGTGAAGACTGCTTTCTAGTTCACAGACAGCTAGTATTTTTCTCACATGGCGGTGAAAAGAAACTCTGGTGTCTCATCTTCTTCTAAGGGCACTCATGCCATCATGGGGGCTCTCTTCTCTTGACATCATCTAAACTTAATTGCCTTCCAAAGATCCCCACCTCCTAATTCCATCACATTGGGAGTCAGGACTTCAACATATGAATCTGAGGAGAAACAAACATTCAGCCCATCACAGGTTTCCTCAAAAAGCAGGAGATAGGATCATGAGTCCAGATGCAAAGATCAATCTTCAACCAGGAAAATAACTTTTCTTTCCTGGAACTTCTGTTTGTAGGTTTGGTGGCGGGAAGTTGGAGTTAAATTGTTTTCCTCTGAACAAGCAGGCAAATTTATTGGCCAATAGTGAAGACAACATATGAAAGACTTGAACAGAGTGGAGAAAATTTCATAGGAAAATATACAAAGTATTGAAAGCCTAGTTGAGTTTGGGCACCAGGAATTTATAGTGTCATAAACATGGACAGTTGTGTGATCATCTTCAATAACTCAGCTGTCTGGGTTAGAGCTACAGAAATAGGGCACCTAGACTAAGTATTTGCCAAGAGAATGGATAGAAAAGTAATGTGACTAGAGTTTTAAAAAACTGGCCAAAGAATGCTTGAAATGAGGGCCCAAGACATCAACACAAGACAGAGAAGGTACAAAGACAAAATAGAACAAACAGGGGGAGGTAGAGGGATCAAAAGCTGCCAGTCCTATGGAGTCAGGGACAGGGTTGGTAAGAGTACTGAGTGGGAAGACTTGTGGGAGGGGGGCTGTGCTAAGAATGGGGCATTTCAGATTTAATGTGCTGGAAGTGGGACAGTTCCAAGTGATGACAAGATCTGGGTATGGCTGCAGTATTGAGTTATGAAGAGAGGCATAGATGAACATGGCTGGAGATGAAATAATGAAAGAGCAGAGCCACTAATAGTGAAGCATAGTGTGGTAGAGCATAAAAAAATTGGATGCTAAACCATTGAAGGCATAATCATGAAACTAAATAGTGGGTAGAAGGTGAGATAGAGAAGGCTGATAGAAAAGATGAGCTCAGTTTTGCAACTGTGGGCTCTGATGGGTCTGTTGTATCTCCAAGAGACATCTTATAGGAAGAGGGATTTCCAAATTCCAGAAAATAAGTATATGACAATAACAATCAAGGCCAGGGGATGATATAACCTGATGAAATAATCTCCAGGTGGTGAGAGATCTACCAAAGGCTAAGGCAGTAATGCTCCGGAAGCAGCACTGAGGATAGAGGAGGATGGTTGACATATGTGGAATGTGGAAAGAAGTAGCCCCTAAATGTAAGGCCATTTGGGTTTACATTTGTAAAGAGTAAAGAGTTGGGTTTCAGGGGTGCCTGGGTGGCTCAGTGGGTTAAAGCTTCTGCCTTCAGCTCAGGTCATGATCCCAGGGTCCTGGGATAGAGCCCCACATCGGACTCTCTGCTCAGTGGGGAGCCTGCTTCTCCCTCTCTCTCTGCCTTCCTCTCTGCCTACTTGTGATCTCTCTCTCTCTCTCTTTCTGTCAAATAAATAAATAAAATCTTTAAAAAAAAAAAAGAAGGAGTTGGGTTTCTGTCAAAGAAAGGGAAAGAGGTTTAATGAAAAGTTTGAGGATGAAAAGAGGGATTTTTTGTTTGCCTTAGATTGGGACTATAAAGTAAGCATACATATGGGTAGTTTGGGTCAGGGAGCAAAAAGAGCCAAAAACAGCAAGAGGGGAAATTAGACTGGAAGGGAATTGACAAAAGCTAACTAACCAAGATGGCAAGCAGGATGCAAGGTTTCCAAGAATATATCCTAGCCATTCTTGGTGGTCTGCTGCCCAGTCTCTGAAGGCTGAGGATGCCTGAGACAGAAGTCCTGGGGCTTGGGAGCAGATCTGCGGATAGTGAAGGTATCTCAGATTTGATGATAAAATGTATCCATTCCCCCACCTCCTATCACATGACTATAGACTAATGAAATGTTCTTTCAGTTCAAACGCTCGTATGTCCAACTTCAACTTGATGAAATGGCCATAGTTCCAATTATTTGCAGGTGGGTTCACTTCTTTTGACGTGATATTTACTCTCATGATGTAGCATACTGAGCTTGTTCCTGACATACTCAGTTGATGTTTGTCAGTAACCTAATGCATAACTAACTAGTTCATGAAGAGTAAGTACAAAAGGCTTCTGTTTTTTTTTTATTACCATCTGTATCAACAATCGCTTGTAAATGTTTGTACAGAAGTAAAATATTCCCTGCGGGCTTGGTTTCAATTCTGAACTTTGTAACATTGAATTTTAAAAAATTTTTCCAAAATATATGAAGGCATTCCTGACATAAAATATATTTATTTTCTTAAATAGCAGAGAAAACATAAATAGCAGATTTTTTCAGAGATTCTGATTTTGTTTTCTTTCCAGCTTTATTGAGATATAATTTTATATAAAATTATGTAGGTTTAAAGTATACAATGTGTTCATTTGATACATTTCTATATAACAGAATGATTACCACCCTAGAGTTAATTACCATGTCTATCACCACACGTTTACCATTTCTTCTTTGTGGTGAAAAATGTAACTTCTATTCTCAGCAACTTTCAAGTATATAATACAGTATTTACTAAAGTCACCATGCTATACATTAGATTCTCAAAACTTCTTCATCCCCTAACTGGAAGTTTGCACAATTTGACCAACATCACCCCATTTCCCCCACCCCCAGGCCCTGGTAACCACCATTCTACTTTCTGAAGAAACAGAAATTTATGACTCTCAAAGTCCTAGATATGTAGGAGTATTCCAAAGAAGTTTAAAAGGAAGATGTAAGCACCTGTTTTCAAAGTAGTTCCGTCCGGTAAACATGAAATTATCCATAACAAGAGATTTACTTCTAATTTCGTATCCAGCAAAGACCAGTACTTCTGAAAAAAAAAAATCACTTGATAAAATGAAATTAAAAAGATACATCAGAAGTCTCAATTCTTTACTATTGAATTCAACAGACAAAATATTTACTCTGTCAGATTGCTGCAAAAATTTCTAAATGTTTATTGTCAATGCCTGTACTTGTGTTATTGTGATTCAGGAATAGGTCACGGACAGGCAGGCATGGGTTGTGAAGCAAACTTGGAACAGCACTGGCTTCATGGTCTTCATCCAATATATTTGTGAAGTTCCCTCCTAACTTCTATAGAGACCCTTGTTTGGCAGAAGGAATATAAAACTAAGATGCTGATGAAAATCAATGCCTCCCTTTTAAGAGTAGAAATCTATTTATATGTTAACCTTACCTTTATACTGTATTGTTTTTTCTAACCCAACAGTTTTTCCGGGTGTCTAGGAAAAGAAAGCAGGAGTAATGACAGAATGAAAAAGAAAGGTATCCTAGAGTTATGTCATGTCATTGATTTATCATCATATGTAATATTTATATCTCATTTTCTATCCATGTAATCTAAGGGAGCACAAGTCTTACTAGTATTCAGTGTGCTGGTAGTCAAATGGCCAGCATAATTTTCGGTGAAACAGGAGTGTTCTTTTTCTGCTATTTCAAATGACAGACCATTGATTCTCTAAGGAACATCAGGAAGTATTATAGATTTTAAGACTAAACCAAAAGTGTGGACAACAAATGTAAGAATATTTTAGTGACTTAGTCCAAAACCTGAGATAATCTCATTTTCTTCTGACAATTAATCAAGGCTGAATTGGCTTACTATTTTGTCTCGCAGTGGAAGCCCATGATATTTTAATTTCTTAGGGTGGTGAGCTTCTTCATTGAGGACATTGTCACCTCCCTTCATTCCTAGTCACTGCCATCATGCAGCTTACTCACTTTCTACTGGGTCCCCAGAGCCTCTCACTTGGCAGCTATCCCTCCATGTGTATAGATGTGATGGATTGGAATCCTTCCCTTTTGTTTCTGAATCACTTATTATCTTCCTAATTAAAGCAGCTCTTTCATTAACTTATGAACTATGTAGCGTAATGTAGGGCACTTTGTATTAAAAGGCACATTAATGGCAATCCTGTTAACATAAGCAAGACTCTCCCATTCTCTTCTATATGTTCTGTAGCTCTCTCTTTCTGTCTGTCCTATGATTTCTCCTTTTTTTCTATTTAGAATCCATTCTTATGCAGGGCCAGGGAGTGGCTGCAGTTCTCCACTTTTCCGTATTTGCAGGGAAATGAGGTGCAGAAAATAATGAAACCATTAAATTGTTAATATTTTTCTATACTAGGCTTCATGCAACTCGGACAAAATGAGTTAACCAAGCAAAAATTTTTTCAATCATATGCTTTTTATCCTATGATGCAAAGAAAAAAATCAAAGTTGAAAAAAGGTGTACAGTGTATGATGAAGAAAATATTCTAATAGAAATATGAGCCATAGATAATTTTGTATTTGTTGGTTTAAATATATTTATTGAGCACTTGCTATGTTCTAAGCTAGGAATATAGCGGTGAATAAGACAAATGAACTTATATTCTAGAGAACTGGTACAGGAGGTATTATTAATAATTCAGCAAAATACACAGGGTGTAATAATATAACTTCAGTCACAACATACAAAAACAAATTGATTTTGTAAAATAACATTAACCTTAGTTGGATACCCAGTTAATTGGAGTGCTTTCACTTGAAATATAAGAAAATTATGACATTCTAGAGTATGCTAGCTAGCTTCTTATTGGAGAGAAAGTATAATTTCACAACTTTGTACTTAACGTTTTTAGGAATTTATATTCTCTTTAATTCTCTCAATGTGCTTCAAAGCATTTAGGACTGCAAATTTTATTAAGAAAAAGCCAGAATTTGAACATGGCATGATCATAATAATTATTTCTAGTCTAAATGTTTATGTATTTACAGGACTTATACCTTGAGCAAGTGTTTGTTAAAGAAGACTGTAGAGGCCACTTTTAGGCAAACAGGCTTGAGGGTTGGAACGCAGAAAGGACCCGCAGGGACCCCCTGGCTGAATACAGACAGGAGCCATTGGGTGACCCACCTCAAAATATCCATAGACCCTACCTGACCAATGGGCTGCTTACAACCGGGCACAGTTACCAGAAAAAGGGAAAATTCCCTAAGACGCCATACCTTCTCACCCTCCCTCTTTAAAATAGCTCCCATCCTTTGCCTGGTGGCAGACAGATTCTCCTGTATTGACCTGCCCACCACTCCCTTGTGGTGTCCTCAATAAACTTCGCCCTTTTGTTGGGCTTCTAGTGAATTCTTTCACCCCTCCCATTACTGGCTTCCACCCTATCAAAACCCCACTTCGGGGGGGCCCCGTCCAATCGGGAGAGACACCACAACGACTTCTTCAAAAGGAAAATGCTACCACAGATTCAGATATAATGGTTTTAATTGTGTGTGAAGTTATATTATTATGCCTATCAGACAACCACTGTACCATCTTTCACCTACAGAAGTGCAAGAACATTATCGGAGGGAGAGTGTTCCTGCTGATTAGATATGCATGTGAAGCCACCAACCTTGTCCATCAAGGATGGTATTCTTCTGGCCACCTGGAGAAATATGCAGCCAGGAAAATCTGGCTTGGGCTGGAAGAAGACAAATGTACTAATATTTATTTATGAAAGCATCATATATTCTGTTCTTCCAGGAACTATCCCAGTCCAGGATTCCCTGCAGTAGACCCACGGTGAAAATAGAAGCTGGAATGTTTACTACATGGAAATGCCACAACCGTCAACGGAAGAAAGGCTAAAGTTTTTTTCTTTGATTTAAAAAGGAAAAATTAAAGCGGATTAATTATGATCTCTCTAAGTTGACAGTTAAGATAGAGGCCTTTTAGCAGGGTAATATGTTGTTCTATAAGCAAATTTCTCAATAGGGCTGGAAAACTGTTTGCTGCAGTTTTTTGAAGGTTAATCAAGACTCCAGGTAAACATTAGACTAGCAGTCACATCCACTAGAAAGCGAAAGGTGATGATAGTTTAATTGAACCCTTTTCATCTTCCCAAGAAGGTGATTCAGATGAGTATCTTTGGTGAGCCCATTGTTGTCTGCAAAAGAGGGCCAATATTTTCTTTTAGAGGTCTGTAATCAAATGACCCATCAAGTTAATTAATAAGATTTTAATACAGTGCAGTGAGCATGCTAATTAATTTGTCAAGTGTGTACAGAGCGTCTTCACACAACTTATTTTTAAAAGTCTTTGCAGGTATGTGTGTGTGGTCATAAGTGCATGACATTATCGCTGAAGCAATTACACAAGAGCCTTGGAAGGGACCATGGGTGGCTCCTCCGAGGAAAGAGGTTGAAAAGCAGCTGAAGAGTCAGGGATGCAGAAAGAAGACCTTTTTTTTTTTTTTTTAAGTTACATACATTTTGTATTTTGAGTTCTCTCCCAGGAGCATGTATTAACTGTACAAAACAAATTTTTAAAAATGAAATCTTTGCACAAGCCTCAACAATGGAAAGAGAGAAAGGAGAAGGTAAAAGAAGGACAAGAAAAGAAGGGGGGTGAAGAAGAGTAAAGAAGGAAGGATGAGAGAAGGGAACTTGGGAAAGGAAAGCATTCATACTGTCCTATTGCTACAATACTAACCTGAGCTGAAATTCCCTCTTTCTTTCTGTCCTCCCTCCACCCCCCAAAGTCTGGATCCAGTTCAGGTTTTCCTCATCACTCGCCTGGTGGATGAGCACAGATGCCTTCTGTCTTCCCAGATTCCAATGTTGTCTGTTCAAAGCTACCCTCCACCCAGCTTGTCTCACCTCAAAACTTCCCAGGGGCTCTCCACCACCTGCAGGATGAAGTTCACTGCCTTCTTCTGGCTCTCTCTCATTTCCTCCTACCTTGAATTTGCAACCCTAGCAGTGCTCAACCATTTATTTTTCCTTCTGCAGTATATGATATTCTTATTCACCATGCTATTGCTCATGTTGTTCACAGCACATAAAAGAAAATGCTATGGCCTTCCCTCCTGTTTATGACATTGTTTTATGATTATTTGTTTATGGAACTGGTTTCCTCCCTGGGCTGCAGTCTGCCTTATTTGTACTAGTATGATCAGGGCCCATTCTTTGACCTGGAGTGTTGAAGACGTTCACCACACACTGACTAACACTGAAAAAGAGAGCACCGTCATCTTAAAAAAGGTTGGGGGAGCCTGGGTGGGTCAGTCAGTTAAGAGTCTACCTTTGGCTTAGGTCATGATCGTGGAGTCCCCAGGGATTGGGGATGGAGCCCTATATCAGGCTCCCTGCTCAGTGGGGCATCTGCTTCTTCCTCCACCCCTCCCCATGCTCATGCTCTCTCTCTCTCTCTCTTTCTCTCAAATAAATATCTTTTAAAAAAAAATAAAAGGAGAGCACCCTCAGCCTAACCCTGTGATCCCAAGAAAGGCATTTTACCTGCTACCTCTCTATTTGTTCCATGTAAGAGCATAATACACCTAAAGAATTGATCTCCCCTGAGATCTTTTTATTAGTGAATGTTTATCTTGTACCTAGAACCCAGGCGTTCCATACCATAATACCATAAGCATTGATTGCCTCACATTTTTATTATGGAAACTTTCAAACATAATAAAAAATAGAATAATTCAGTGAACCCCAGGTGTCAATATCTTGCCAATTTTATTTGGATATGTTTAAATACTGAGATGCCATTCTGCTCTGTGGACATTTCTCTCGCTAGTAACTGGCCAGGATATGGGGAAGGTTCATCTACATTCTTGCAGAGTCAAGGACTGTGTGTTCAAGTCACGCCTCAAGGGTGTTTTTTTTTTAAAGATTTTATTTATTTATTTGAGATAGAGACAGTGAGAGAGAGCATGAGAGGGGAGAAGGTCAGAGGGAGAAGCAGACTCCCCATGGAGCTGGGAGCCGGACGTGGGACTCAATCCCAGGACTCTGGGATCACGACCTGAGCCAAAGGCAGTTGCTTAAGCAACTGAGCCACCCAGGCGCCAGGCCTCAAGGGTATTAAAACAACTCAGGGGAGGAAGTTTCAGACACCCTACCTGCACCACTCAAACAAATGCTGCTAATCCCCCCACTCTCATATGCACTAAATTCCTATCTACATTTTTTGGGACAGAAATAGTAGTCTTTTTACTTAAATTATCAAAGATAACCCCAAAGCAATAAAAACTTCCATTTCAAAACTCTCATGCTCACTGTGATTGCCACAATAATGACCCTTTTCTAAATACATAAGTTACATTAAATGACTTAAAACACTCAGAGCGAATGTTAGTTCACTTTCAGGAACTTTTTTTTTAAACTTAGGTAAAATTGTTATATAACATATTAGTTTCAGGTGTAAAATATGATAATTCGTTATTTGCATACTCTACAAAATTATGGCCACAGTAAGTCTAGTTATAATCTCTTACCATATAATCGACACTTTTCCCCTTTTTTGGCCTCCCCTCAACCGCCTTCCTCTCCGGTATCTACCATTTTGTTCTTTGTACTTAGGAATTTTGCTTTGTTTTGTTTTTTAGATTATACATATATGTGAAATCATACAGTATTTGTCTTTCTTGGTCTGGCTTATTTCACTTAGCATCATATCCTCCAGGTTTACCTATGCTGTCAGAATGGCAAGATTTTCTTCTTTTTTGGGGCTTAGTGTTCCATTGTGCGTCTGTGCCACATCTCCGCTATCTATTCATCTCAGGTGGTTTCCATGTCTTGGCTTTTGTAAGTAACACGGTAGTAAACATAGAGGTGCATATATCTTTTTAAAATAATGTTTTCATTTCCTTCCAATAAAGACCCAGGGGTGGGATTACTGGATGGTAGGGTAGTTCTATTCTATTTTTAATTTTTTTGCAGAAGCTCCATACTGGCTTCCACTGTGGCTGCACCGATTTCCATTCTCACCAACAGTGCTCAAGGGGTCCTTGAAAAAGAAATAAAAGGCGTCCAAATAGGAAAGAAAAAGGTAAAACTGTCACTCTTTGCAAATGACATGATAATGAAGACAGTATTTCTTTTTCTTGCCTATTTGCCACAGCTAGGACTTCCAGTACTATGTTGAATAAAAGTGATGAGACCGTGCCCCCTTACATTGCTCCTGACCTTAAAGGAAAAGTTTTCAGCTTTTCATTGTTGACTGTGATGTTTTCCATGGGTTGGTTGTACATGCTCTGTACTATGTTGAGGTATGTTTACTCTACCTTCTGAGAGTTTTGATCATACATGGTTGTTGCATTTTGCTTTTTCTGCATCTCTTAAGATGATCAGATGATTTTTATTCTTCCTCTTGTTAATATGATGTATCACATTGAATGATTTGCAGGTGTTAAGCCATCTTTATGTTCCTGGAACGAATCCCAGTTGATCATGTTGTATAATTCTTTTAGTGTATTATTGAATTCAGTTTTCTAATATTTTTGAGGAATTACCCATCTCTGTTTATCAGGGACGTTGGCCTATAATTGTGTGTGTGTGTATGTTGTTTTTGTCTGGTTTTAATATCGGGATAGTGCTGGCCTCATCAAGTGAGTTTGGAAGCATTTGTTTTTCCTCAAGTTTTTCGAAGAGTTTGAGAAGGATCAGGAACTTCTAAAAAAAAAAGAAGAAGAAGAAAAGTCGAAATCGATAAACCTAATTATGAACAACCTCCTTCTCAAGAAGAGCTGTAGACACAGCGGTTTCACTTTTTTTTTTTTTTTTAGATTTTATTTATTTTATTTGACAGACAGAGGCACAGTGAAAGAGGGAACACAAGCAGGGGCAGATGCAGAGGGAGAAGCAGGGTCCCTGCTGAGCAGGGAGCCCGATGAGGGGCTCAATCCCAGGGACCCAGGATCATGACCAGAGCCGAAGGCAGAAGCTTAAGGACGGAGCCACCCAGTCACCCCACAGTGGTTTCACTTTTGGAGTTAGTTGCGTCTCCGTGGAGGAATATTTACGAATATCCAAGGAATATCAGCTGAAGCCACCAAGTAGGTGTGAAAGCTCTGTTGAGGCTGAAAGGACCATTTCTCTTACAGAGAGATAAAATAGCAGATCGTAGTAAAGGAAATAAACTCATTTCTTAAAAAAATACATAGCAAGTTTGTATATTGATATATATGAAAGACTGAGTACATGTAAGAAGAAAATGAATGCCAATAAGCCAAGCAAATACTCAATCATAAAAGAAAAAAAAATTGTACTTTTTCCTAATGTTTCAAACCCACTGATTTTTTCTGGTTACTCGGATTCTCTTTGGAGAATCTTTTTAAAAAAATGTTAATGCCGATAATTAGCCCTGGTTAAAAAAAAACAGAAACTAAGAAATTACCATTGTTGTAATACATTTCTTGCCCCTAAAGAAAATAGCAACAATTAGTTTGTCTTGTTTTGCTTTGTTTTGTTTTGTTTTGCTTTTGCCTTAATTATTATCAGTAAATACAGAAATCTGCTCCTTGGTTTATAACCTGCGGATGCTAAGCGTCTTACATACTTTAGCAGTGACGTTTTATTTACACATACAAATGAACAGGCAAGTTGGCTTGAGAAGAGGAGAGGCAGTAATTAAGTATCTTGACCTGCTTACACTCAAGTATAAATGAAACATTAATAAACTATGCCTATGTTAATAATTTCGACCACTTTTATATCATTTTCAATTTTAGAAAATAGCTTGGAAGATTTGATCTGCTGAGGGCTAAGCCATCAGTCTTTGCAGGTTTATATATAAGAAAGGCAAAATGTAAGGAAATGATCTCTTGCTTAGGGGAAACCTTTCATGGCTAATGCTACTACTCAAGGCTTCCTCTTTTCACAGGATATTATAATTTTACAATGACATTTTAACTTTCTTCATTTGATTTCACAATTACCTATGAGTTAGAAAAAATACGGTATTGCCCGTTATTCTCCAATGTTCAGAGGAATTACAGAATAGGTGATTTTTCTGAGTCGCTGGAAATGTTATACACTTTAATCAGAATTGCAGTTACATGAATATACACATATGTAAAGTTCCATCCAGCTATATATACTTACAATTTATGCATATTATACCTTAGTAATAATATTAGCAATATGCTCAAAGTTGGATGAACTAGGGAGATTTTCATCTGCCATGTAACAATGTTTAAGTCCTATTAAGGGGATCATCAGTAGAAGATTCTTGCTGAAATAATATGACTATTCAGTTAGATAAATAAATACATTTCACTGAAGTGGTAAGAAATTTTACTCACTAAACAAAATGCAAAATAATTTCCTAGTCTGGTAGTCAATGTCCACATTCTTTTGAGGAGTAAGATGATGCACGAAGTGATTTCATTGACTTTTTCACGAAATACCCAATTATAGAAGTAGGTGCTCAGTTAATAAATAGCACCAAATTAGTTGTTCCTTTTCTTTCTTTGTGACTTAGCCATTCTAATTCTTGCCCCAGTGGACCACAAAGTTGGTCACGAAGCACCATTTAATTGTTTTGCCTACTTAAATTACATGAATTTACCGCTCTGTTATTAGAATTAACCTGGAGAAATTTGGAGAATACGCTAGCCTCAGTATAATGAGACATCGGCTAGCTTATGGTGGTGGGGGTAGAGAGGAGAGGGCTGGCAGACATGTCAATATTTACTTCTCTGTGGCTTCGCAAGGCAGAGGTTATTGAAGACTCAAATCCATTTTCTAGTGCCCATGTTAACATATTTGCTACAGCTGCATTTTGCAAAACATTATATAAGTAACTTGAACACCCAGACCTATTTCAGAGAGATTACAGAGGTACTGGCTATGGCTGACATAGGTTATCATGTCAAAGTCTATACCAACCACACCTAAGATATAGAAGAGTCACATAAAAACAGGCCTCATACGTGACTAATGCCGCTCATACAGATCTGTCAGGACTCAAGCACTGGAACTAATATCTTTTCACCAGGGTTAGCAATCCTCTACGTCAAAAAAGTACAACTCTTTATAAATTGTCTCTCTTTATGCATAGCATTACTTAAAGAATATTAGTGGAATATTCAGGCACGATATGGGCTATCTCAAAAAAATCCCATCTTGGGATTCTAAAGGCCAACTTAATTCAGATGACTTCTAGCCCTCTTGAGTAGATAGTAAGAAATTCATCTCAAGATAGCATGCATCTGGAATTACCTATTAAATCTTCATTGATATTTCATTAGGAATTTCTCCTGGTCTGCAGTGCAATGTCTGGAAGTTATTGAGCTTCCTTGATTTTTTTGTTAATAATTACAGATCCCAACAATCAAGGGATGGAATAAAATTATGATTTTTTTATGGTTCACCTATACTGACATTTTGGTTTGTTGGTGTGATTTGAAATAATTTTAGTGAAATAAATCAGGCCTTCCTGCGGTTCTTTGGCTTCTCATAACAACAAAAATAAATTAAAGACATTTGTATTAAGTATTCCTTTATATAACTGATGAGATGTTAGCATACCCAGAAGCAAGTTTGTGCTAGTGATAGCAAGTGGGGAAGGATGGCACAGAGCCACAGTCATTGCCAGAATCACAGTCACCCGACCACTTTTATTTCAGTTTCCTATGTGTGTGTGTGTGTGTGCGTGTGTGTGTGTGTGTTGTGTGTGCATGTAAACACAACATGATTTTGTCTCATTCTGACCCTATCAGGTCTTCTTTTGGGTCTTCCTCAGAATGTTGATGTTGAAACATCCATACATTTCAAGGGTATATCAACTAAAAGGGGCTTAAATGGCAATCTTATGTTGAATTAAATAAGGCTTGTATGTAGTGGTGGCATCTGAATTAACTCCCTCAGGCATTTTTATTTTTTATGCAATATTGGGATTGTGGCCTCTCTGCTTAGTTTCTCACTTCACATATGCTTATGTAAAGTTTAGCAGAAACAGACAATTGTTTCTAACTCAGAACATCAGAATGATAAAAACTGTAACATATAGGTAGAAATATTATTTTCTCCAAAGCAGAAAAACTTACTGGCATAAACTCAAAAACTGCATTTCCTTGGCTTTCACCTTAAAGTAGAACTGACAGCCATGAGTTAAGGAAATAATTATAGAAAAGGATGTAGGGGAATATAAACCAAGAGAGAAGAGACATGTAATACCTATGAATTACAACCCAGTGTGGTCAGCATTTTTATTTGTAGAGATAGTCTGACTATGTATTATCTGTACATAAATAAATATGGTCACAGTACATGTAAAATATTTATGAATTACTTGTCAGATGCAAGTACTTATTTATATTTGATTTTTACTGCTTCTATCACCGCACAATCGAGGCACTTTAAGGAAATTAAAAACACAAGTTAGTTCTAGCTGTATCTATAATAAATTCAACTTCTTAAAAATAATCCTGCATCTGAAATATAATTTGAGTAGGTTGACTTCCTTTT
>CM052799.1:171560472-171646358 GCA_028533885.1 Nasua narica
AGGAACTGTGGCAGGTATTTGAGAGAAAATAGTAAATCATCCAAACACGAGCAGGTTCCACTGTTTTTTGAAACCCTTCTTTCAGTAGGAGTTTTGGGTTAATTTTGATGAGTAGGGAAATCATTGAAATTTATTTTTTACAGTACTTTTCCCTAAAAAATTAGTGCATAAGCAACACTGGTATTTTCTCTTGTTCGGTTTTCTTGGTAAAGAATGTAGATACAAGTTTCTTTTTATTGACATGCAGAAATGGTTTTAGATAGAGTAAGGCAATTTTTGCTCCTGGGCCAACACTTCCATATTTTGTGGGGAAAGGAACATGAAAGACAATGCCACTATAGTAAATATTATTTTTTATTTTTTTAAAGATTTTATTTACTTATTTGACAGAGAGAGAGAGAGATTACAAGTAGGCAGAGAGACAGGCAGAGAGAGAGGGGGAAACAGGTTCCCTGCTGAGCAGAGAGCCTGATGCGGGACTCGATCCCAGGACCCTGAGATCATGACCTGAGCCGAAGGCAGAGGCTTTAACCCACTGAGCTACCCAGGAGCCCCAATTATTACTTTTTCATAATGTATGGAATCCCTAGTCTCAATGGTTAAAGTTTCCTAGAGCTGGAGTTGTGATTAGCATTAAATAGTCTTGCCAATTTTTGATTGTCACCTGACTTTGTGGCAGAGAACTGGGAAGAAAAAGGTGATCTTCATTATTACCCAAAATTATGACACAAGGTCCTCTAATTTGATTATGTGGATAGCAGGAATACAAAAAAAAACTATTGCCCCTAATTTACGTAGCTTTAACTCCAATAATGCTCAAGATCGCCACAAAAGAATTCAATCATAGCTTTTTTCTAATAACAAAGCTTGCTAAAAATTGTAATTTCCTACTTCCATTCATTCTTCTGAGTAATTGGAAAATAAGAGCCAAAAATTTCCTTTGTCATATTTTTACTGAAAATTAGTTAGCAACAGATACATTAGAATAGATAGGAAAGAGAATGCAGCCATCAAAGACCTCAGAAAGTCAGAAAGAACTCCTTTCTGAAATCAGATTTCATGACGTAGATATATCCCACATTGCAAATATGGTTATTTCTAATAATAAATATATCAATGGCAGTCAGAAATACCATTTCCACAATATTTGCAAAATGTTTATTTGTCTATTTTATACATATGAATTCCTTGAGTCAAGGATATCCAATTTCCTAAGCGGAAAATGGATCTACCGATTTATAATATGTTTTCTGTTTATGAGTACAATTCAACCTCCACTCCTGTAATATTTCAAGTACAATTCATAATCTTGAGCAGCTAGTGGCAAGTAATGTATAAGAATCACATCTGAAAATCTCTATGTCCTCTGAATGGGGTCTTGATAGAACTTCTAGCACCCAGCCTGCTATGAGGCTTTACCATCTGTAAGGCCTCCTACTCTTTCTTCTTCATCGTTTAAGATGGTATACTTAAGGGCCTCTTCATCATTTCACCACAGCTTGGTATATGAAGAACGCAATCAACAGTTATTTATTGGGAAAGTGGCACTGCTTGAACTTGACAGAAATCTAGTGTTTACTTCCCTCTTCCTACCTCCCAGACTAGATATTCAACAAATGGCCATTCTGTCTTTGTTTCCAAACTAGTCAAACCCTTTTTATTCTCTAGTTAGATAGTGAGATTTTACTGTAAGACCTGTTGCAGCTTCCCATTGATAAATCACGTTCTTTGAATTGGAGAAACTTACAAGGCTCAGGGGCCCCTTTCGTTTTCAGCGTCTAACGCACATGAACATTTGAAGAGGTTTGACTAAAGATAATAAGGTGATACTTTTTTTTTCCCCTGGCTTTTCAAATTGGAATTAATAAATGATGTCCTTAGTTGATTAAGTCTTAAAGCCAATTAATAACAAACAGTCCTTGTGAAATTAGTCAGATTCCATAATTTGAAAGAAATTTGTACATGGGATAGCACAATTCAATATTTATAAAGGTTTTTCTCGACGACTGAAGAGATACCTGTTAATGGGTTTCTAAAAATAAGGAGATTCAGTAATTATCACTTAAACAACTCGTTATCTATTTCAGAATTATAGCAGTTAAGCTCTTTATCATTTCGAATTCAGACTTGGAGGAGGGTGAAGAGAAACCGTAGTCACTCTTCTTTTCATAAAGGCGGCCCACTACATTATGTCACTTTCCCAAAAGTACGATGGAGTAATCATGGAAGTTGTTTTTGCTTTTGCAAAAAAGCCTTCATTTGAATTCCCTAAGCCAGTACCGAATTTTTTTTCAACTCTATTTTTGTCCTTTTCCCCCTGCTGCCACCTCATTGTTTTACAAGTAATGATAAATGTGATAATGAGTAATGACATCTATTCGTGGAAAATGTGAAAGGTCTGAAGTTACAGTACTTTTCATTAGGAAAATGTGTGTCTAGCAGAGTCAGGCACTTTGACTTAATCAGCCCAGCTCCAATTCTATAACAGAAATGGATTATACTGAAATTTCTTAGGGTCCCCGTTTCTTCCTCCCCCTGCTCCCCACCACTTTCAGTCCTATTAACTACACAAGCTTTTTCATGGTGTTTAAGTGTAAAGAAATGTTTCAACTCTTATTTTTATCCATTAAAATGCAAATGATGTAGGGCTTTCTGATTGTTTAATCCCCTGGGAGCTTTTGGATATGCAACATTGAGTACATGTTTTCAAAGTGAATTCTTCTATATCCTTCATCTTCTCCCTTCCAATATGCAGGACACAGTGAATGATTAGTGTTAAGCCAGGAAAGTGAGATGTATGTAGAGATTAAAAATGACCTTGCTTTCTTGGTCTCCATTCGGGACTAGCTGTATGATGCACAGGGGCCATTTTGAAAACTTGAAGTTGCACTCGTTATTTCTACAGCTCTTGCATATCGGAATTTCAAACTATTGATCTTTAAATTATGTACGTTACTTGAACGCCAACGAAAAAAAATACCTGTGTAATTAATGTAAGAAAAAGATCCACCACAAAAGTCTGTGGGTTTAGAAATATAGAAATTTTTGTCAGTTGGTCTTGCAAAGAGAAGAATTGTTAAATATTCAAATAGCAAGTATTTACTCCTACAGATATAACTGATCTATATGATACCAAATATATGTATAATGAAATACTAATACTATCAAAATAAAATGTAAATTTCTGCAAAAAGAAATTAATGTGTCTATAGCACAAAGTGGGTAATAATTTTTTAAAAGATAATATGTATTTTTTATATTTATCAATCTGTATATCTGATATGTATATTATATGTGTACATCCCTGTAGGGAATTCTAGAATTCTAGGTGTTTTTTAACATTGTGAACAAATAGATTAGCTGGTATATTGAAGCCTGTGTGTGCGGGAGTCTGGTCCTCTGAGATATGTGATGTGTAGTTTGCTGTGTTTATAGCCCCTCCCTTTCCAACCATTATGTTCTCAACCCATTTCTGTACATGCCCTTTATTTCCAAGTGACATTTTTAGCCATTCAAAATAGAAAATAGTCGGTTAAGTGTCTGACTTTTGATTTCGGCTCAGGTCATGACATCAGGGTCCTGGTATGGAGCCCCATGTCACGCTCCAGGCTCGGTGGGGAGTTTTCTTGAGGATTCTCTCTCTCCCTTTCCCTCTGCCTCACCCTCTCTAAAATAAATAAATACATATTTAAAAAAATAATAAAAAATTAAAAATGTATTTATGTAATACATCACATATAAGTACATGTGTATGATTTATTATTATTTAGATGATATAGTTATATATTTATTTTTAGTTACGTAAGTATACATATATGGAATAAATAAGTACACACACATATATGTTTCTCAGTCAGCTTCTTAACTTTCACTGAGTGATATTAACATGCCTTTTTAAATGACCTACCTGTATCCAGATATCCCCTTCTACAAATTCAAGACCATTCATCTTTAGTACCTTCCCTTTATTCTCTCTCTTCCAGGAATACTTACCACCCAGGCCACATATGTCATCTAGACTTGGTTTTCCTTGGCTTATTTCATGCTTCATCAAAATGTACCTATTTTGTGTCTCAGATCTTCAGTTTCTCAGTCAGTATTATAAACTAATCTACTTCCCACATTCATATTTGCATATATCTACATATTATTCCCTGGAAGTTACGGAGGGAAGGTGGTTAAAAATACAAATCCACTGTCATAGTAAAAATGTCCGGCAGGCTAGCATATAAGATACTGGTATTTAGTACCTTGATGAGCCTTTTTTGGCTTCCTGAATTGCCTAATATAATTAGCTTTCTGCACTTTGAGGAAGTAAGATCTACTTTGAATTGTGGATATTCAAGAATCATATTCCCAAACCCACGGTGGCCACAGCTAAGCCAATAGGCATATCAATTATGACTCTATTGGGGAAGACTGTATCAAAAGTAGGTTCTTAGATCTGACTAGAGTATTTCCTTTTCCCTGATCTTGTTTTCCTTATAACTATTAGCTTTCAAAAACAAAATAAAGTTTCACCTAAATTACTTTTGAGCATAATATTCATTTTTTACTCCTAACTGTTATCAATGAACTCCTCTTTTCTATCTCAGGACCAGAATATGGGAAAGATCTTCTCCTTCAGAACCATGGGACTATCTCGTAGTCACTTTACTTCCCAGACAATGAATAATAACCTCAGTAATCATTTACCTGAATAAGTTTGTGGCCATTTGAAGACCCACCATGTAAAGATCTCCACAAATTCTCTGCCTGTCTGAAAATGATACTTCAAAGGAGGCTTGTGGTTCAATTAGCCTCTCAGACCCCACACATTACTTCTAGCTTTAAAATGCTTCCCTTTTTTTTGGATGGAGAAGATGGTAGGGTTGTTTCATTTCTCTGAGTCAGAAGATTTTTGGACCACTTGATGAGGGTAACGATGCAGCCTGCTTGCCATCTATCTGAGGGATTCTGCAAAAGTGTTGGAAAATTAAATTCTTAATCTATGAAGATTCTTATTCCAATAAACTACTTGATTCAATAATTTAATTGCTCCTAGAGTTTGAAAAGTATGGTTTTTATAATATGGTAATTAATGTAAACTAGTTCATATTATAAGCCATGCAAAGGCTTTCAGCAAAAATGAAATGGATTGTATCCGTAATAGTAGCAACTGGCGTTGAATGTAGATTTAATCTTAAATAAAATTATATGCTTCAAATTAACAAATATTAAACATTTACATAAAATTACATAATATATTGTTTTACTTATTCTCTTCCTTATTTATCAATTCAGATTTTTTTTAGTAGCGTAGTTTAACTCTATGCCTATGTCATTTCAGCATGAAAAGTAGGCTACATGGAACAAATAAGTAGAACAAATTTCTGTTCTTAATACACAAGTAAGAGCTTTCATAATACATTAGAATCTTCCAGAAACACATTATGCCTTTCCTATTAATAGGTCCAAAGATGCTAGGATGAAGAGGAAACTAAAGTTTCCTAAACGTTAGCTCTGATATCTCATATACCTAGAAATGTGATCCAATGTGCTATCACAAGAGATTTGTAGAGGATTCATAATAGAGAGAGCCATAGAAAGCCAAGCACTTAAAAAAAAATTAACTTGCCAAAATTTCAAAACTCTTCTGACACTTACCAGTGCCATAGGAGTGATGCATTTACTGGAACTGTGCAGGCGTAGTCTGAAGAAATACAGTAGTACTACATGGATTTCTGATGGGTTAAATCTTCCCCTTTGTGCCAATGAATGCACATCAGGTTTCCCTGAGCTTGTCACCCTAGAACTCTCCTGTCTACATTTAGTTAGTATTATATTATTTTAAACTAAAAACTAAGTTGCTTTTGTAATTATTCATAATTCGCTTTACTATGTACACTTTATCTCTCAAAAAACAATATATATATTTTATATGTAATATAAATGTGTTTATATATAACAGTGTATAATATATAAATACACTACATATATATTCCCTCATCTGGAATGGTATCACTCATTTCTTTGGCACTATCCAACCACATTAGAACCATATAGTGAGTGCTCCTAGTGCAGGCAGGCAGGGTTCATCATGACTAAATCAGGACACCACGCCATTAACTGGCTCTGTGACCCTGCATCACTCATCTCACCTTCTAAGGCTTCTGGTGCTTCTCACATAAAATGAGGTGATTATACTCTTTCTAAGATACCTTCCAGGTATAAAATCCCACAGTGCTTCATTAGGGAAGCAAGTAGAGGAAGGGAGGGATGTGAACATGTGGAAAGGAGGAGTACCCAATTCGGAGCACAAACTGCCAAATCTTTGGCAACACAATTGATGTGTTTGAAGACCAGAGGGATGTTTGTGGCAAAGCCAGCAGAAACAGGGAGAGAGAGAGAGGGAGGGGAGAGAGAAAGAGAGAGAGAGAGAGAGAGATTTCTGAAGATAGGATGGTGTGGATCCAGATTTATGAGTCTGATGCTTTCCTTTACGGAATGCATCATCCAACCATGTGCAGCCTGGGGGGCAAAAAACCTTGAGTGTCAAAGTTAAGTGAAGACACACCTGGCCAAAGAAGTGAAAATTAGGAAAATTTCTAGAAATAAGAAGACAACAGAGAGGTGATTCTAATCTCTGAGCAACAAGGGAATAGGCTGAAAAAGCAGCAGTGGAAAGATGTAAGAACAGGGTAGACAAATAAGCAGCTGTATGTCCTGGGGATTGGGGAGTGGGACAAATTCGTAGATTGATTCCAGGCAACTAAGCACCATAAATAAAAGAAAAAGCCAAACCTTAGAAGCATATATTGAATCTAGAATTGCTACAATGTATTATCTATAATATGCACATTTTAACCCCAAATTAATCTATATACAAAAAAACCCACCCCGGAATATATGAATTTATACTCAGGAAAAGGAGTCAGGCAATAAAACAGACCCTGAGTGGTGTCAGATACTGAATTAACAGGCAAAGATTTCAAGGTAACTATTGTAAATATGTTTGAGAATAATGAATGTGGTTAAAAAATTGAAGGAAAATATCAATTAATAAACAGGTAATCTAAACAGAAATTCTGTGAAATTATAATTATTAAAATAAAGACCTCCAGCAAGCCTGGGTGGCTTAGTGAGTTAAAGCTTCTGCCTCAAATAAATAAATAAAATCTTTAAAAAATAAATAAAAATAAAATAAAAACTTCCCTGATGGGCTTGATAGCAAACTTGGACATAGCAGAAGAAAGAACTAGTGAATCTGAAAATAAATCAGTATACACTTTGAAGAATAGAAAGAAAAAAAGATTAAAGAAAAATGAATAGTGCTTCAGGACATGATCTATCCTGAAGAACGTTCTGTGCGGACTTGAGAAGAACGTGTGTACGTTCTGCCGACGTACACACGAATGGAATGCCGAATGGAATGTTTTATATATGTTTGTGAGGTCCACTGAGTCTAATGTATGGTTCACGTGCAATATCTACTTGTTTTACTTGTCTAAATAATCGACCCATTGTTGAAAGTGGGGTATTAAAGTCCTCACTATTATTGTATTGTTGTATTGTTGTATATTTCTCCCTTCTTAGCTATTGGCATTTGTTGAATATATGTAGGTACTCCAATGTCCTTACAGATTTATGATTATTATCCTCTTAATGAATTGGCCCCTTTATAATGACCCTCTTTGTCACTTGTTTCCATTTTTGGCTTAAAGTGTATTTTGTCTGATAGGGCTATAGCTTCCCCTGCTCTCCTTGGGTTTCCACTTGCATGGCATACCCTTTGCCATTCCTGACTTTAAGCTCATGTGTGTCCTTAAAGCTTAAGTGAGTCTCTTGTAAGTAGCATATGGTCAGGTCTTTTTTTTTTTTTTTAAGTGCATCCAGCCACTCTATGTCTTTTGATTGAATAATTCAATCCATTTACATTTAAAAAATTAAGAGGTAAGGGCTCACTAATGACATCTTATTGTTTTCTGGATGATTTATAGTTCCCTGTTCCTTTCGTCCTCTCTTGCTGCTTTCCTTTGTGGGTTTTCTGTAATTGGATGCTTTGATCCCCTCCCCTTTGTCTTTTGTAAGTCTATCATTGGTTTTTCACTTTGTGGTTTCCATGAAGCTTACATAAAACACTTACAAATAGAGCAGTCTATTTTATGATGGTAACAACTTAACTTCTATTGCATACAAAAATTTTACACTTTTACTCTCCCCTTTTATGTTTTCAATGTCCTAGTTTACCTATTCTCATACTGTGTATTCATTAATAAATTATTATAGATATAGTTATTTTTAATCCTCCTGCTCTTTAACTTTTATAATAGAGTTAAGTGTTTAACATTCCACCATATTACAGTATTAGAATATTCTGAATTTGGCTCCATACTTACCATTACTGGTGTGTTATATATCTTTATGTTTTTCCAAGTTACTAATTTCAGGGGATCCATGGGTGAGGTGTTCCCAGTGGCTCATGGGTGGGTATTTTGATGGAGTCATGATGTAATTAGTAGGATCCATATCCTTTTTGCCCTCCAAGAGTCCTATCCACTTCTCTCCCAGCCTTTTTTCCACCACCCCCTCCCCAGTCATGCAGCTCATGATTCAATAATCTAGATGGGACAAAAGAGAAATCAGCCCCTTTGTCAAAATCCAAAGCACAGCTAGGGAAGCTGAAAGCTCTCTCACATGTTCTCCCTTTCCCTTGTGGGACAGATCATGGGCCCTGAAACGTGCCACCCTGGAGGAAGGGAGATGTGGGTAAAGAAGAACTATTCCTCTTAACCCATTCCTATGAAAATGAATATTATATAATAATACATATAATTATATATATATATAATTTTTTTTCTTCAACAATGTGTTGGGACTTCTCCTCTGGAAACCTGGACTTCCACAAAAGCCCTCTTGTCCATGGGTGATTGTCGAAGACAGTGTTCTGCAGGGGTTCCCAGACCATACCTGAAGGGCAAAAGCTAGTTCATAAATCACTACAGAGTCCACAACTAGGATTAATGTTCGTCTGCCTATTTCCCAATAGGCACATCTGGACATCACTCCTGCCCACCATGTCCTTTGGCATATGGTGCTGGATTCCACAGATCCCACCAAGGCACCTTGATTATGGATAGATGCTGAATTTTTGTTGTTGAGTTGAGGAACAAAAACAAGGAATGTCTTCTGTCGCCATGATGGAGATGTCACTGAGTCCAGGGATTTCATTGAGAACTGGTCACATCTGCACTTTCTCCCTACACAACCAGCCATGATTTCCAAAGTTCTAGAATCTCAGAAGAAAAGTAGGTATTTACTGTGACTCACATTTTTTGCACAAACAATTTAGGTAAGCTAGCACAGCAGGGTTTAGTGCTCAAGGTACATATATCAGTCTTATGATTGAGTAACAGGGAAAAATCCAAAGTCAAGTTTCCATGTGCCAGTCTCACAAGCAGGTTCTTCAAAGAACAACATCAGACTGGCTATATTAACTCCTTCTTATACAGGCACCCTGGTACCGTTCTAAACCCCACTGAGCTATTTCCTGTCCTCAGTTACAGTTGAATCTGGTTTGGATTTCATTCCCTAAACTTGCAGAAATAGCCTCATTATATCCTCTGCAGAGAAACCAGGCACCACCCAACTAGGTCCATCTCTTCAGATGTCTGAGTTTCACTTCCAAGATCTCTTCCTTAAAGATTTTAAATGTTAATAATTCCAATCTCTTCTTTGTTCTTCTAGACCAGGAGTGATCACTGCCTCCTGCAATTTACTATTTCTATATTTTATGTTTTTAGTGTTTCTTTTTCTTTTTGAGTTATGTTAACAATTTGATACTTAGCTTTACAATATTTACACTCATATTAAGTTATATCTGTTCAGATGACCCCTGTGCTTTTTGCGAGACCTTGACTGATACAAAAGCAAAGACCATCTTCCTTTGGCAGAGATGGTTGACAAGCAAGAACGAACAGGATTTACTGATTCATTACTCATTACTCTCCCCTTTTGGTACCAGATTTGGGGTGTGAAACAGCTACGGCAATAGCAACAAGTTTGCGGCACTAGCTGGACACCTGTGGTGGGTGCACTTGAAATAAAACTCGAGCAGCAGCCTCCCCAGAACCCCGTTCTCCAGCTCTTCAAATGATATTTCAAATCCTTATGAAGCTTCTTCCTCCTTGCAACATCTACAGTGATCTCTGTTTCCTGGACTAAATTTTGATAGATACACGAGTACACAGGCTATTTATCAAAAAACTGGAGAAAGTCGCATATTCAGTGGTGAAACTTTAGAAAGGTCCCCCATGATGTTACATATGAGATGCATGTGCTTGGTCTCACCACATTGTATTAGAGGTACTAGATCTGAACAATGAATAGAACACAATGAGTAGAAACAAAACACACCTGTAATTGTTTGCAACTCGTATGGTTACTTACATAGAATCCTCCAATACAGTTTCTATGGAAAACCTAAATGTGCCAAAAAGGTTCCTGGAGCCATATTGCACTTGCCATATTGTACTAGACGCTGCATTGTATCTACTTTCATAAGACAAAAAAAAAAATACATTTGAAATACTTTTGTGAGCATTTTTTCCCCAAACTATATGAAATTATACTAAAAATGATCAGTAACCTAGGAAATCTGGTAATGTTTGCATGATTACAGTTGAGTGGATAAGGCTTTGAGCTAATTGCACAAAAGAGATTCTATCTATAAATCGGTCAACTAGCTTGTTTCACTAGAACATAGTTTAAAAAAAAAAATACAGCTCTCCAATCACTTGATTTTCAGAACAACCATCATCTTGGTTCTTAAGACTTGTTTAATGTAGATGAGCTTTAATGGATAACTTGAAATTGTAGAACCATAAAATTTTATAGACAATGAGGATCAAAAGGGAAGAATCTCTTATGACCACAGTCCCTGCATACAGGGATTTTATCTCAATGTTATAAATCCTGAAACCTTGCTCTCAACCACAACTTACAAAAATGGCCATTTGGAAGGTGCATCTCTATGACATTTCCCTGAATTCCTCCAATTAGAAGTTTCTACAGTTATTCTCTGTAGGTAATTGCAGCTTCCAGAATAACCTCAGGTCACCGAAACACCCAAGTTCTACAACAACCCATTATTAGCCAGACTTCATCATGAAAAGCCATCTTGCTACTGCTATGGAGATGTGACTTTATGACACTGGAGCGGAAAATGGGAAGAGGTATCTGGTGTTTCTCTGTGGTGAAAGCAATGTTGTATGGGCACATTTTTATGAGCTACACTTTTTAAGAATTGGCTTCACCTCTTGGTTTGTTTTATACTCTTCTGCCTTGTGAAACTCTTCTAGAGAGTTACATAGATGTTGTGTGGCTGTAAATGAATAATATCTGTTCTTAAAATATAAAATCAGTTTCATCAAATACTTAATACAAAATTTCCACTGTTCTCCAGTGACCACTGTCTCCATCAGAGTCCGTAAAGGGATAGGGAACATACCAGTGAGAGAACAGAGAAAACTGCAAAAGCACAGTCCACTAGGTATAAAGCTGTGAACTGGGTAATCGAAAAGCAAAAAGAGAACACTAATGTACCACCGAGGCAGCAATGGCAGGAATCAGATACTACCCCTGCGGTTGAAAGAACAAAGGGAAAAGGTTGGAATTATTGAAATTTAGTAACTTAGAAGAAAGATCGTGCACAGCCTAAACTCAGGCCTTTGAGGAGAGGGTAGCAGTCCAGTTCTAGCATTTTTGAGCTTGGAAGGGACACCCCAAGGGGCTGGGGCCAACACCTGTTGGCTGATGTTGGGGAGTATAGGGTGACCCAAGGAGGCGTGTCCCACAAGTATTGAAAGGCTACTAACTGAACTCTGCCACTGCTACCTAGGGAAGAACCGTTGCTGCCTACACTGAAGGAGCATTACCAAGGTGAAGCTCCCAAGACCTCTAGGCAGACAGGAAACCAGCAGGAAGGCAACAGACAGGGAAAAGTCCCTTTCTCCTCCAGCCTTCCTGTCTCCCTTTTTGCCCCCTGCTGGCAGAATCTAACCAGGAGGCAGCTGGCCAACAGAAATAAGGTTTGCAAAATCCCTGCTTCAGCATCCCAAGGTAATCATGCAAGGGTGATTTGTTGCTGAGAGATGATCGTTTAGTCACTGGCACAACCATCCACAGGAGATTCTTCTGAAAGAACTGAAAATGGACTCCTGATTACAGTTACACTGTGGTAAATGGCTCAACTTACCAAGAAGTTTTATGACTCAGCATAGCCTCATGGTTTTAACTGTAGAGAAAAAGATGAGAATTCAGATTCTAATCCCTGCTCATTATACGACACAAGAAGATACGCCATTGACCTCAAATGTCTACTTCTGAGTCTTGTTTGAAGAATATTGAGCCGGTCAAGAGCAGAAAGTAGGAATATAAATTTGACATTTATTTAACAGACATAAAAAAGAAATTAAGGAGTTTTTGGTTCTCTAAACTAGACCAAATAAAGCTAATCCCAAATGATGTTTGTTAAAAACACACTCACTCTTGGTTCTCTCCCTCAAGCCCAACATACACTAGGACTTCTCACTTCTGCCTAGATCAAAAAATCAAAACCTGGTTTTGGCCAGTGTGTGGAAACATTCACATTTTCTATGCAAGAGGGTGCTTTGTCTATAACATCATGATCCTCTAAAATAGGCTTTATTCTTTAGACAGAAAACCCGTTTCTAAAAATTTACTCTAAGGAGATAATCACATGGGCATGAAATAGATTTAGCCCAGGATCATTCTTATCAGTGTTGTTTAAACTAAAGGAGAGCTGAAAATAAATGTGAAAGTTTATCCATAGGGGCCTGGTTAAGGACATTACAAAGTAATGAAATACTATGCAATCTATAAACATGACTAGCTAGACAGATCTTTACTAGCATAGAAAGAATAAGTTACAGAAATTCGTTCATTCATTCAAAACCTGAGTACCTGGCATTGGTCAATGAACCAAACACTGACAAAGTCCTTCCCCATAAAAAGCCCCCATTTAGGCAAAGCTATTTACGTGTACACACATACACATACATATATATAAATGTCTGGTGGGATTTCTTAAAAAATATTACAAGTCATTGGCTAAGAAAATGCACTTTTGTCTCCGGAATGTAGCTGTAGCTGATTTCTACTTCCGCCTTTGTACTTTTGTAGATAGTGCATTAGTATAAAATTATTCTTATAAAAACAGCGTAGCCACTTTAAAATATGCTACACTTCTTCAAAATCTAGGACACTACGTTTTAGCCAAGTTCCCAATTGACTGTGATTCCTCTTTTGCTCAGAATGACTTTATCATTTGGTTTGTGTCATTCTTGGAAACTTTATGTTTTGTTCTGAATGATAATTAGTTTTGGGCTTGTCGTGCCCCCTTATAAGATTACAAGTATCTTGAGGACAGTGACACAATCTCATGTAACGTTCCCTTAGAAAAGGTTTGATTTTAGTGTCTGCCCAGGAAATACTGTGTTGCATTCCTAATTTCACTCACCATCAAATTGCACTGGGCATTAATCAGACTAACTGCTTTGCCCATATAGTTTATAGGCAATCATGTTCTACTTACAACCCATGCTAAGGAGCAGTCTTAGCAATCTAGGTTTTATAATATATAACTTTAATCCTCCAGACATAGCCGATTGTACTAAGGGTAGACACTTGACCTAAAGGCAACCAGTCCAAAGCGTGGCCACAGACATGAGCTGGAATGAAAATTTGATCAATAGGCTATTCACAAGAGAAAAAAAAATCAAAATGGTTATAAACCTATGAAATGGTTGTCAGCTTTATTAATAATCATGAAAATGCAAGCTAAAGCAAAACAGAAGCATGATTTTTTTTACCCATCGGATTCTTTTTAAAAAGAAAGTGACAATATCCCATATTGAAAAGACTAAAGAAAAATGGTCACTTCTATATATCACAGGTGGGAATATAAATGGAGACTATTTGAGGATGGCAATTTGACAGCATCTATCAACCCCATTAACTTTGTGCTTGTCTTTTTTCTATTTTTAAGATTTTATTTATTTGATATGGTCCATATAGACAATGGAATATTATGCCTCCATCAGAAAGGATGAATACCCAACTTTTGTATCAACATGGATGGGACTGGAAGAGATTATGCTGAATGAAATAAGTCAAGCGGAGGGAGTCAATTATCATATGGTCTCACTTATGTGTGGAGCATAAGGAAAAACATGGAGGACATTGTGAGAAGGAAAGGAAGGGTGAATGGGGAGAAATCAGAGGGGGAGATGAACCTTGAGAGACTGTGGAGTGAACAACAAACTGAGGGTTTTGGAGGGGAGCGGGTGGGGGGTTGGGCGAGCCTGGTGGTGGATATTGAGGAGGGCACGTATTGCATGGAGCACTGGGTGTGGTGCACGAACAATGAATCTTGTAACACTGAAAAAATAAAATAAAAGTATTGGGGGGAAGATTTTATTTATTTGAGAGAGAGCATGAGAGAGAGAGATTACAAGCAGGGGGGAGAGGTAGAAGGAGGAGCACTCTCTGCTGAGTAGGGAGCAGGATATGGGACTCAATCCCAGGACCCTGGAATCATGACCTGAGCTGAAGGCAGACACTTAACCAACTGAGCCACCTGGGCGCCCCATTGTGCTTGTCTTTTGATGTGATGATTGTGGTCCAGGAATACAACTTGCAGAAATATCCCCACGTGCACAGACATGAGGCAAGGATGGTCTTAGTAATGTTCATTAGAGAAACATTTAATATATTTTTATCATTAGGAAAGAAGGGTTAAGTAAACTATGTTATATCCATACTGTAGAACATGAGGCAGGGATTCAATAAAGTTAATAAAATCGAATCCAACATCTTTACCATGACCCACAGTCCTACATAATCTGACTGCTATCTCCTCCCACTCTCCACCCCGCTTACCCTGCTTCAAAGGTCATGGGAATTTGCACTTGCTTATTCCTTTACTTGTATTATTCCTTCTCCAGACATTCTCTTGGCTGGTTCATTCTCTCTAGGATCTCTGCTTAAACATCATCTCAGATTTTTTTTCCTGACTGTCTTGGACTTAACTCCTCTATATCTTATCCCCCCTCATTTTTCTTCATAGGATTTACATTAAATTTTGAGCCCCATATTTTTAATATCTATCTCCTTCATGAGAACCAAATCATCTATGGACAAGGAATTTGTTCTACCTTTTGGTTATTGTTGAATCCCCAATGCCTAGAATTATACCTTGTAATGAATAGGTATTAGATTATTTAATTATTTAAAAGGTATGCGGTAGAACTATATACTTTAACATGAAGAGATATTGAAGATATATTGATGCTATTGGAAAATTCAAAGGATGTGGCACTATTTATGTAAAGAACATGTGTGTGTACATATGTGTTTGTGAGTGCGTGTGATACACAAATGCATGTGGATGTCTAGACAAACAGCTAAAATTACACACATCAAATCATTATCTGACAAAGAGAGTGTCTATAAGAGGCAAGAAAAAAGAATTTTCCCATTTTGCTCTTTATGTAACTATATTAATTAAAAATCTCTATGAGAATACATTCGTAGACTTTTCACGAAAGGAAGCAAAAAAGGAAGGGAAATGATTAGTAATAATAAGGAGAAATAACATTTTTCAGCTCTTGTCTCATAACACAATCTTCTGACACTACAGATACAATAGCTCATTTAATCATCATGAGGAGGATATGTTACCATTATTATTATTATTCCCATTAGGAAAAAAGCTCAGGCACAGAAGAATGAAGTAACTTACTCAAGATTTTTCAGCCTCTAAGCGATAATACCAGGGAAGGAAATGAGGAGGGAAGGAAGGAAGGAAGAGAGGGAGATGGGGAGAAAGAGAGGAAGAATGGACTCCTTTATCAGTTGATGGATGAAAGACAAAATCTGGCAAAAGAAAAATGGTCGAGGTTGTTAAGACTTGCTATGAAAACTGCAGGCTATTCAGAAGGGAATGAAAAAGAAGGAAGATGTTCAGCTCTTGTCCTGTGGTGCTCAGCCATTCCAGAGTTCCCAAGATTCCTTGAGCCAGATTGTTCGGCTTTTTCTGCATTTCCACACATGTGTCTTTATGAAAACTTTGTGGTATACAATGACTCAAGTAAGGCTCTGTGCTTTGCCTAAATCACATACATTCCAGATAAGAATGTATGTTCTTGACCTACAGAAAGAGTGCCGTATATCAGAAAACAACTCCCATACTCTTAAAAAAAAGAGAAATATTCAAATGAAACTCAATATTGGACAGCAAAGCACAGACATTTTAGAGATTTTCCAAGAGACCATCAGAATAATCTGTGTGTGTATGTGTATGTGTGATGCGTGTATTTTTATGTGTTGATCTTTCCATCTGTCTTAGGTTTATTTGCTAGGCCATTTATTGTTTTTAATTCTACAGCGTGGTATAATCTGAGTGCATTTAAGGTAAATTATATGAAAAATCATAATAGGAAAGGAAAAGAACAATACAAGAGAAAATGTTATAAAAATAGATATGCCTCACGTTAAGTTAAAATGCTTCTTCCTAATTTTCTTACTCAACACTCAGTGCATCATGATAGCTCACATTATGCACTGCATTTTATTTTCTTTAGAGTTTCTCCATGTGATGAAGGAGAAATCACGGGTAAGCACTGCAGAGATCTCTGGTATTAGGTCTCCTTCTATCTCTTTATCTATTAAAATAATAGTTCACTTATTTATATTAAATAGATATTGAATCATTCTTATAATCCTCCTATCATAAGATTTTATCACTTTAAGGTCTCATTTGGGATTTCAGTGAGGTTGATCTTTGTAATTATAATAATCTCTTAATTAAAAACCCTGTGTTGCATTTACCCATAAATGAACCCTGACCACATTCCCTCAGTCCACCACTGGTGTTAGGTTACAGGGAACGCCACTTTGCTAACAATTTCGAGACTGCCTTGCAGTTTTTCTGCTCCCAGAGCATGAGGTTTATCATTTTCGAATCATGATTAAATCTGAGCATAAATGATTACAAATGCACACATGCCAAAGGTTGGCTTTCACAATTCAAAGCATCTACGTGTAAAGAACTGCTCTTTTAGAGCAAAACTGCAAACAACGAAAAAACAGGTATCATTTCTCATTTGTAGATTTTGTTCCTTCCTCTGAAAGAGACTGAAAGATTAGGTCACTCTGTTCTATGAAAGCATATTCCCTCTTACACTGAGGCAAAGATATGATTTAAGTGTGCTCATCACCAAAGCTATGCCTTTTATGCTGTGAGCTATTGAAACATGAATACGCCACTAATTCTTTGCAACTACTAGACTGCAAATCAAACATGCCACTTACTAAATGACCCTTATTCTTCATTTCTGTTTCTTACTGAAGATCCCTAGCTATTTGTGGGTACTATAAGAAAACATAGAAGGTTTTGAGGAAAATACTTTAACCCACCATTCCCCTCAGGCAGCCTGCACCGTTTGAAGCTCTCAGTGTAATGAAACAAACATCTATTTGAAAGGTGAAAATTTTAGTCAAACAATTTTTATGGGGTGTATATTTTTATTCCTTCCCTAGGACACTAAATAATAGATGCGAATAATTTTTTCTCACTGATTTTGCCCATTGTCATTAGAAACACAAATTCATTAAAAACACAAAGTCATTAAGAAATGAAATGGTCATTAAGGTGATCATTTGTAAAGATAACTCTTCCGGGGTAAAAAAGCAAATTTAGCAGTAATATTTTTAAAAAATTAAGTCAGCCTAACCATAATAATAACAACTCCCATTTACTGGATATTTGTTATGTTCTGACCACTCATCAGAATTTATCACCTCTGGCCGGCTCAGAGCCGATTAGCAGTAAGGAGGTCATTGTGTTTGCCAAACTGAGTTTCAGAATCAGTTTCAGTGGGGGTGGAAGCCCTTTCAGTGGATTGAAGAGGAGTGGGAGAGAAGGAAGTAGAAGCAGCCACCCTGAAAACAAAATTACTCATGAGGGGGAAAAGAGAGATATGGCAGAAGCTGGTTGGAAAGTGGGCTTTAAGAAATGAAGTTTGTTTGTTTGAGACAAGGGAGAAGTGAGCTTATGTAGGTGAAACCTGGCACCGCACTTTGAAAGTACGGAAGACAGATGAAGTAATCTACTGAGCAAGGCAACTGAGGGATCGGAAGGAGGAGGAGGAATTCAGGAGAAGACATCCCTTCTGTGTTCGGATCTTGTCAAACCTTACTGGACATCTGGTCTTAGGTAACCCAGGAGCACCTCCCCCTCAGCATTTCCATCCCCATCCCCAAACTTGTTCTTGTTTTTGCTGCCTCTCTTAACAAATGGCACCATTATCCACCTACCTTCACAAGCCAAAAATTTGGACACAATGCTGGATCATGCATTTTCCTTATCTTCTCAACCCATTGCCAAGTTCTATCCGTTTTATCAATTTAAAAACTGTGTATATGATAGGGCGTCTGGGTGGCTAGGTTGGTTAAGCATCTGACTCTTGATTTCGACTCAGGTTATGATCTCTCCAGGTCCTGGGATTGAGTCCCGCACTGTACTGCCCACTCAGAGGAGACTCTGCTTGTCTCCCTCTCCCTCCCTGTCTCCCTCTCCCTCTGCCCCTCCCCTGCTCTCACTTTCTCTCTCTCTCTCTAAAATAAATAAATAATTTTTTAAAAAAGGTATATGTCATAACTCCTGAGCATCTTTCCCTGAATACCCAAATGCAAGGTAGGTGCCCTGCTTTATCAGTCAGGATCCCATCAGAAAACCAGAAACTACTCTAGGTATCCCAGCGGAGGTGACTTAATACGAGGAATTCGTTCCACAGAGGAGGAAAGCCAACTACCACAGAAAGCCAACTACCACTCCTAGAATTGGTGAAACAACTTAAAGAGATGGTATTACTAGAACCAGTGGTATACTGGTTAATGCTTAACATCCAGCTCTTCCAGGGAATAATGGAAACTGTTTGCCAGTTTCTGTGGCATAGACATCCCACCATGGCTGACTTTAAGCTACCAACTCCTTGCCAAATACAGAGTTGGGAAAAGATATACATATTCAGCCCTGTGAACTGACATACCAGAAACCAGAAGCTGGGCCTGTCAAACAGAATTTCTTTCTTTTATTTTTTTTTTTAAGATTTATTTATGTATTTGAGAGAGAGAGTGAGAGCAAGAGTGAAGGGCAGAGCAGAGGGAGAGGGAGAGGGAGAGGGAGAACCTCAAGTAGACGACCCTCTGAGCATGGAGTCCAGCTGGAGGCTCCATCTCACAACCCTGAGATCAGGACCTGAGCCAAAATCAGCAGTTGGATGCTAACCCACTGAGCAACCCAGGTACCCCCAGAATTTCAAGCTACACAGGAGAAGCAAGGTATTTCCAAAGATGCTGCCTAAGTGGGGCGAGGGGATAAATATCTTGGCTTCTTTAATTCTGCCACCTCCCATTCTCTCTTCAGTGCCCTTCTTTGGCCAACCCCAGCCAAAATCCAGCTAAACCTGGGAAATGCAGCCCAGAAGTTCAGATCTCCTCAGATATAGGGCGGAGCTGAGAAGGGCAAGGGATGGATCCAAGAACATTTGAACAAGAAACTCCCGGAGCACTTCTACCCCATTTATAACTGGTCTCCAAGCACTGTGAGGACAGGGACCACCTCACAGCTCAGAGTCTGGAGTTCCACGAGAATCAGCTGTTTTACAGAATAAATGAATGCTTTATCAGCAAATGTAATATCTGCATTTAAAAAGCAGAATATCTGTGTCTCTTTGTGCATATAGTGACTTACTGTCAAATCACCACATTTACTGATATGGTAGAACTAGAACTTGGCAAAATAGCATAGAAAGGTATCGTACCCCTTGACTTCCTAAAATCCTCATTAGGCCTCAGCCCTCTGAGCTGTCTCGTACAGCTTGCTGGAAAACTGAAAGCTTTTGTCTGATCTCATGACTGCTGTCATTTAAAAATCTCCAAATTGTTTATAAATCTGGGTTTTTACAATTACCATTAACCTAGCACATCCTGCAAGTTTCCCACTCCACCTAATGTCAGCTCGTCCTCCAGCAACTCCAAAGCCCTTACTTAAATTCTCCATCTGTTATTGCTAGTTCCCACCAAAGGGTGGGCTGCTTCCATTTCCACCAGTCCTCCATCTGGTCCAACTTCAATTACTATCTGCCTTCAAGAGAGTCAAATATATTTCATTTGAAGGACTCCCTGTAGTCAAATTTTCCTGTGGCTCTTACCCCAGTAATGCTTCTGCTTCATGCGGCTGCCTTTTATCAAATATATAGATAGAAAGATTTCTAAGTCTTGTCAAAGATAAACAAAACTGGACACTAGTTAAAATGGGAAGGATGGGGTGCTTGGGTGGCTCAGTGGGTTAAAGCCTCTGCCTTCAGCTCAGGTCATGATCTCAGGGTCCTGGGATCGAACCCCGCATCAGGCTTTCTGCTCAACATGGAACCTGCTTCCCCCTCTCTCTCTGCCTACTTGTGATCTCTCTCTCTCTCTCTGTGTCAAATAAATAAATAAAATCTTAAAAAAATAAAATGGGAAGGATGGATGTAATCAGTATCATACTGGGGGTGCAGTATATCACTATATTCAAAAGGGTAGAGAGCCCAGCATGAATTGAACTCCACTTCTATTTGTACTGAAGTGACTATTTTAAAGGGAGAATGAAGGAATAGGAAGGGGGAGGGGTAGCACAGTGAGCAGGGGCTCAGTGGAATGAGGGAAGTGAAAAATTACAAAAAAGCAGGAAGGTGAGGTTAGTATGAGAAGGTCATTAAATCAGAGAATTAGGTCCCTTTTCCTTACCTACACCATGAACTGTCTAAGAGCAGGGACTAGGTGTGTTTTCCCGCTGAACTATTCCTGTGAATGTGTCCATTTTTCTCCACATTCAGGAGTCAACCAGGGGTGGACCAAGTGATGGGTGAGGTCTTCCTCAGGCGGAGGCAAAAAAGGTGTGTATTTTCTCTATAGAGACTTTGAAAATACATGCTTTTTATTATTATCACGTGCTGGCAATTCTCAACAATGTCAGTGATAAAAATACTCCTACTCCCTGAAATTTTTGTTGACCTAAATTCTAAATAACTGCTCCGGCTAATGTTAAGTTTTGCTAATGTATATGTAGGCTTCACATTAGCAGAGTTTTATCACCTATTCTTCAATAAATATTATATTTTTAAAGGAAAGTTAAGTTGGAGAATTTCCACTTGTATAGTTGGCTTTTAGTACTTGGAGACTCAGCCCATGCTTTCATTTTAAAATAACTTTGTAATGGTTCAGAAACCATTTGAACTCACTTTGGGTGCTGCATATAGCTTTCATTTTTTTTCACTCAAGCAGCAGTTTCAAAATGTACAACGACCGTACAGCGATCATAAAGACGAAGAGAGAGAACTTGAGTTACTTCAAGTAACTCAAGTTATTTGTGTTAAAAACATTAAATAGGGAAGCAGAGTGTGAACCATGAGGTACAGAATTCCATTTGCTAAGTACAAATTTAAATTCATATGTACTGAACAGTGTCTTTAAAATTGAAATATATTATTCTTTAATTAGTAATAGTTTTTTAAAAAGACTTTACTTATTTATTTGAGAGAGCCTACACAAGTGGGGCGGGGGTTGAGGGGAGGAGGAGAGGGAGAAGCAGACTTATCACTGAGCAGGGAGCCTGACTCGAGGCTTAATCCCAGGACTGGAAGATCATGACCTGAGCCCAAGGCAGATGCTTAACCAATTGAGCCACCCAGGCACCCAAGTAACAGTTTTTAAAATAAAAATTGAATGAAGAAAAAAAACGCTCGGTTAGAATGATGACTGAATTGTTGCTTAAATGTTGGTTTTAATAAAATTCACTTACCAGTTATCAGAAGATCATTTATGTGAGATTATAGTAGAACTATAACTGGTGAATGAACTTCAAACTGTTGAATAAATAGAAAAACAATTGAGTGAATAGCAGTGTGTTTATCCGTTTGGGTACTGCATGTGTGTTTTAACTCTCAATTCTTTTTAATTGGCGTGAGACAAAGTTTCAGCGAAAGACATTTTTTATTGTCTGTATTTCTTTGCTAGCCATTAGCATTATAAACTGTTGGTTTCATTTGATTCTTTCCAAAAGTAGATTTGTTACAAGAGGAGGAAATCAAAAAATGGAGACACCGGACACATGCGTGACTCGGCGTTATCTACCCACTCAGATCATGATCCTGGTCTCCCGGGATCGTGCTTCGCATAGGGCTCCTCACTGGGGAGGAGGAGGGTAAGCCTGCTTCTCCCTCTCCCACTCCCCCTGCTTGTGTTCCCTCTCTCGCTGTCTCTCTCTCTCTGTCAAATAAATAAATAAAATCTTAAAAAAAAAATGGACACACTCAGGTATTAAATGCACTAGAATGCCCCTGCTGCCAGCCAGCCCGATCCCCCCCTGTGCTCTCCCACAGCACCTGCCTGCTTCCTGGACTCCTTTTCCCACTCAGGCACCCTTATCACCTATCTCCCATTCCGCAGTCAGTGTGACCTTTTCAAAATACAGAGCTGATCATACCCACTCCCTTCTCTTTAAATCCATCCATGGCTTTGAAATGTTCTTAGAGTAAAGACACATCTCCTTGTCATGGCCCCCTGCAGCCCTGTCCTTCCTTGTCTCCCCTCAGGTTCCTGGGGCTCTCTCCCCTCCAGTCACACCAGTTCCTCTCTAAGTCTGTTCTACTTCTACATTCCCTCTCCCTCTTCAGATATTGTTCACTTTGCCAAAAAGGCTAGCTCCCCTGTTTTGTTTTTGTTTTGTTTTGTTTTGTTTTTCTAGTGCATTCTTACTCATCCTTCAGAGTTTTATTCAGTGTTAGCTCTTCCTTTGAAGAGCCTTCTCCTGGTCCCCTGTGGCTGAATGAAAACACAATTATAGCCTCAAACAGTGTCTTGTATCCCTCCTCCCAGCCCCGTCAGAGTTGCAGTTCTACTGGTGTTGGATGCCTATTGATTAATGTTTGTTCTGTTAGACTCTGCTGTTTGCTCATCATAATATGTCTACAGCCTGGCTGGCATTGTGCCTTGCACATGAGACACAGGAAGAGAGAGAGAGAGAATGGAATTGGAAAACTCAGGGAGAGAGGAACAAAGAAAAGTGTAAGAAAGCATTAAAAAAAAAAAAGCCTACACAATTAGACACAATGTTAACTGTCAGATGTTACCATGGTATGAGATCCTTTGAAACTTGAAACTTTTACTGTAAATTTTCCACAAAGTACTTAGGAAAGATTAATTCACTCTTAGTATTTATTTAGTATGATGTCTCATATGAATCTCTTCTCCAACAATTACCTTGTAAGGTCCTCATCTTCTAAAGATATGGTCCAAAAAATGCAAGAAAACACCAAAACTAAGTAAATTAACAAACACTAAAAAGTGTATTTTCAAATTATATCACAGATAAAGTATTAATTTCCCTAATATAGAGGACCTTTTGGGGCGCATGGGTGACTTGGTTGGTTAAGTATCCAACTCTTGATCTCCTCTCAGATCTTGATCTCAGGGTTGTGAGTTCAAGAACAGCATTGGGCTCCACACTGGGCATGGAGCATACTTAAAAACCTTTTGAAAAACAATAAAAAAGAAAAGAAGGAATAACTTCCCTTTTATCTAACTTCCATAGATAAGCAGACAAAAGATATGAAGAAAGAATTCACAAATAAACACAAAAACTTGCTCAGTCTTGCTCACAATAAGAGAATGCAACTAAAACTGCATGGATGAGATTGACAGAAATCCAGAAGCTCGAAAGCATACTCTGTTGGGGTGGCTATGGGGAAACAGGCTCTCATATTTTGCTGGTGAGAAGGCTCCACAAGGATACAGACCTTATGAAGGGGAACTGGGAATAACCAGCAACATTATATATGTATTAATCTTTCGATCACCTCCCAATAAAAATGTCCAGAAATCTACTTCAAAGATACTCTGGGGAAGATGTATATGAGTGAATGAACAAAAGGTTCATGGGGTTCCATTTTATTCCTCTCTACCTTTGTGATTATTTGTAAATACCCATAATAAAAAGACTTTAACAATTAGTATCTACTGATGCTTTCTTTTGACTGTGGTATTCTGATGTCTCTGCTTGGATTTCCCCCAAAACACAGCCTAAGATAAAAGCTACTGCATGAGTGAATAATTTAGAAATGATGGAGAGGTAGGGTAAAGAGGGAAGAAGGGAAAGTCCCTGCAAAATGTGTTTTTGAGTTGGCCAACACAAGAGGTTGCTCAAATGGAGGGACTTTCTGAGAAGCCTAATGAACTTCAGAAGCAGACCCCCTCAGTCTCAGTGAGACCTCAAGGCAAGAGGTGAGCAATAGCAGCCCCATAGTACCTCAGTCCATATCCTGTGAGGTGACCCCTGTGAGAAGTCAAGCCTACACAGAACTTGTTCCCACATCTGTGACTGGACAAGGAGAATTCAACACAGTGCACCAGAGGGGACTGCTACCCTGAAAAGGGATTATTCACCCTTCTAGGTGCATTTTAGGACTTTCCTTTGATTTCTTCTGAGTGAATAACGACTTTTAGGAATTTTCATAATCAGCAGCCCAAACACCAAAGAGATCATTTTATTATTATCCACATTACCAAGATAAGCAGCTTCCTCAGGAAAGAAAAACATGTATCCATTAAAGTTAGAAAAGTATACTGTAGATGTGAAGGTTCAAATATGTACCCACCTCTAACAGTAAACCAGTTGTAAATGGTTCTTAGTGAAGCGGGCAGAAATATTTAGCATATCAAATATGTTAATGGTGTGGGAGAAGTATCTTAAATATATATAATATATAACATAATATAATAAATATTATATATATATATATATATATACACATATTGGATTTGAAAGATTGATAATAAAAAGAGAGGGAAAGTAAGCTGGCATATCATTTGCTCCATAAGCAGTTATTGAGGTGGTGATAGAACAGCCAAATGCTCATTCTGAAATGCTGATTATTTCTCTGTGCCAGACAGAAGTGGGAATCAAAATGATTTACTCTAAGAACTTTGACTGTTTTGCTGTGAAATCATTTACACACCGTTAAATGATTTGAATACCCACAAAAAAAGTCTGTAAGTCCCCCAAAACATCTTTCTTTGCATTTCCCTGCCTTTCCTCCACCAAAACCAGCTATTACATGAAATAGTGAGTCTGGAGTTCAGAAGCAGATAACATTTCCATTGGCTTCAATCATGTGGACTGGTGAAAAGGTTGCCGTCTTCTCAAAATGGTCTTCCCATCAGTATTAGTTTCCAACTTTCCAACTGTTGTTGTAACACATGACTCCAACCTTTGTGGTTTCAAACAACAGAAATTTGCTTTCTCACTGTTCTGGAAGCCAAAAGTCCAAAATCGAGCTGGCAGCGAGAATCTACTCCTTGTCTCTTCTAGCTCCTGGTAGCTGCTGACATCCCTTGGTGTTCCTTGGCCTGTGGGTTGTACTGTTGCAATGTCTGCCTCTGTCGTCACACTGCCTTCAACTCTCCCTCTACTTCTTTCTTCTGAGGACACCTGTGAGGGCATTCAGGGCCCACAAGGAGAACCCAGGGTTATCTCTTCATCCCAAAATCCTTAACTTATTTACATCTGCAAAGATTCTTTTTTTTCCAAATAAATAACTCCTCCAAGTTCCAGGGATTAGAACTTGCTATCTCTGAGGCCACCATTCAGTTCCTGATATACCAGCCGTGAGTTAACCCACTGAAATTCTAATTTCTGACTTATTGCTACTGTAGAAGAACAGTTGAAAAGGAAATTAAGATGCTCTCATACTTATCCATATACCCACCCTAAGATTAGCCAAAGCTTTGTTTCTAAGGTCAGCATGCTTCTTCAGCAAAGGGCCAGATGGCAAATATTTAATATGGTTTCTGTCAGAACTACTTAACTCTGCCACTATAGTGAGAAAGCAGCCATAAACAATACGTAAATGAATGTGTTCCAATAAAACTTTATTTTCAAATACAGGAAATAGGCCAGATTAGACCTATAGAATAAGGTTTGCTGACTCTTATAATAAAGCCCAGGCTTTTCTTGGGGAAAATGAAAATATTTGTGTATTTCAGGGTTTGTAAGGGTGGATATTCTGGAGTTGTGATAGAAGGAAGGTAAACTGTCAGAAATATGGATATGGAGTGAGGCGTCCCAAGTCTAAGGGAAAGGGCTGTGGCAGCTCCAAGAGTAGATCAGTTTCCTACTGCTACTGTAACAAATTACCACAAACTTATGGTTTAAAACAACACAAATATATTATCTCATAATTTTGTAAGTTAAAAGTGCAACAGAGATCTCAGTGGGACCAGAAGCCCGAAGTCCAAAATCAAGATGTCTGCAGTGCTCTTTGTAAAGGCTCTAGAGGAAAGTCTATTTCCTGGTCTTCACCAGCTTCCAGAGGCTGCCCACATTCCTGGGCTCCTGGTCCTCTTCCTCCATCTTCAAGGCCAATAGTGGCAGGTTCAGTCCTTCTCGCATTGCTACACTTCAACCTTTTTTTCTGCTAAACTCTTAAACATTCAAAGACCCTTATTATTACATTGGTCCCACTCAGATAATCTGGGAAAATATCCTTATGTTGAGTCAGTTTATAAACAACCTTAATTGTTTCAGTAACTTTAGTTCCCCTTTTCCATATAATGAAACATATTCACAAGTTCTGGAGCTAGGATGTAACATTTCGGGGAGACCATTATTCTGCCTACTACAAGGAACACACAGGACCTGTATTCTGCTCCAAGCAGAGATCAGCAGGTGGTGGAACTTCCGAAGGGCAATGAAGATAGGGCTCCAAAGAGGCTGAAAACAAAACACCCTGACCTTGAGAACAGCTATGAGTTTCTTGTGGCAAAGAGAACCATCTGAAAGATGTCTCTGGACCTCAACAAGAGAAGCTCTGCAGGTCTCAACAGATTTGGCCAACAATAAAATGAACAAGAAAACAATGGTGGCCATCATGAACTAAAGACCAGGGACCTCCCCCATTTTCATCCAATTAATCACACCCCAGCTTCTTAGATGAAAGTAAAGGTAGGGGCCCAATAGTGACTGATACTAGATGTCCCACCAGTCAGATAACTAAGAACTCAGAGACAGGTTAAATATGATTTAGAAAAAATAAAAGAATATGACAACCCCATTATCCCTGGGGTAACACAGAACTTATTCATATTCACTACATAATTTTTCGAAGTATAAGTGTTAGACAAGTATGTTTTCTTTCTGTCCTCTTTTGCTCTGCTAATATTATAACCCTGCTAACCAAAAGCCTTTGATGTTTCAGCAATTCTGGACTGGCATTAAGATTCCCTCCCCCACACCACCACCACACCAAGATCTGATCCAATCCTACTTTTGTAAATTCAGACCAGATATTAACTTTTACATAGTGATGATTTTCCAACCTACTTACAATATTTTTCCTATTAGTGAGTATTTTCCATAGTGCTTTCTGCCTTGAAAGGCTTTTTCCACCCCATCTTTGCACCTCTAAATCCTACTTATATTCAAGGTCATTTATAAATCCTGCTTTCAATCATAAATCCTTCTTTGATCTTCCCAACTGAATTATTGGAGAACGCCAATTCTATTTATTTCGCCCTTCAACTATTACAGTCTCCTACCAGTGTATCAGTCAGATGCCATCAGAAAATGGAAACTGCAGTATTTCCAGAAAAATAATTTAGTATAGAATTAGTGTAGAGGCTAGTTATACAGGTATTTGAGGATTGAAAGAACAATAAAGAACACTGAAAATTACCCAGAGATAATAAGCAACTACCTACCCATAGAGCTGGAAGAATAAAAAGGAAGAGGTTAGATTACTAGAATTTAGGATCTCAGAGTGGGGGCCTTGCAGAATTGGGACTCAAACCTCTAAGGAGTCCCAGTCCCTGGCTGCTGTTGGTTATTACACAGAGGAGGAATTAACTAGTTTTGTTCAAAGAGCTAGCACTTGAAATCAACTGTCATTCTTAAGACAAACTGCTCCCACAGGGGTGAAATGTCACTGCCAAGGTGATGCCAGTAGGAATAACAAACAGGAATAATGAAGCCCCTCCCCCCTTCTTGTGTTCATGTCACTCCAGCATTTCTTGGCAGGACCTAACAGGAAATGAGTTGGCAAAGGAGTCCAGAAAACACAGTTTGCTGGGTCTTAGCCCCAGAATGGTAAGGCAATACATAAAGGTGGAATTGAAATCAGACTGGGCAGGCATTCTGGAAGACCAATGAAGGAAATGCTTTGAGGTAGCAGTTCTTTTAGCACCTTTAAGTTGTAACATATAAAAGTTGACCATGTGGCCACCACATACGGCTGGTCCAAGTCCCAGTATAACTCTTACTTTCCACCAACAAGCTTCTTTTGACAATTAAACATTTCCATTGACTGCACCAAGAGGATCTACAGACATCAAAACCAAAAATCTTATAATCCACCAGTTTCTTCCTCTTTACCATGTAATACTCGTCCACAACCATATCCTCCTACTCACTATCTTCTGAATGTCTTTATCTCCATTCTCCCCACTGCCGTCACTCATTCCCAGTCCCTTTATATTTGGTTGGCTACAAATTAATCAGTTGGTCTCACTTCTTCCAATCTCTACAATCTTTGTTGAGCAAGTACTATGTAAAACAACATGGTAGTCACAGAAATCAGTATGTTGGAGAGATACTGCTAAAATATACATACACACACACACACACATATTTAAATAATACAAGTCATGGTATAATACTCCCAGTGGATATTTTGGCAATCATAAACTAGAGAAAACAATGAGACAAGAGGTATCAAAGCCAGACAAGAGATAAAAATTGAGGAATTATACAAATTGCTTAGACCAAAAGGCCAGGAAAAAACAAGGGAAGAGAGCACTGCAGATTGAAAGACAACATAAGGAAGAATGAGAGACAAAAATGATGAGATTAACTTTTGAGATAGGACTAATCATCCCTCAGGATGCATCTGGGAGGTAGCAAAAGGTCCTTACCAGGATAGCAGCTGCTTTGGAGATGGATACAAATGAGCTGATGAAGACCCACGTCCAAGCTACTCTGGAGATACCAGTAAATATAAGTATAATAGCCATTTCAGAGTCTAGCCATTGTTTTGCATACTCATCCTGCCTCTGAGATCACACACTGATGGCATTGCCTTCCCAGTGTTCAAACAATTTTGTTGACTTTTATTTACTCCAGTTTGCTTTGCAATTCATTAAAACACTAAGGACTTCTATATCAACTTTGCTGATGTCATATCTTTTCTTATTTTGTACAGGATTTTTCTTTTTTAAAATAAAGTGATCACCTGAGTCTCAGTCAAGATACTTTTGTCAGTAAGGAAGGGAAGACATAAAGGATGGCTGGCACAAATAGGGAAGACACACTCTGCATAACAAGAGGACATAAGGAGGCATTTACATATTTAGTTCTTTCCAGTCCTGAACTACATCACCAAGACTGGGTGGGCTTCTCTAGTAATGACACTGAATGACTGCAACAACTCCAAGCAGCCCAATTTAAGCACAATGTTTAAAGCCCAGAAGAGCAATGAGGACACCTCCCTTCCACGTGTCTCCTTTTAAAACAGAGAAACATTTTCAGCCATTCCCCAGACAAGACTTTCCCCTCACGTCTCTTAGGCCAAAATGATGTCATGTGCCCATCCTTAAAGGAATCCTTTAAAAGTGAATGGAACATCTGGGATAAGTTTAAAGTAATCAGGACTCAACCCTTGGGGTACGAGAAAGTTTCACTCACTCTTGAAGCCAAAAACCACCCAATCCTTGAAAAACATCAGGGTTCTGTCACCGCAGAGCAGGAGTTGAAGAGGGCTGGAAGGTTGCTTTTGAGGAAGAAATAATAGTCCTCACTCTGTCTTCCCTCCTTAATTATAGTTGTTTTACCCCTTCCAAGCTTTCTTTTTTTAACTTTCCAAATTTGACTTTATTTTCCTGATAGAACAAGGTATTTTTTTTCAGATTTGATTTATTTTTTGAGACAGAGAGAAGATCACAAGTGAGGGGAGGGGCAGAGCAAGAGAGAGAGAAGCAAACTCCCCGATGAGCAGGGAGCCCGATGTGGGGCTTGATCCGAAGACCCTGGGATCATGACCTGAGCCAAAGGCAGATGCTTAACCAACTGAGCCACCCAGGTGTCCCACATCCAATGTATTTTTAAAAAGTTGATTATATACATAAAAGTGAGTGTTGATTTGCTCTCATCTGTCTTCCTTAAATAATCTGCCCCACATACCAAATTCACCCTTCATTATTCTTCCTCTTCAAGTACCCTGAACGTGGTACCGTCCTTCGCGTATTTCACATGCATGGGCTTCTTATATTAGAGGTTCAATGACCTCACATGCTCTCCATAGATCTGCTTCACTCCTTTACATACATGGCCATTCATGATTACAGCTCATGCCATCTTTCTCACACATCCTGTAACATCTGAGCTTACCAGAAACCCTTCTATATCACTACCCCGATTCCTCTAGGGGTATCTTTTTCCCTGACACTTTTGAGAAAGTTCTGTCAAAATTTTTTTGACAGAACTTTTGTGGTTCTTTTGTGGTTCTGCTCTCTCCAGCCATCTTCCCTTTCAAATGTCTATATGGAATTATTAAATGTTTTCTCTGAACTTCCTTAGGACCGTTTTTCAAAAGTTCGTGTTATAGGACTATCTTCTTTATTTCTTAGCTTTCAGATACATGCAATAGAACAGTCTCATTCTTCCAAAATTATGCTTATTTCCACAAGAAGCTTAAGTAAAAGAGAAAGTACCTGAACTGAGTTAAAATTTTGGCTTTTCCACTTTAGTGGTTAAAGAAATGGTTTAACGTCCCCCAGGTCTGATTTCACATATATAAAGTTGTGATACAAATATCTGCTTCATAAACTGTGAAATTAAATGGTGTGTGTGTGTGTGTGTGTGTGTGTGTGTGTGTGTGTGTGTTTACTACCTCACTCTCTTTTTTTTCCGAGCATGTTAGGGTTTGAAATGTCAAAATGTGAAGTTCTTCAAAACTACCATAAAAAATGGGAGTTACAAATTCCATTGGCCTTAATGATCCAACTTGTCACTGTCCTCTCTGCAGCCTGTACCACTTCAAGCTACCATGAAGCCCACTCAAGTAGTTCAAAGAGTGCTTGTGTGACAAAGTCCACATTGGCCACATTCTCTCAGGACCTTGGAAAGGTCAGACTGTCCAGAGGCCAGGCCCCTCTACAGGCATGGAAACATCTTTGAGAATTGCAATAGTTGATTTGTGGCCCTGCTCGGCTTTTCCCTGTGTCATTTCAAGTGAACAGTCTATTATACCATTTAGTGTTTTGTTTTGTTTTGTTTTTCTTGATTTTTTCCTTTCCCGAGAAGAGAGATCCCTCTAGTGGTTCGAGTGAGTCTCGATTTTTCAGTGAGCAAAGGAGAACAGGGAGAGAGAGCCTGTTTAATTCCTATGAGCTGTGGAGTTGATGAGCTGGGAGGTGAGGGGTGAGCAGCAAAAGGCAGACAAGTCAGCTGCAAAGAAGCAAACCCTGATGGGATCCCTTTCTTTGTTATGCGGGCAGCAATCAAGGAATTTTGTAGACCTATAGAGCCCCATTAGATTCTTGCCACTGATCTATCAGGATCTTTCTGATTATCATTTATTATTTATTATGGCTTCCTCAATCCCATTTCAGCTCATCTTCTTCCTATATGCCTTGTTTGGGGAATAGGGAATTCCTTTCCTGTAACTGCCAAGTCCGCATACAGCATCCTGCCCATAATTCTAGATGGAAGTAATTGAGGACTAAGAGTTGGTTATCATTCCTATGTCTGTATTCAAAGAAATAGCCAAGAAAATCCATGTGCATTTCCAGTTGTGTGACTTTCAGTTTATTAGGATGAGAGGAAAGGGTGATGGGGTCATTTTCTCTCCCTTCAATTCTGATGAAACAGCTGAAGAGATTTAAAAAATCATTCTGCAGAGTCAAAACCAATTAAAAGAGGAATGCCAGCAACCCGCAATGATGCACATTTAAAAAAAAAAATGGTGCCCGAGATTTAATTGGATAAATAAAATCAGCTCATATTTGAATACTATTTGAACCCATTATTCCACTGCCGACATTTTGGCAAAGCTGTTGCCATATTTGGTATTCCATCTTCAAATGGTCACTTGGTTTAGGCCAAGCAAGCACTTCTGTCTCCTGCAAGTATACATCCTCTTCACAGTGGCCATGGGGGAAGACCTTAAGAATGAATGACAGAGCCACAGTTCTGATCTGCTGTTTACCAAAGTGACCCTGGCAAAGAGAAGAGAAAAATCTCTTGTGTCCATGGGACCTTTGTGTAACAACAGAGCTGCCTCAAGTGTCCCAGATAAAGAGACTAAGCATTGTTCATGCAAATGATCACTTATCTAAAAACTACCATCATCGGTTACAAAGCATTGTTTGGATGCTGTGGCAATAAATCATCTTTGTGAGTTAATGTGTTGAAACATACATTGTCCTTCAATATAAGCAATCAACGGCAATGTTGTTTTTTTGTTCTACTTCAGACTCCTGGTCCCTGGGAAATTCAGAGAGCAAAATGTGTCAATGTCACAGTGTGTGTTTCAGAAATTCCCATTTCTTCTTCTTCAGTTCATGTTGAATGAATAAAAGGCAGTCGGTAAATGGACAAGGCAAAACAGAAACAAAGAAATAAACTGGCTTAATTTCCAACCCGGGTAACCTATGATTACATTAGTTTGAGGATGGTTATGAAGCCACAAAACCACTACAAGATATTCTTTTTTCTTTTTATTTTAAAATATTTTTTTATTAAAATATAATATATTATCTGCCCCAGGGTACATGTCTGTGAATCATCAGGCTTACACATTTCACAGCACTTACCATAGAACATAACTTCCCCAGTGTCCATAACCCAGCTACCCTATCCCTACCACCCCTACCCCCCAGCCACCCTCAGTTTGTTTCGTGAGTTTAGGAGTCCCTTATGGTTTGTCTCCTTCCAGATCCTATCTTGTTTCATTTCCTTTCCCCACTCCCCCAGGAACCCCCACCCTGCCTCTCAAATTCTTCATATCAGAGAGATCATACGATAATTGTCTTCTCTGACTGACTGATTTCACTTAGCATAATACCCTCTAGTTCCATCCACGTCTTTGCAAATGACAAGATTTCATTTCTCTTGATGGTTGCATAGTATTCCATTGTATATATATACTACAGGATATTCTTTGTCCAAATTTTATATTTTACCTACATTACAAATTAATCCCAAGGATGCCTGGGTGGCTCAGTTGGTTAAGCATCTGCCTTTGGCTGAAATCATCATCTCTGGGTCCTGGGATTGAGTCCCTTATTAGGCTCTCTGCTCAGCAGGGAGTCTGTTTCTCCCTCTCCCTCTGCCTCTTCCCTCCACTTGTGCTCTTTCTCTCTCTCTCTGACAATAAAATAAATAAAATCTTTAAAAAAAAAATGAATCCTATATCCCACCCTCATGATTCAACCTTCTTTTTTGAAGCATTGTTATCTGATACATTTGTTTCATCCCCATTATTTTAATCATAAAATATCCACCTCATAATAAAATATTCAATATCCTCAAAGTCCACAGGGGAAAACTGACACATGAGGTTCCCAAACAAGATGCTGGATGGGTTCTATGAGTCCTCTCCATTCTAGGGGAAGGATGGTGATACTATGATGAGGTTACAAGCTTTAGTATCATTTATTTAACAAACAATATTGAGTACCCACGTGATTCATACTGTGTCAACTTAGCCAAGGTGGAACCCCATTTCCCAGAATTCTCCTCACTGTATAATTTCAAGTTAGTGTGAACTACAAGTGACATTTGGATAATACCTGAGAGATGGAAGTGAAACAGTAGCCTTTTTTTTTTTAATACTTGGAAGATCTGTGTAAGTTCTCTACTAGGCACTACTGAAACTCACACCCACTGTCCAGGTGCTGGCTCACCTTGAAGGTGTGGGGAAAATCCCAGTCTGCCCCTCTTCCTGTTCACATCAGCTATCCCTTTCCATTTCCCCTACTCCCGGGATGGGTGAATGTATAATTCTGTTCACAAAGTGCTCAAGTTTCCATTACAGACCAACCCCCCCATCATCAAAATTGGGGTCTGACACAGTTTCGAGTCCATTCAACCTCGAACTCATGGGTTCCATGGTGTCCTTGCTCTTTACAACTTCACCTCCATCTTTTCTTCCCAGGTGCCTGCCTTTTAAATTCCTACATAAAGACAACAGACTTTGATAGCCTATTTAATCAGCTCCCACAATTCCATAAGGTCAACTCCCTATAATAAACTCCTTATTTTACATCACTCCTAGTGGTTCTGTTCCTCTGACTGAACCCTGATATTACAGTGCTTACTGGGAACATACCACTATGACTGGTAATAGGAGATTTTAAAAATGAGTAAGTCAATCTAGTAAAGAAGACTATTAGTTTTCTAGAGCTTTTATAATAAAAGATTGCAGGCTAAGTGGCTTAAACAACAGAAACTTATTTTATTACAGTTCTGGAGGCTAGAAGTCCAAGTTCAAGGTGTCAGCAGGCTGTTTCTCCTAAAGTCTCTCTCCTTGGCTTGTACATGACCTGCCTTCTTGCTGTGTCTTCATCTGGTCTTTCCCCTGTGCATGTGCATCTCTGGGATCTCTTCCTCTCATAGGACAACAGTCCTATCAATAGGCCCTCACTCTTATGATCTCATTAACCTTAATTACCTCTTGAAAGGTCCTATTTCCAAATACAGTCACAATGAGGGCTAGGGTTTCCATAGATGAATTTGGTAGAACACAATTCAGTTAATAACAAAGAAATAAGTACATGAAATTGTTACTGCATGTGAAGAATGTTAGGTGGAATTCTAGAATGCCATGGAAGGCCACAAGATAGAGCACAGTGTGGGACCGTGGGTCCAGAGATAGGATGATTAGATAATGTTTCACCCAAAATGGGACATTTAGGAAGATGGAAGTGTGTCCTAAAGACAAATAGACACTGATTGATCTTCATCAGGATTACTCTAAAACTGTCCTCATAAACCAGGAGCCATAGACACTCTGTTCAGAGAAGACCTCATAGTGGAAATAACATCTAAGGCAGGACCTACAGAAGAGTAGAAGTCAAGGAGATGAAGAGGAGCAGATGAGGCATGTACTCCAAGTGCTCGGGCAGAGAGAACGTAATGAGCAAAAGGGGATCTCTCTTTTTCCCTGTGGGCGAAAGAATCTTGTTTTAAAGACCAAAGTAACAGCTTTGGGAAACAATAAGCAATTCCATCTATAAAACAGAAATATGGAGATCTGCCCAAAAAAACACCAGAAATCAAACAGGATAGATAGACAAAGAACCTACAGTCAAGTGGGGATCGGGGGTGTCTGAGTGTGGCAGAGCTCTCAGGTATCGGGGAGGAGAAGTCGGCGGCAGAGAAGGAGGCACACAGTGCGCCATTAGCTTGGGCTTACCTTAGACCGTGATCTGAGGCACAGCCGGGCTATGGCTCTTCTAGCAGGGACCTCACAAAAGGCAGCTCTGGAGAGACCCCCTCCTTCCTCCTCCAGGAGGAGCAATGCAGGAGTGTGCAGCAGGAATCTGCTGGGTTTGGAGACTCCAGACGGGGATGCACCAGAGATAGAGGTGCTCTGCCATAGGCGGCTGAGCTCACAGCTTGGGCGGAGACCAGGGAAGCAGGAGTGATTGACTCCCTTCCTCTGAGGGCACAATGAGGTCTGGGGCCCCGAGCACTCAGCTCCTCCAGCCTGAGACTGGGAGGCCGCCATTTGCATTCCCGGCATCCAGGGTGATACAGAAAGTGCTCAGGGAACAAAGACTCCCGAGAGCAAACCTGAGCAAATTGCTTGGCCCATCCCCTGGCAAAGGCAGAGCAATTCTGCCTCAGGCAAAGACATTTCAGAATCAAGGCAATGGCCCCTCCCCCAGAAGATCAGTGAGAATATCCAGCCAAGACCAAGTTCATCAATCAGTGAAAAATGTGGAATTACAGAGTATTTTTCTCTCTCACTCATCTATTCTTATCTCGAGAAAATGACAAGGCAGAAAAACTCACCACAAAAAAAGAACAAGAGACAGTACCAACGGCTAGTGATCCAATTAATATGGACATTAGTGATATGTCAGAAATAGAGTTCAAAATGACAGTTATCAAGGTGCTAGCTGGGCTTGAAAAAAGCATGGAAGATATTAAAGAATCCCTTTCTGGAAAAATAAAATCCCTTTCTGGAGAAATAAAAGAACTAAAATCTAATCAAGTAGAAATAAAAAAAGCTATTAATGAGGTTCAATCAAAAATTCTCTTACTGCTAGAACAAATGAGGCAGAAGAAAGAATTAGTGATATAGAAGACCAAATGACAGAGAATAAAGAAGATGATAAAAAGAGAGACAAACAACTGTTGGACCACAAGGGAAGAATTTCAAAGATAAGCAATACCACAAGACGCAGTGATATTAGATTAATTGGGATCCCAGAAGAAGAAGAAAGATAGAAAGGGGCAGAAGGTATATTGGAGCAAATTATTGTAGAGAATTTCCCTAATCTGGTGAAGGTAACAAGCCTTAAAATCCAGGAGGCATAGAGAACCCCCCTCAAAATCAATAAAAATAGGTCTACACCCTGTCATCTAAGAGTAAAACTTACAAGTCTTAGTGACAAAGAGAAAATCCTGAGAGCAGCTTGGGACAAGAAGTATGTAACATACAGAGGCAGAAACGTTAGATTGGCAGTAGACCTATCCACAGAGACCTGGCAGGCCAGAAAGGACTGGCATGATATATTCGGAGCACTAAATCAGAAAAATATGCAGCCAAGAATACTATATTCAGCTAGGCTGTGACAAAATAGATGGAGAGATAAAAGGCTTCCAGGACAAACAAAAACTAAAGGAATTTGCAAACACCAAATCAGCCCTACAGGAAATATTGAAAGGGGTCCTCAAAGCGAAGAGAGAGCCTAAAAGGAACATAGATCAGAAAGGAAGAGAGACAATATACAATTAACAGTCACCTTACAGGCAATACAGGCAAAACAACAGTTACCCTGAATGTAAATGGACAACATGCCCCAATCAAAAGATACAGAGTATCAGAATGGATAAAAAAAACAAGACCCATTGATATGCTGTTTACAACAAACTTATCTTAGACCCCAAAGACACCTCCAGCTTTAAAGTGAGGGGAATGAAAACAATTTACCATGCTAATGGGCATCAAAAGAGAGCTAGGGGGCAATTCTTATAGCAGATAAATTAGATTTTAAGCCAAAGATTATAATAAGAGATGAAGAAAGACACTATATCATACTTAAAGGGACTGTCCAACAAGAAGATCTAACAATTGTAAATATCTATGCCCCTAACGTGGGAGCAGCCAATTATATAAACCATATATATATATAAAATTAATAACAAAGTCAAAGAAACACATCAACAATAATACAATAATAGTAGGGGACTTTAATACCCCCCTCACCAAAATGGACAGATCATCTAAGCAAAAGATCAACAAGGAAATAAAGGCTCTAAATGACACACTGGACCAGATGGACATCACAGATATATTCAGAACATTCCATCCCAAAGCAACAGAATACACATTCTTCCCTAGTGCACATGAAACTTTCTCCAGAATAGATCACATCCTGGGACACAAATCAGGTCTCAATTGGTACCCAAAGATTGAGATCATTCCCTGCATATTTTCAGACCACAATGCCATGAAACTAGAACTCAATCACAAGGGGAAAGTTGGAAAGAACTCAAATACATGGAGGCTAAAGAGCATCCTACTAAAGAATGAATGGGTTAACCAGGAAATTAAAGAAGAATTTTAAAAATTCATGGAAACAAATGAAAATGAAAACACAACTGTCCAGAATCTCTGGGACACAGCAACGGCAGTCCTGAGAGGAAAATATACAGCAATACAAGCCTTTCTCAAGAAACAAGAAAGATCTGAAATACATAACCTAACCCTACAGCTAAAGGAGCTAGAGAAAGAAAAACAGAGAAAGCCTAAACCCAGCAGAAGAAGAGAAATAATAAAGAACAGAGCAGAAATCAGTGCAATAGAAACCAAAAGAACAATAGAGCAAATCAACAAAACTAGGAGCTGGTTCTTTGAAAGAATTAAAAAATTGATAAACCCTTGGCCAGACTTATCAAAAAGAAAAGAGAAAAGACCCAAATTAATAAAATCATGGATGAAAGAGGAGAAATTACAACCAACACCAAAGAAATACAAGTAATTATAAGAACATATTATGAGCAACTATACGCCAGCAAACTAGACAATCTGGAAGAAATGGATGCATTCCTAGAGACACACAAACTACCAAAACTGAACCAGGAAGAAATCGAAAACCTGAATAGACCCATAACCAGTAAGGAGATTGAAACAGTCATCAAAAATCTCCCAATAAACAAGAGCCCTGGGCCAGATAGCTTTCCAGGGGAATTCTACCAAACATTTAAAGAAGAATTAATACCTATACTCCTGAAATTGTTCCAAAAAATAGAAATGGAAGGGAAACTTCCAAACTCACTTTATGAGGCCAACATTACCTTGATCCCAAAACCAGACAAAGACCCCATCAAAAAGACCAATATCCTTAATGAACATGGATGTAAAAATTCTCACCAAAATACTAGCCAATAGGATCCAACAGTACATCAAAAGGATTATTCACCACGACCAAGTGGGATTTACTTGGTGGTATTGGTGGTGGGATTTACTCCTGGGCTGCAAGGTTGCTTCAACATCAGCAAATCAATCAATGTCATACAATACATTAATAAAAGAAAGAACAAGAACCATATGACACTCTCAGTTGATGCTGAAAAAACATTTGACAAAGTACAACATCCTTTCTTGAGGCATAGAGGTACATTCCTCAACATCATCAAAGCCATCTATGAAAAACCCACAGTGAATATCATTCTCAATGGGAGATCAGGAACATGGCAGGGATGCCCACTATCTCCACCGCTATTCAACATAGTACTAGGAGTCCTAGCCTCAGCAATCAGACAACAAAAAGAAATAAAAGGCATCCAAATTGGCAAAGAAGAAGTCAAACTCTCACTCTTTGCAGATGATATGATACTTCATGTGGAAAATCCAAAAGACTCTGCTCCAAGACTGCTAAAACTCATACAGGAATTCAGTAAAGTGTCAGGATATAAAATTAATGCACAGAAATCAGTTGCATTCCTATACACAAACAGCAAAACAGAAGAAAGAGAAATTAAGGAGTCAATTCCATTTACAATTGCACCCAAAGCCATATTTACCTAGGAATAAACCTAACCAAAGAGGCAAAGAATCTGTACTCAGAAAACTACAAAGTGCTCATAAGAGAAATTGAGGAAGACACAAAGAAATGGAAAAATCCATGCTCATGGATTGGAAGAACAAATATTGTCAAAATGTCTATGCTACCTAAAGCAATCTACAAATTTAATGCAATCCCTATCAAAATACCATCAATTTATTTCAAAGAAATGGAACAAATAATCCTAAAATTTATATGGAACCAGAAAAGACTATGAATAGTCAGAGGAATGTTGAAAAAGAAAACCAAAGTCGGCAGCATCACAATTCCAGACTTCAAGCTCTATTACAAAGCTGTAATCATCAAGACGATGTGTGGTACTGGCAGTAAAACAGACACATAGATCAATGGAACAGAATAGAGAGCCCAGAAACAGACCCCCAACTCTATGGTCAACTAATCTTCAACAAGACAGGAAAGAATGTCCAATAGAAAAAAGACAGTCTCTTCAAAAAATGGTGCTGGGAAAACTGGACAGTCACATACAGAACATTGAAACTGGACCATTTCCTTACACCGCACACAAATGGATCAAAGACCTCAATGTGAGACAGGACTCCTTCAAAATCTTAGAGGAGAGCACAGGCAGCAACCTCTTCGACCTCAGCCACAGCAACTTCTTCCTAGAAACATCTCCAAAGGTAAAGGAAGCAAGGGCAAAAATGAACTATTAGGACTTCATCAAGATCAAAAGCTTTTGCACAGCAAAGGAAACAGTCAACAAAACCAAAAGACAACTGACAGAATGGGAGAAGATATTCGCAAATGACATATCAGATAAAGGGCTATTATCCAAAATCTATAAAGACCTTCTCAAACTCAACACCCAAAGAAAAAATAATCCAATCAAGAAATGGGCAGAAGATACGAACAGACATTTCTGCAAAGAGGATATCCAAATGGCCAACAGACACATGAAAAAATGTTCAACATCACTCGGCATCAGAGAAATACAAATCAAAACCACAGTGAGATACCACCTCACACCAGTCAGAATGAATAAAATTAGCAAGTCACGAAACGACAGACATTGGAGAGGATGGGGAGAAAGGAGAAACCTCCTACACTGTTGGTGGGAATGGAAGCTGGTACAGCCACTCTGGAAAACAGTATGGAGGTTCCTCAAAATGTTGAAAATAGAGCTATCCTACAACCCAGCAATAGCACTACTGGGTATTTACCCTCAAGATACAAATGTAGTGATCCAAAGGGGCACATGCACCAGAATGTTTATAGGAGCAGTGTCCACAATAGCCAAACTATGGAAAGAACCTAGATATCCATCAAAAGATGAATGGATAAAGAAGATGTGTTATATACATAAAATGGAATACTATGTAGTCATCAAGAGAAACGAAATCTTGCCATTTGCAAGGACGTGGATGGAACTAGAGGCTATTATGCTAAGCGAAATAAGTCAGTCAGAGAAAAACAATTATCACATGATCTCTCTGATATGAAGAATTTGAGAGGCAGGGCAGGGAGTCGTGGGGGGTGGCGGAGAGAAATGAAACAAGATCGGATGGGGAAGGAGACAAACAATAAGAGACTCCTAAAATGAAACAAACTAAGTGTGGCTGGGAGGTGGGGGGGTAGGCTTATGGACATTGGGGAGGATGCTAGGGTAAATGCTGTGAAATGTGTAAGCCTGATGATTACAGACATGTACCCTGGGACAAAGAATACATTATATGTTAATAGAAAATAAAAAATAATAAAAAATTTAAAAAAAAAAACAGTTTACGAACAGCCAAATTGACCTACATTTAAAAAGACACGGAAAAAAAAACTATAGATTGGAAAAGTATTCAGGGACATATCTACCAAGTGCAATGCATAGACTATTTATATCCTGATTTAAGGAAGTAAATAGCAAGTCACAGTTGTGGTAGATATGCCACCACTGCAAATTCAAACACTGACATACCATGCAATGACTAAATATTTTGAATGCCAGGAATTTATGAGGAGATACTTCTAGGGAGCAGTTGCACATGTAAGTCCAAAGCTCTTGAAGCAAATCTGGGCTATGGACATTAATGTAGGAATTGGAATCATCTATATATTTTTGCTTCATGGACGGAAGCTGCTGAGATATTGAGCTGTGTGTAGAGTTCCTCGTCCTCCACGCTATTGAGATTTGGGGAGAGAGAATTAATTGTGGAAGGCTGTGTTGTCCACTGCAGGAAGTTTAGCTCCCTCCATGCACTCTAACCAACTAGACACTCCTGGAATTCTCCCACCCAGTAGTCACAACCAGAAGTGTCTCCAGACATTACCCCAAATTGTCCTTCTTAGCATCACTAACATAGAATGAATAGAGACGAGGGAGGAGAATGAGGCCCCAAGGTTTCAGAAAAGTCTGTGATTCAATTACAACCCCACTGCTAGGAACTGTGGCCTTCTCACCAGGTCTTACTTTGCTCATCTATGAAATGGAAACAATATTATCTAATTCACTGAGCAGGAGTGCAGCAAGTAGGTACTACGGAAGACCCTTCATTCATGAGAAGAAGCCTGACGTGTATCCCTTCCTAAGTGCCCATTACTATTTGTTTCCTTTTCTTTCCTTTCTCCCCCACAGTGCCTGGTCCAGTTTCTCTCCAGGGGAATCCAGAACACCACTGCTCTTTCTCTTAAGACCAAAAAAAAAAAACCCCTGAAGTTTGACCTTGTAGCTATTGTGCTAAACCAACACTGCCTCTGTGAAGCCACTAATGCTCCCCTAGAAGTACAAAGGGAATGTCCACCTCCCCCTCCTGAGCCCTCCACACAAAGCTACTTTCAAGTGAGAGAGGCAAGTAAGAGGCTATCGTTCTTTCTAGAGTCTAAAATTGGAGTTGACGCATGCACTTCACAGAGAGCTCTCTTAATTTAAAAGACAATATAGATTCCCCAAAGCTCTTTGGATCAAAAACTAAAAAAAAAAAAAATGCATGCTGGGGGTGAAGGAAAAAATTTGACCAGGGGAATGTCATTCTGCTGTAAAGGAGGCTCCATTTCTCACTTGGGCTTTGAGAAAAGAGCCTGAAGTTTAATGCTTTACCTCTATTTACCCAACATGATTTCCTTTTTTTTTTTTAAGATTTTTTAAATTTATTTATTTGACAGAGAGAGAGAGAGAGATCACAAGTAGGCAGAGAGGCAGGCAGAGGGAGAGGGGGAAGCAGGCTCCTGCTGAGCAGAGAGCCCGATGGGCTCAATCCCAGGACCCTGAGATCATGACCAGAGCCGAAGGCAGAGGCTTCATCCACTGAGCCACCCAGGTGCCCCCGTGATTTCCTTTTTACCTATTAAGAGTTGTTAACTCTTTACTAACAACTTTACTGAGACATAATTCACACACCATACAATTCAACCATTTCAAGTGTGCAATGCAATGGGTTTTACCCAATTCACAGATGTATGCAACTAACACCATAGCAATTCTAGAACATTTTTATCACCACAGGAAGAAATTCCACACCTGAACCCATTTTCCCTTAATCCTGAGCAACTATTTTCTGTTTTTGATTTCACTAATCTATTTTCTGTTTTTATAGATTTGCCTAGGCTGGATATTTCATATAAATGGATCATGTAGCACACAGTCTCGTTTCTGGCTTCTTTCACTTATGAAAATATGAAAATTACAGTATTTTCAAGGTTCATCTATGTTGCAGCTCGTATCAGAATTTCATTCATTCCCTATTAAGACAGAATAATATGTATAAATATAACATATAATAATATGTATGAATATAACATATTTTGTGTGTCCATCCACCAGGTGATGAACATTTGGGTTGTTTCCGCCTTTTGGCTATGGTGACCCTGCTGTAGACACTTGTGTACAAGTTTGTGTGTAAGCACCTGTTCTCGGTTCTTTGTGGTAAATGCCTAACAGTGGAATTACTGAGTCACCTGAGGAACCGCCAAACCGATTTTCACAGTAGCACCGGCATTACCCCTTACTCAAGAAAATAATTTTAGAAAGTAGGATAATGCTTCCCCCACACTCCAAAATGAGACGCCCCTGCTCAATTTGGTTGAGTACCTAAGTCGAGTCTCCAGAGAGAAGAAATGGTAGGTGTGTAATACAGACAAGCAGTCATTTGGAAAGATTCTGCACTGATGACATTTTCTTATCTGTTTTCTTTATTAAATGGCTTTAGGCTGATCTCGTCACCAAAATTTTGCTTAAAACCTTGTTTCCATGGAGAAATGCATTTTGAGTTCAGATCAGTGTCCTAGAAAAATGCATTTTTCTGGTCTCACATAGCACCTGGGGCCCCCCAGCCAGGAAGGCTCACCTTCTCTGTCTCACCAGGCAGGTTCTAGGGACTCTAGCAATCTGGACTTGTAAGCCTGGTGAGGCAGATGGGATCCTTCTTTCTTCCTTTTCTTCATAATCTAACGGGCTCTGGCTCCCCACCAAACATTTATGTGGAAGTTTGTAGACATACATCTAATCCTGGAGGGATTTCCACTTCTTTCCTTTCCTTCTTGCATGGAATCACAGACTCTACATATATCAGATATTTGTCAAGCAAGAGTTCAGTATTCAATAATCAGGGAGCGTCCTGACTCCAGGTGAACCTCTTAACTTGAGGTTATTCTGGTGGGGAAATCAAGCAAGAATAAAATGGAGAGTAATGTCTTCAATGAAAGCAACAACCGCTAACTGGCCTTGAGAGATCACTTACTGGGTGATCCAAGAACTCAAGGCCGAGGATTAAGAGTACAACGAAATCATAAATCAAATAACGGCCTTGAGTTTGTAAACGTCAAAAATAGGTTGTGAGGTGAAATGCAAAATAGGTCAGGGTATATGGATTAAGACAGAGGCTCTAAATCCTAGGGTGTCTATGGGAGATGTCACTCTCAGATGGTTCCCCCAAATCCCTGTCCCCCGGTTTATATGCCTTGTATAATTCCTCCTCCTGAAGTACAGACCGAATCTGTGATTATGAGGTGACATCAGTCTTAGGATGCTGTTACATTATGTGACAAAGGTGAGGGGATTTTACAGATATCGTTAAGATACTTAATTAGTTGACTTTGAGTTGATTCAAAGGGACATCATCCTGGGTGGGCCTGACCTAATCAAGTGAACCCTTAAGGCTGGCCTTCAAGCAGGAAGTTGCCATGTTGTGGGAAGGCCTATGAAAGGAGCCCTCTGGCCTGTGGAACGCACCCTCCAGGAGCTGAGAGTAATCCCCGGCCAACAGCTTGCCAGAAAACGGGGACCTGAGTTATACAGCTGCAAGAAGATGAATTCTGCCAACAACTGGAGGAGCCTGGAAGTCAATTTCCCTAGTTGAGCTCCCAGATAAGGGTGCAGCCAGCCAAGACCTTAATTTCACCCACATGAGACGCTGAGCAGAGAACCCAACTAAAACATGCCAGAGTCCCACCCTTACTCTTGAGAACTGGAAGATAATAAATTAAGGTTGCAGGATGCTATGTCTGTGGCCATTTGTTATGCAGCAGCAGAAAACGAATACACTGCCAAAGGCTACAGCATATGGTTCGTGCCCCCTTTGCACCCTAGAAGATCCTAGTGGCTTTGAAACACTGGGCAGGACCTGCCACATAGTCTCGCTGCTGCCACATATTTGCCTTTGGTGCAATTATCCTTGACTTAGGCTTCGTGTCTAAATAGCCCTTAGTCTACCTATCTTGTGTGCACACCTTCTATAATTAGATGTAATAAATGTTTTCCTATTCCCATCGTGATGATGGTGATGCAATGATCTCTACAAAGGATTTGCATGTTAATTTGTTTTGTTCTCTAAGGTAAGGCCTAAACTCCAAAGCCTGGCAATGCTTTTCTGTTTGGAATCCCAAGTTGCACTTATAAACAGAATAAGGAGTAGAAGAAATTAGAGACCAGCGACAGCGAGATTTAAAGTTCCTGGGGGAGCGGTAAACCTAGCAGAAAACCTGCAGTTTGTCTGCGTAATCACACAGACCATTTAGATGGGGGAGTTACTGTTTAGTTAGCTCAGAATTATATAGAGGCCTTGAGCAATTTTATTTTGGTGATTTCGGAGTCATCCGATTTCAGCCGGAATCAAAATACACTGCAAGATAGACTCACAACCCTCTATTTCATTTCAGCACCAGCACCAAAGTTCCCTCCTATTCCATCCAAAGACAAATGGACAACAAACATCCTTCTGTTGTTGGTACACAGCTCAAACTGAATGGGATTTATCAGGATTTTGCATCTAATCCCTCTTCTTAAGGGACTCTGGTTATTAGCTTTGGCAGGCAAAAGAAGGGGAACCAGATGCTTGAATGCTGGAGGGCAGAGTTCTTAAGTTAAAAAAACTTTTAATGACTTTCGTTTTCTTGTACTTGCAAGGGCCAATCTAAGCATGAGCCCTTCCAATCAATATCGGTGGGATTGAATTATGAATTAATCTCCATAGCCAAGCCCTCCCCCTCCAGATACACCCAAAATGTGCCAACTAAATCTTTAGTAACAGGCCTATCTGTGCTTTTTACCCTAGAGAATAAAGCAAGAATGAGAATTTCTGAATAACAGTGATAAAAAAATGTATTCATGAAGTAGAACATTTTTATTTTAAAATTTCCATAAAATGCATTCTCTCCTGGCATGGAACATCCAGCTTATGAATGTACTTGCAAAGCCTCCAGCTGTTTCTCTTCATTGTTCCCCCATCAATTCCAAATGGCATCTTAAAAAGGCACAATAGGATTTTCCCAAATAATCATGAACACATGATGAAATTACTTCTCCAGATCTAAAAACTCCAGCAAAGATTTGTAGGGGATTACTATCTCATTTTCTAATAGTGCCCTGTTCAGATGTAGCTACAACCACCCCACAGCTAGAGCAATAATTTTTTGTTGCCACACTCCGGGGGTTATCCAGTTATCTTAAAAATTGTCATGAAATTCTAAAAGAAAATTTAACTTAAATCTGCTCTCATAAAACATCAACAACAACAAAAAATGACTAACATGTATTCCGTTATACTTAGGAGCTGGAATGGGAGGAGTCCTAAAATCAAAAATCGAAAATAAGACATCATAATTGCAAAGGGTCTGGCTGTTCTAGACTAAGGCAATGACTCCCAAACATGATTGTGCATAAAAATTCTTGGAAAGAGGTTGAAAATGGTTATTCCCAGATCCACACCGCACCTTCCGAACCAGAATTTCTGAGGTGGGACTGAGGATCTGCATTCATAAAGCAGTCCCCAGTTATTTCTGATGGAGCTAGACTATAAACCAGAGTTTAGGAACCACAAAAATTAGGGGCTGTATCGGGGCGCCTGGGTGGCTCAGTGGGTTAGGGCCTCTGCCTTTGGCTTGGGTCGTGATTTCGGGGTCCTGGAATGGAGCCCCGCGTCCGGCTCTCTGCTCGGTGGGGAGCCTGCTTCCCCCCCCCCCCAGCCTGCCTGCCTGCTTACTTGTAATCTCTCTCTCTCTGTCTACATAAATAAATAAAATCTTTAAAAAAAATTAGGTGCTGTATCAATACATCTCATTGATTTGATAGCGTTAATTATAGTGTAATCTTGACAATAAGCTATTCTAACTACTTAAAATTAAAAAGAGAGACTTTCAGTCTGAATCCATGCATTTAACTTCTCATTCTCCCAAATTCCCAACGGGATGACCAGAGGAATTCGGAAATCCTGGAAAATTTGTTCAGCTCTGAATATCAAGAAAGGAAACCAAACTCTTGTGGGAAAAGTCGAGGCATTTTGGCAGAATATATCACAAGCAACACTGGATTGGGAGACATCCCAGATACTGAGCAGCCTCTGAGGACTCAGTAGCCTCCCTCTAAAGCCCCTTCCCTTCCTGTCCCCCACCCTCACCGCCCACCTGCCCCCTCTTCTGCTGCAACCTTCCAGCAGGTCCCTCATCCAAAACCTCCACTCTTTCCACCCTTTGTTGATGCAAGTAAGGGTGATGATTTGCTTCCTGCTGGCACTGTGGATTATAGCCATATAAGAATTCAACAGACAAAGAGCAGGAAGACCCTTACTACCGTCCAAGGGATCACTGATGATTATGAGAAAAAGAAACTAGTGAAGGCGTTTAAGAAGACATTTGCCTGTGAAGGTCCTGTGATTGAGCATCTAGAATATGGAAAGTTAATTCTGCTATGGGGTGACGATTGCAGGAACATATGCCAGTTCCTGATAGAGACTGGATTGCTTAAGGAGGACCAGCTGAAGGTTCATGGGCTTTACGTCTTCTGCTCAAGGAAGCTTAAGTGAGGATTTCCTTGCAATGAGTAGAATTGCCCTTCTGTCCCTTGTCACAAGTTGTAAAACCTCATAGCTTGTATAATGTATCCATCTGGGGTCCACTTCTAACTTGGACCAGTGTAACTCCCTCGTGTAATAACTGAGAAGAGAAAAGAAAAGACTGGATTGAGTAAATGGCTGGCCAGCTCACAAATCACAAACCAACCCTAAGCATAGAGCGGCATGGGGCCTGGCAGACAAATGGGCATTAGGACAATGGTGGGTTTGGGAAGGAGGCTGCAAATCTAGAGCTAACAAGGATGAGATTACTCTGCATAGTTGGCTCCCATCTTACCCTTGAACTAGGGAAGAGGGGCAGGGCCACAGCTGGCCTCTAAAGAGACAGGCTGTGCCAGTTAGCAAACAGAGACATTACCCCAGCACACAAAGAGGGAACAGACTATCTTTGGCATATGAGCAAAACTCCCTGATGTAACTGGCCCAGGCTTTCATTCACACTCTACACTACACAGGGAATTGCCCTGTCCTTTATCAATATACAATTGCAGTAGCTCTAACCCTACCTTCTTTATTTCTCTTTCCTTCCTTCCTTCCTTCCTTCTTTCCTGTTTTTCTTCCTTTCTCTCTCTCTCCTTTCCTCTCACTTCTCATCGTTTCCTCGTTCTTCTTGATTTAGACCAGCACGGTCTTTGAAAGAAATCACACAAATCTCCAAATATGGAGAAGCCTATAATCTCCTCCTTCATCTTACTTATCCAGTCACTCCTTCATTCCCTATCTTGCCCAGGCATGCTTATTCCTAAGGATAAGCAAAGAGAAAATTATAATATAAAGATTAAGTAGTTTAAAAGAAGGCAATCAACTGAGTAGACAGAAAAAAAATGCCCCTCTAGAATGGGCATTTATTAGTGAAAATTAGGAAAAACCACAGAAAATCTCTAATGTATATTTTCTGAAAGATTCCAGAAGACATTTTATCCACTTAGTAAAAAGCATGACGTTATAAACCAGGAGCAAGAAAAGCTGCTTTGAGATGGAAAAATATGACCATCAAGTTTTCTCATGCCATGGAATTAGTGAACACAAGATGAGATTCTGTAGAATCAAGGGATGAGCAAAATAAGCTAGAGAAATTCTTCCAGAACTTCTAGGAAAAGGAGAAAATGTTGCCAGAAAAGTTTAAGCCTTTAGAAGCCAGATCCAGGAAAGCTAAAATAAGTTTTATAAGAAGTCTAAAAGGAAAGAATTTAACAGATGGAGCAGCAAAATTAAAAAAAAAAAAAAAAGGAAGACAAAGAATGAGTGAGCGTGACCAAAAGGTACAAACCTCCAGTTATGAAATAAATAAGTCTTAGCAATGAAACGTGCAGCACCATGACTATAATTACTAATACTGAATTGTTTATTTGTAAGTCGTTAAGAGTAGATCTTCCAAGTTTTCATCACGAGAAAACAAGTTTGTAACTATGTATGGTGCCAGATGTTAAGTATTAGTGTGGTGATTGTTCTGAGCTAGATGCATGTATCAAATCACGATGGTGTCCACTTGAAACTAATATAATGTTATTTGTCAAAAAAAATGCAGATAAGAAGAAGAAAGCAATAGAAAATAAAATTCATCTATGCTGAGAATATGCCCATTCTCTTTGGAGAATGGGCATATCCATTAAAACAGACTTAAATTTGATACAACCTGATCAAATATTTAAATTTTAAGGCTAAAAAAAAATTTTACAAGCATCAACATGGTGAAGATAAGTGTCTTACAAAAGAAATATGTAAGTTGGCACCAAACTTTTCTGGCAATTCTAAATGGCAGAAGATCATGGAGGATTGTCTTCAGAGTTTAAGAAACCCATTTTATCTGATCGAGCTGACGCATGGAGAAGAGAAAAGAAAAGACTGCATAATACCTATGCAGATTTCCAGAAAAATTACAAAAAGAAAGTGGCAGCTGATGGAGATGAAAGTCAAGATCAGAAACATAAGAAGGGAGAGGCACCTGGGTGGCTCAGTCAGTTGAGCATCCAACTTTTGATCTCAACTCAGGTCTTGGTCTCAGGGTTATAAGTTCAAGCCCTGGGCGTGGAGCCTTTTGCTGGGCTTGAACTCACAACCCCAAGAGAAAGAAAGAAACCTTAGGAGAGAGAAGACAGTATATAAAAAGAGGTAGTGCTTTTAGCGTGGTTAGCATGCACCAAGTAAAAGTGCTTTACATTTAGTAACCCAGTCAATACTTAAAAGGTAAAATCCATAATGCATTCATAAAAGGTATAAATTTTATGTGCTATATGCAATGACACTTCAGAAAAACAGCAAAATCCAGTGGGACAATGAAAAAATTGATAGATTATAACCATGGAAAGAAACATTTAAAGGTTTCTCTGTCTTTAGTCATTCAAGACAAAAGTCAAGCATATAAAACAATTGAATATTATATTAATATGTTAATTTACTAGAGAGCAAATTGTAAATTATAGCAATATAGAAATATGTAAGACAAATTGTGTTTAAGGACACTGCCTACAGAACTATACAACATGGATTCAAAATGTTTTTACCCCACTTAACTGGACTTGGGGCAAAATACTTGCAAACTTTCTTCCTCAGTTTCCATATTAGAAAGTGAAGAATATAATTGTTGTGATGATTAAATATATTTACACATATTAAATACTAATAAGGGTGCCCAGTTTATAATAGGTACTCAATATTAACTGCTATAACAACAGCAACCAATGATAGTATATATGGAATTTTGAACTTCACTAACAGAGAATGTGCTTTCTTTCCAAAGATATCTTGTGATATTTACAAAAAAATCACAACTCAGTGTGCCACAGAAAACTCAATAAATTATTAAAGGTAGAAATTGTATAAACTACATATCTAAACACAACAAAATTCTAGGAATAAATGGTAAATAAACAAAAAAATTAGTCTACAAGGAGATTTTAAAACCCGCTCCTATAAAAGAAGAAATCAAAGTACATTTATAAATTCTCTAGAATATAACTCTAGAATATGTCTGCACATCAAACCTAGGTGATCATGGTAAAACAAGAAAACATTTAGAATACAACAGCAAAGAATACCTTTGTGACTTCAGAATAAGCAAGATGTTTTAATAAGAAATAAAAGCACCTCTTCAAAGGAAAAAAAAGAGGTGATGCATTGGATGATATTAAGATTACAAAACTATGTTCATCAAAAAGATACCATTGAGACAGTAAACAGAAACCTACAGAAGATACAATATGCATATGTAACAAAGATCTCATATCCGGAGAAAATAACTTTTAAAATTCAGTAAGACCCAACAGTCACTTCACAAAGGAAGATACCTAAATGGCCAGTAAACTGTGAAAAATGCTGACTTTGCTAAACCTCAGAAAAATGAAAATTAAAGCCACAATATGAGACCATTGCACACTCACCAGAATGGCTAGAATTAAAAAGGATCGCCAATACCTCGCAAGGATGTAGAGTAACCAGATATCCTAACCATTACTGCTGGGGGGAAATCTGGTTGGTAGTATCTACTAATGCTGAATGCACATATTCTGGCTATATTTCCAAAGAAAATATATCTACATGTTCACCAAAAGGCATCTACCAGAATGTCCATAGTGGCACCATTTAAGAAACTATAATTAGAAATAATCAAAAAAAAAAAAAAAAAACCCAGAAAAAAGTGATCCCAATGTCCATAAGCAGTAGAATAGACGAGCACATTGGGATATTCACAGGATGGAATACTATATAACAATGAGAGTGAATAAATAATATCTACACATAATAATATAGCTGAAGCTCATAAATGATGTTGAGCCGAAAAAGCTACATAAAAAGACCACAGACTGTATGTTTCCATTTATATAAAGTAAAAAAAAAAAAAGGAAGAATTAATCTGTGTTGTTAAAAGTTGAGATACTAATTACCCCTGAGAGGCTGTAGAGTTCCGAGTAGCTGGGTATATTCCATTTCTTGATCTAGGGGCAGGTCACCCAGGTTTGTTCAGTTGTGGCTGGTTATATGAGTGTGTTCAGTTTGTAAGAAGTCATTGAGCTTTGGGGCGCCTGGATGACTCAGTCAGTTAGGCATCTGCCTTAGACTCAGGTCATGATCCCAGGGTCCTGGGATCGAGTCCCACATCGGGCTCCCTGCTTGGCAGGGAGTCTGATTCTCCCTCTGCCCCTCCCCTCACTTGTGTCACTTGTGCTCTCTCTCTCGCTCTCCCTCAAATAAATAAATAAAATCTTAAAAAAAAAAAGTCATTGAGCTTTATGGCCACAGCATGTACCCTTTTCTCTATGTACTTTGATTATCCTTCAACAAAACATTTTAAAAATCTTATGGGATGAGGTCCACTTACTCAGGAAAGTGCACAGCATTTTATGCTTAACAAAAGAATACCACTCAAGAAGCTATAAAAATAACAACAAAATGAAATTAAGAAGTAGAAGCAGAAAAGGGAAATTAATAGAGATTAAAAACTGTAATTTAATGAACTGCAAAATAGGAAGAGGCAAAATTGATAAATAAATCTAGGCACTAGTTCTTTGAAAAAAAACAAAGAAGATAAAGTTCTGAAACTTCTAAATGAGGAGAAAAAAAACAATGAAAAAGAGGCAAAACCTAAATTTGAAACACACCAAGGGAGAAGGGATATTATTACAGATGAGTTTTTCTCACCTTTGGCACTATTTACATTTGGGCCAGGCAATCCCTCACGCAGGAGGCTCCCTTCTGCTCTGTAAGATGGTTAGCAGCAACCCCAAAGTTTCTCACCTGGATGCCGGTGGCATGACTACCCCCAGCTGTGACATTCAAAAGTGTCTCCCTACCTTACCATGTGTCTTCTGCAGAAGCCAATCACCCCCAGTTGAGGAGCACCCGCCATAAACTACATTGTGCAAAAATGTATAACTTCATGTTAAAAACGTTAAACATGTGAGTGAACAAAACTACTTTCTAGGAAAATATGCATTGTGAAAAATTGATTGAAAATGGGCTGAAAGACACATGAAAAAATGTTCATCATCTTTAGCCATCAGAGAGATTCAAATCAAAACCACACTGAGATACCACCTTACACCAATTAGAATGGCCAAAATCAACAAGACAGTAAACAACAAATGCTGGAGAGGATGTGGAGAAAGGGAAACCCTCCTCCACTGTTGGTGGGAATGCAAGTTGGTGCAGTCACTTTGGAAAACAGTGTGGAGATTCCTCAAGAAATTAAAAATAGAGCTACACTGTGACCCTGCAATTGCACTACTCGTATTTGCCCCAAAGATACAGATGTAGTGAAAAGAAGGGCCACATGTACCCCAATGTTCATGGCAGCAATGGCCACAATCGCCAAACTGTGGAAAGAACCAAAATGCCCTTCAACAGATGAATGGATAAGGAAGATGTGGTACATCTATACACTGGAATATTATGCCTCCATCAGAAAGGATGAATATCTAACTTTTGTATTAACATGGATAGGACTAGAAGAGATTATGTGGAGTGAAATAAGTCAAGCGGAGAGAGTCAATTATCTTATGGTCTCGCGTGAGGAGCATAAAGAAAATCATGGAGGGCATTGTGAGAAGAAAGGGAAGGATGAATAGGGGGAAATCGGAGGGGGTGATGAACCATGAGAGACTGTGGACTCTGAGCAACAAACTGAGGGTTTTGGAGGGGAGAGGGTGGGGGCGGGTTGGGCAAGCCTGGTGGTGGGTATTGAGAAGGGCACGTATTGCATGGAGCACTGGGTGTGGTGCATGAACAATCAATCTTGTAACACTGAAAAAATAAAATAAACATATTTGTGGGGAAAAAAAGAAAGAAAATGTGGTAGAGGGATGCCTGGGTGGCTCAGTAGGTTAAGTGTCTGCCTTTGGCTCAGGTCGAGATACTGGGGTCTTGGGATCAAGCCCCACATCAGGGTCCTTGCTGATCGGGGACCTTGCTTCTGCCTCTGCCTGCCATTCCCCCAGCTTGTACTCTCTCTCTCTCTGACAAATTAAATAAATAAAATCTTTTTTAAACAAGAAAGAAAATGCAGTACAAAGACTCAATAAACAAATGACAAAGACATTGAAATTTTTATTAAAGCCACATTATCAAAAAATGCCAATTCTGTGCTTTCTATGCCGTTACTTTAATTTGTCCGTCTGTTCATTCCCTGGTAATTATCACAACGGATGATTCCTTTTAAACTTCTAAGAACTAGATCATTCTTCTCCTATTTAGAACGTTATAAAGAGGAGCCATATAGTAAAAATATAATGAAAGATACATGTAGGATGCTCCTTTCTTCCAGTTATAAAAAAGGCATCTCTCAAATGCAGTTTATGACCTGTTTCAGGGGAGAAGGGCAAGATTGTGGGAGGTCACCATGACCTTCCAGCTTCTGCCATTTTTCTCAAACTTGTTAAGCTTAAAATATTCACTACACCTAGGTGGCAGATTTGGGGGCAGTATGTCCTGAACTCCATCAAAACCATTCTGTTCGAACTTCTAAATAGCCTACCCATCTAAACTTTGAGCAAAGGGAATGGATGATCAAAAAGAGAGAGAGAGAGAAGAAAAAAAGGCAATGAAGATACCCTAAAGCTAAAAATAAATCCTTGCAAGGGTGGAAGTGTATAATCAAACTTACATACACACACAGAAAGAGTTGCATTATCTCTTTCTCTTCCAATAAGCTTCAGTGTATTACATCCCAGCAAGCAGGTGTATACAGATGTGTTCTTTTAAAGTGAGAAGCCTAAGAGGGAGATGAACCATGAGAGACTCTGGACTCTGGAAAACAAACTGAGGGTTTCCAAAGGGGGGTGGGGGTGGGGGTGGGGGTGGGGTGGGGGGATGGGTAGCAGGGTGATGAGTATTAAGGAGGGTGTGTGTGGTGATGAACACTGGGTGTTTTAGATAACTAATGAATCATTGAATAATTGAATAATAATTGAATAATCATTGAATAACTAATGATGTACTATATTAATTAAATATAATAATAAATAATATAATATAATATGAATATAATAAAAATAATAAATAATAGCTAAATTAATAAATAAATATGATAATTATATTTTAATTTATATGAATGTATATAGATATACTTATATAAATATATTTAACAAATATATTTTAATTATAATTTATATAATAAATATAATAATAAATTATAAATAAAAGCAGGAAACCTACTTCTCTACAAACACTGGTTTGTAGATTCATTTTCTTCACTAAAAAGTCAACTCCATAAATGGTTGCAGGAGCTTAATAAATAAGCACGAAGTGTGAGCTCCCTGAGGAAAACTGTGTCTTATTCAGTGATATTTTCCCAGAGCTTCGGGAATAGTAAGCAGGCAAGATTACCTACATTTAATTGAGAATATATTATCTTGAGACCAATGGGCATGCGGTCTCTCAGTGTCCATCCACGCAGCAAAACTGTGGGAAGAATAACAGACAGATCTCAAAATTGCTCACTGGAGGATTGTTTTTGGTACATCAAAGGACAAGAGCCTAAAAATACAGTTTGTCCTCTGAATGCTATTTGCCTCAGGTCAATGATATGCAGAAAATACAGTCCTAGGACAAAGGAGTATCAGCTTGCCTCCAACCACAGCACAAAAGGAAAAAAGAGTGATATAACTTTTGTCAATAAAAGCATTCTCAGTTAGGACGCACGGCTTCTCAGAGGCTTTCTTCCATGCCCCCTGCAGTTGTTTTTATTATATTCTAGCAACTGCTAAGATTGAGATGTTCTAAAGCGAGAGACAGTGTGTAGGAAACATGGCCCTTATGATCTGTTAGCTTATTACAAGGCATTGTATTTCCTGGACAAACAAAATGAGGACTCTGACATGGTCCCAATATTTTTTAGTTTTTGTAGTTCATCCGGTCAAATTGTAGAATATACCAAACCCCAAACCTCCCTCACTTCTTCCTTTCTTACCCAAGGCCTGACTTTCATCTCAGATCTAGTTTAAATGGTCCATTGCCTTAGAAGCCTGGTAAGTTCGTTTTAATGTTTATTAAACATATAAATATAAGTGAATCACTCTGCTAGATGCTTTACATATTATACCCAATGTAACCTTTAAATAACAAGGCAAGAAACAACAGATGTTGGCTAGGATGTGGAGAAAGGGGAACCTTCCTACACTGTTGGTGGGAACACAGGTTGGTACAGCCACTTTAGAAAACAGTGTGGAGGTTCCTCAAAAAGTTAAAAAATAGAGCTACCCTATGACCCAGTAACTGCACTACTGGGTATTTGCCCCAAAGACACAGATGTAGTGAAAAGAAGGGCCACATGCACCCCAATGTTCATAGCAACAATGTCCACAATAGCCAAACTGTGGAAGGAGCTGAGATGCCCTTCAACAGACAAATGGATAAAGAAGATGTCCATATACACAATGGAATATTACTCAGTCATCAGAAAGGATGAATACCCACCATTTGAATCGACATGAATGGAACTAAAAGGGATTATGCTAAGTGAAATAAGTCAAGCAGAGAAAGTCAATTATCATATGGTTTCACTTACTTGTAGAATATAAGGAATAGCATGGAGGACATTAGGAGAAGGAAGGAAAAAATGAAAGGGAGAAAGAATTCAGAGGGGGAGAAGAACCATGAAAGACTATGGACTCTGAGAAACAAACTCAGGGTTTCAGGGGAGTGGGGTGATGGGGGAGCCCAATGATGGGTATGAAAGAGGACACATATTGCATAGAGCACTGGGTGTTATATGCAAACAATGAATCATGGCACACTACATCAAAAACTAATGATGTACTGTATGGTGACTAACATAACACAATAAAATAAAAATAAACAATCCTTCTGAGGCTTATGTCTTTATTCCTATTTGTAGTTGAGGAAACTAAAAGTCAAGAGATCAACTGACCATCTCCCCCCACCACTAACCAAACAAATCTAGAACTGCATAGCAGAGGCCTCATCAGAGTTCGTGATCTCTCCATTGACCAGATCTACCTCCATGTTGATCCAACCCATGGCAGTTTCCAATGACATCCTCTTTATAAAATATGGTCAGACTAGGTATTGTTCCCCCCATCTCTCCACCTCCTCACCCACCCCCATCCCCAATAAGAATCCCAAAGTATGAAAGCAATTTGCCTTATTCCTTCCATGTCCCAGGTGACCCAGCCTGAAGCAAGTCTAACCAGGAGCAGCTCGGGACAGTGAGAAGCTCTGTGCTAGCTGGGGAATTATGTGACCTGGGTTCCTTCTACCCCTGACTCTAACTGGCTGTGTAAACTGTGCCCCATTGTTCAACGTTCTTAGCTTCACATTCCTCATCTATAAATGAGAAGGTTAACCATCCAGTTCCATAGGATATTGCAGTTTGATTTATAATTGAATTTCTAGGCGACTAGGTATATTTTGTGAGTATCTTTCAATTAGCATTTAATCAGTAAATTGCAAAGTAGGGACAGTGCCCACAACTTTAAAAAAAAAAAAGAAATCAGTCTCTCAACTACACTCTAATGTCATTTGGATTAGGTTCCCAAAAACCCTTTTTTTTTTTTAAGGAATACGATTATTTTTTAAAAAGCCCTCATTAACATGTCTTTGTTCATGATTTGGCATTTAAAATGCACTGTTCCTATATTGAAATTCCTTTACCCAAAGCCTACTGGGAGAGTGGATTCCTTAAGATTGTTCCAAGTGCAGCAGCACTTTCGCCATCAGGCAATAATAAATTGGAATGACAGAGAGTGCTGATCATGGTGCATTTCATGGTGAGAATGGTAAGGACTTAGCAGCTTCCCATTAAATTAATGAGAAACCCCAGCCTTCTTGGCCAGTGGGAGGGAGCAAGATAATGGAGACATCTGAACACCTTCCTACCACCCTGGGAATGAAAGGCAAGATCGAAAGGATAACTAATTCAGTTAAGTGTTTGGCTTTCCACACAATTTATCCCCCAAATCAGGCTGTTACTCCATTATTCCCTCAGGTTAGTTTTCAAAAATCGGCAGTCACTGGAATAGCCTTTTAAAGGTATTTTAGGTGGCATGCACCCTTGTTCCCCAAATAAATAGGAAATGAAAAGACAGAATCCCTCCGGATCTTTCACACTGTCCAGTGAAAGCATCCTTTTAATTTGGATTCATCAAGTGGGACTTTCACGTTATGGTCTCCTTGCTTTGGCCATCTGCAACTCTTTGGGTCACCCTGTAAAGGAAGGCATCGAAATTAGTTAAAGATAAGTAAATAAACAAACTGGAATCTAATTGTGGGTTTTTCTCGAAGCCGAGTGCAAAAATTGAAGACATATATTGGATTAGGAATTAGGCGAGTTTTGCTTCCCACAGCCTGTGCAGCAGCAGAGAATGACTCATTCAATCTTTCAAGGCCTCAGTCCCGTTGTTGGTAAAAGAAAGGGTTTGACGATATGATGGGCAGGGTTTTCCAGCATTTTGAAATATGATGTCTCTTTGAAAATGAAGAGAGAGGAGGCAGATGAGTAGGGAGCTCATACTATTGTTGAAAATGATACTCCATGACTGGCCTTTTCTTGGACACAGATCCTCTTCTGGAAATGGGAATAGTAGTCTCTCCTATCTGTTTTCCTATTGAACACAAATTCTAATCCACGAAGCTTCCCTTTGTGTCCTGGAGAGTAGACACAGAATGTTCTTCCTGGTGCCACTATTAATATGCCATAACCTGTATCACTTGTTCAGTCAATGTCTATCAACTAGTCTGGATACAATTTGTTCCTTGTTTGACATACTTTAGTCCATAATTCTCTTGACCCCCTTGAAAAAATCCTTACACATCACCTTGGAGGAGTTTATTTCTTATAATCTTTTTAAATATAGTTCACGGAGTGACTGCATTTCCATTTTTTTAAGGTTTATTTATTCTATTCGAGGGAGAGAGGGAGCTCACAAGCAGGGGGGAGGGGCAGAGGGGAGAGGGAGAAGTAGACTCCCCGCTGAGCATGGAGCCCTGTGGCAGGCTCATTCCCAGCACCCTGAAATCCTCACCTGAGCCAAAGGCAGCTGCTAATCGATTGAACCACCCAGGCACCCCTGTATTTCCATTTAAGAAGTGAACCTTCTATGTTCTTTTCTAATTTCTTAGACTGCCTTGTCTCATCATGTCCATACCCACGAACAACCCATGGAAGGAGGTTTCAAGAGAGCTATGAAACACTGAAGATAACTTATAGTTTGGGATAAAAGTTTTAATTATGAAAGCCTGCAACATTACCATTTCCATGAGAAAACATACAGGGGCTTGCTAGACCTGTATGTTCTATAGACTTCTCAGAGATTTCAAGCCCTGGGAAAATAAATCAAAATTTAATATGTGAAGGTTCTTTGTAGGTTTTTATAAAAGTCTGCAAAAAAGGAAAATAGCAACCTTGAATACCTACTATTTGTCAAGCACTTTACCTGCATTAGCTGGTTTTATCTCATATTAGCCTTAAAAGTGTTATGACTTCTGATTTACAAATAAAGAAACTGAGACTAAGTAATGCTAAGTAACAAATGCATGGTCTTATAGCTCATAAACAGCAGAACCAGTATTCCACCTCTGGTTTCTATGGCTCTGAAGTGATGTTCTTTCACTGTATATCACTGCTTCTCTTGCAAAAGTCTATCTGATATTCCCTTTCTCTCTGTCCTTTGAACTTGTCTTTTTCTCTCTCTCTTTAAGCTCAAGGTGAAGGCTTTTTAGGTCAATTCTTTCCCACCTGCCAGGATTCTGAACCTAATAATAAAATATTTTATTATTAAAGCTAGCATTTATTAAGAATTATGTGGTCTAAGCCCTTTATAAACATCCTCTTATTTAATACATGATAGGGGCAGAGGCTTTAATGGGTGTTTACAGATTTGAAAACAAAAGTTTAAGGAGATGTAGCAATTGGCCTAAAATAAAATTGTTGGTTGTTTCTAAAGAAGAACATCAATTTCTATCTGTCTAATTATAAAGCTTGTATTCTTGCCGACTGTGAAGAAATCTAGGACTGAGAAAGAAAATATATGGTAAGACTTCTTTTATTTCAATTAGGAAGGATTTAATTATATTCAATTCATACCTCTTTTTCAAAAAAAGATTTGGTTGTTGATCTTTACTCTAAGAAGTCCCTTTAACTTCTTGCTTTTCAAAAAATGACTTGTTCTGCACCTAGGAAAAGCAAAAACAAAAGAACCAAACCCAACAAAATGCTACTGGAATTATGATGAACCACTGCCATCCAGTGGCGATCGAGGGAAACACATTGCAAATATTTCATGGCCGCAAATGACCATTGGTGCCATTATTTAAATATGAAATGACACGTTGAGATTGAAGGGAAATGTTTAGTAGTAAACATCTCTATGATTTTATTACTTATCCCAAACCTGAGCCATCTCAAAGTGAATAAACTGAGCCTGTGTGTGTCAGGATATAAATGTTGGTGTTAAAGGCCTTTAAACAATTTAAAAACAAAAAGCAAACAAAAAAAAAAACAATTTAAAAACACAAATAAAAGAAAATTAACTCACCTATGCAATTGTGAATTTCACTTTGAATTTCTGTAAACTTTTGAGTTCAACACAATTTTTGTTAACATGTACCGTTCCAAAATCATTTTTGAAATCGCCTGTGTGACTGCAGGGCCGGACTTCGTGATCTCTGCACGCACTGAGCAAAACCAGCTCACTGTTGGTTCTTGGAGCGTAGATGCTACTGTTCAGCGCAGCCTTTTGAATTTTTTACTACATGTAGATTAACACGCACACTTCACTTCTCATTATCTGCTGGCTTTCTTTTGTTTATATGTTTGATCACACTTTTTTTTAATTGGTTTATTTAAACCTCTAGGGCCAAGATATCTATCCATAATGAAGGGCAAAACCCAGAGCTTTTGGATTCAAATATGTGTAAGACCATGAGTCGAAGGGACATTGTATTACTCATATAGCAAATATTTTTTGAGTTGTGACGAGGCGCTGCCTGTATGGTCAATGTGCATATTCTTGCCTTCGAAGTAATTACGGTGCACTACAGAAAACAGAAACACACATACAGTGAGACGTTGACAATGTGAGGACTAGGCATGTAACTCAGTCTCCCTATTCCCCAGGGTCTCAAGACGCCAACTAGGGCCTCACAGGTGGTAAAGACCCGGTTGTCGCCGGAGGAATGAACGGAGTAGTGTAACTGAAGCAAGCACAAGGTGTCACAACACACCTAATCACACACTGAGAGGCCTGGAGAGGCTGTCTGGGGGAAGAAACTGACCTAACGTGTGATCAGGCAAAAGCAGTCAACAGAGGAGGGTAGAGCAATGTGTTTCAGACGGAGATGGGGGGGAGGGGCAGGTGGAAAGGTCTAGAGAGGTCCATAGAGTTATTTAATTCAAATCATTGGAAAAGTAAAGAAGCTACAGGTAAGTGACTTGCTAAAAGTCATATGATGGGGAGTGGCACAATCAAGTTGACGCAGGTCTTTGGATTCCCTCTCGAATCTATTTCAATTTATACCAGTGCAATCATGAATGAGCTTTTCCGGGGCAGGGGGGGAGGGGGAGGCTGGGGGGAAGGAATGAGCTTCGTGTGGGACGGTAGTGAAAAAGGAAATAAAGGAGCTAATGAGAAAGACATGTTAAGGGAAGAATCTGCAGTATTCAGCTGATGTCTGGACACAGAGGGGCACTGAGAATGTTCAGCTTACAGAAGATGAAGAAATGAGGAGAAACAAAAGTGAACCATCAGCTGAAGCTTAGGAGCATTTTGTCTGTGAGCTACCCACCTTTCATGAATGCCACTACTGTTAATGAGAATGAGAACCACGTGGGAGGGGAACGGACGTGGGGGGGCAGAATTGCCCATTGGTTGAGGAAGAAGAGCCTCTGAGGCATAATACATTGTAGGCAGAGTTTATTCAAAAAACAATTTTTTTATTTTTTTGAAGATTTTATTTATTTATTTGACAGAGAGAGAGAGATCACAAGTAGGCAGAGAGGCAGGCAGAGGGAGAGGGGGAAGCAGACTCCCTGTTAAGCAGAGAGCCTGATTCGGGGCTCCATCCCAGAACCCTGAGATAATGACCTGATCTGAAGGCAGAGGCTTTAACCCACGGAGCCACCCAGGTGCCCCTCAAAAAACAATTTTTGAGGGTCTAGACACAATGCCACTTCTTAGAGAGCTATAGAAAATGGAAATAAATTATTCCTTCTTTTAAATAATTTGTATTCAGTTTGAAGATGTAAAAAAAAAATGCAGAAATGGACTATTTAAAAAAAAAAAAATCCCAGAGCAGCAGATGGCATGACAGAGAGACATCATGGTGCTTTATGCCTTGGCTTTAATCTAAAGAAGTTCATGTTCGAGTTCCAATTCCACTGCCCACCCAGGCTTCTGCGGGCACTACTAGATGTGTTGGTTGTCTCACATTTGTATGGTTTTCCTGAAAATTTCTGGCTGAGGAGAGTGAAATAGCTTGAGTAAAATACATCTTTTTAAAATTCTCACAAAAAATATCCAATTTGGCAAATGGGAGGGCTGCCATCACTTGATCTCTCTGAGCACCGTGTCCTTTGCCTCTGCAATGAGTGGGTTGGTCTTTCAATGACCCCTGTCAGTCTTCTTCCTACTTAATATGTTAATAATGCCCAGCTGCTTCCCTTAGCTGTTGGTAGGAGGTAAACGGAGAAAAAGATCAACATGCTTTCCCTGGCCCCACTGATGAGGGTGAAGATGGGTCTTGGACGCCCGCTGCCTCGATCAGCTGGGGTCACTTGTGCATGGGCTCTGATCTCTCACAGCCAGCCTGAACCATGAGCCCTGTTGGTTGGTTCAGCAAAGCGCTGCAGAGGCTGACCCACCTTTTATGGCTCCTCCTCCCTACTAGTGACCAGTAAGTAGCATCCATATCCTAATGGGTGACCTGGCTCTTTCTCTGACATGTTTGGACTGCTGCTCCTAAAGAAACTGTATGAGGAGGACATTATTCTTCTTTGTAAACTTGAGGTTAAAGAAGATGGGAAGCGAGTAGAGTCAGGCCTTGCAGAAACTCTTGGCCTCCGACTGGTTTAGAGAATAGTTTATTCACAAATGGCATTAGGAGCTCTTCCTGGCTGAAGGTAGGGAATTTTTAGGAAAAAAAAAAATAAATGATAGGGGAGACTGGGTGGCACAGGTAGGTAAGGGTCTGACTTGGTTTCAGCTCAAGTTGTGATCTCATAGGTCATGGGATCAAGCCTCATATCGGGCGCCATGCTCAGCCAGGAGTGTGTTTGAGATTCCTAACCTCTGCCCCTCCCTCCATTCTTGCGTGCTCTCACGGTCTCAAATAAATCTTTAAAAAAAAATTTTAAATTTGATAGAGCTATTGGACATAGGCCAAAGAGTTAAGTTTTATTTAATGTGCAGTTTAGACCCTCAGTAGATATTTTTAGTAATGGGTAAGGGATTTTGTGGTGATTACACACCCTTATGGAAGGTGGGGTATGCAAGACGCACTGAAATGTCAAAGTGCTAACAACCAGTGGAAGGATTTTGCTCAGGAAGAAGTTTTACAGCATGATGGTCAGTGACACTGCTGAAAATTAGAGCCTCCACACAATATGTAGCAAGCCAGGCTGATGAGTTCATGAAGTCAAGAAGAATTCACAGCAACTCCAAGATTAAGACTTTGAGTTCCTATAAATGAAGGTCTGACTAATAGAAATATGGAGGCTCTTTTAAAAATGATAGTGATTATCTCAGCTCTGGACTTAGAAAGTTTCAAGTGAGAGACAAACAATAGCTTATCCTGGAATCTGAACCCAAACAGGGTTTAGATGTCAACTATAGCAGGAGCTAGAAGGTTCAAGACAAGAGTTATATCTATTTTTCTGTATAACTTTGGAGAAAAGTCTGTTTTTGGTGACCATGGAAAGTACATCTTCTGTATAATAGAACATTCTAGAGACTGACTCAAGATTAAACCACTTACAAGAAAGGTCACATGGGAGCACTTGACAAGTAAAAAACAGAGAGATTAGATGGGAGGGTAGGAAACACTACCACATCATCCAATAATTAAGGAGCATCTACCATGTGCTGGACGATATAGTGAACACTAGGAAGAAAAAAAAGATGAACTGACCCACCCTTGACTGCCAACATCTGGTTCTAGTGGCCAGATGTGTTCTTCAACACAAATTATACCAACCTGAGCTAGCATTTATTAAGGGATCATTCTGAGTCAGCCAGAGCTCTGCGTATTTTGTATTATCTCAGTTAATCGTTAAGTTCTTTCACGGATAAAGAAAACAGAAAAGAGTTGTACAGAAAGTAGTTGACATAACAGGCCTGACCGCTATCTTTTGAAAAGTCTGCTTACCTAGCAGGCCCTTGGCCAGCATCTGGAAACTGCATTTTGAAGGGTTCCCACCATTCCCACACTTGGTGAAGAGGGGCTCTCTATGCCTAACTGCTGATGCAAATAGTCTGGCTTGTGATGGACACCTGCTCTCCTTTCGGAAGTCTGAAATTTTAGCAGACACTAGGGAGAAGGTTCCTACATGATCAGCTTCCAATTAAAAACCCCAAGCAAGGGGTCTCTAATGAGCTTCCCAGCTTGGCAAGATTTTACATGTGCTGTGCCAGCTAGCTGCTGCAGGAATTACGTGCATCGCTCGACTCCCCTGGGAGAGGACCCTTGGAAATGTGCACCTGGTTTCCTCCAGACTTTGTCCCAGATGCCTTTTCTCTTTGCTGATTGTGCTTTGCTTCCTTTCACTGCAACAAACATACCTGTGAATACAGTTATATGCTGAATCCTATAAGCTCTTCAGGAGAAATGACATCACGGTAGTCTGTGACCCTCCAAATCTGGGGTGCTAAGAATTGTTTGGTTGGGAGAAAGAAGGGGCAAGTGATGAGTGATTAGTTAAAACTGTGTAACCTCACTCCTTGCTAAAATACAACCTTCTTTCCCTTCCAAACTCTGTTTTACCTTAGGAGAGGAGAATGAGAAACTGGTTTCTGGAGGACATTGGTCTTAACAAAAGAAAAGCTTCAGCTAACACAGTGATTCTCAAACGTGAGCATGCATCAGAATCACCTGGAGGGCTTGTTAACACACTCTGGGCCCCACCCCCCAAGTGTCTGATTCACCTGGTCTCAGGTGGGGCCAAGGGTTTGCAGATCTAACAAGAACCTCCAGAGGCTGCTGGTCGGTGGACCCCACCTTGAGATCCACAGACCTACTAACTCACTGCCATCTCTGAAGGTATGTTGGCGAGGAGATGATACTCCCGCTTTGGGAGAAGAGATGTTTGTATCACAGGGTGCATCTTGGAATACAAACACACACAACAATTGATTCTGTCCATTGTTAGGTGTTTGCTCATTTTTTAAATCAGACTTTTAGACCCTTGAACTCAAAAATGTTTTCCTGAATTACTACCAGTTTGCAACATCTGTACATTGGGAGAATGTCTAGAAATAAGAGTAGCTCAAAAAAATATTGGTATTCATTAGTCAATGTGGATTTCTCTCTCTCTCTCTCTCTATATATATATATATTTAAATATTTTATTTATTTATTTGTCAGAGAGAGAGCGAGAAAGACAAGCAGGCAGAGTGGCAGGTAGAGGCAGAGAGAGAAGCAGGCTCTCCCCTGAGCAAGGAGTCCGACGTGGAACTCATCCCAGGACCCTGGGACCATGACCCGCTTGGAAGGCAGCTGCTTAACGGACTGAGCCACCCAGGTGTCCCAAATTTCTATATAGTTTGTATGTTAAATCTTGGGTTATGTCATTCAAGCCTCAAACATCAATCTGGTTCTTTTTTTTTTTTTTTAAAGATTTTATTTATTTATTGGAGAGAGAAAAACTGAGAATGAGAGGGAAGAAGGTCAGAGGGAGAAGCAGACTTCCCGCAGAGCTGGGAGTCTGATATGGGACTTGATCCCGGGACTCCGGGATCATGACCTGAGCTAAAGGCAGTCGCTTAACCAACTGAGCTACCCAGGCGCCCATCAATCTGGTTCTTAAACCTGAAACGTTCCTTCTCACTTTGAGTATGAAAGCTAATGATTTAGAGTTTAAACAAAAGCCCCGGAAAGTAGGATATTTAAAATAAGAATCGTTTTTCCTAGTTTTTGGTTTTGATGATTTAAAATTTATAACTAAAAGCAAACTTTGTTTCGCATCTGTTTTCCTGATAGGAAGATTAGAGGCCGTGAGAACTGGCTTGCCTACTTCAAAGGCACCACTAAGGTCCGTGAGCAGACCTGGATGTTGTCTGGCTGAAATGGGGGGGAGCCAGGTGGTAGTGGGGGAGGTATGATATGTTAAGTCACACCCACAGAGATCAGGATGGTTTCTCAGAAAGAGTTGTTTAATTATGGGGGCTCCTGGGTGGCTCAGTCCTTAGGTGTCTGCCTTTGGTTTAGGTCGTGATCCAGGGTCCCACACTGGGCTCCCTGCTCAGCAAGCCTGCTTCTCCCTCTTCCTCTGACTTCACTCCCCTGCGGTGCTCTTTCTCTCCATCAAATGGATAAATAAAATCTTCTTTAGAAAATGAAAAGAGTTGTTTAATTAGGAAGCTTTGATGTATTCTGTAAGTTAAATTGACCACCATTCTTCTAACAGTAGATTCTTGTCCCTGGTCTGAGGGTAGGACCTCAAAGCATTGATGTGATGTAGTTGACCACTTAATGCTGGGTGAGTTAATGACTTCAGATACACCTTTTTTCTTCTTTTTGTCCTGCAGAAACAGAAAGTTGTTCTCATTCCGTTGCTCAGTCCATGGTACATTTTATTCTTGCTAAACCCCTTTTCTTTCTTTCTTCCTTTCTTCCCCTTCCTTCCTTCCTTCCTTCCTTCCTTCCTTCCTTTTTTAATCCTTTTCCCCTTCCTTCCCACCACATCACTCCTTTTCACCACGGACACTGGCAAATGCTACAAACCAAGACACTTTTTCCCTATCTTTTTTTTTTTTTTTTCTCTTTTGGTGATCTGGTTTCAAACATTGTCAGCACATCGATGGTTCTCGTCTTACATGTCATGAGTCATATCTTGAGAAAATCTCTATACCTCACTAGGCCTCAGAGTTTCAATGAAGAATGAGAAATGTGATGATTAATTTTTACGTGTCAGCTTGCCTGGGCCTCCGGGTGCCCAGATATTTGGTCAAACATTATACTAGGTGTTTCCGAGAGGATGTTTTTGGATGAGATTAACATTTAAATTGGCAGACTGAATAAAGCAGATTGTCCTACCTAATGTGGGTGGGACTTGCACACTAAGGCCTGGATTACACAGAATGCTGACTCTTCCCCAAGTGAAAGAGAATTCTCCTGCCTACAAGCTTTCAATCTGGCACATCAGCTTTTTCTACCTGATGATCTTCAAACTGGGACACGAGCTCTGCTGATTTTGGATTTGTCAGTCTCCATAATTCTGTGAGCCGATCCCTTATAGTAAATCTGTTTATTGGTTCTCTTTCTCTGGAGAACCTTGATTCACACGAAGAGTTTGAGCTTTGGTGATCCAAAATCTTTGAATTGTGAGGTTCTAAATAATGCTGACCAGATAACAATGTACAAAGCATCTTCTCGAGATTCCTTTCAGTCTTAAAATTCTAGACTTTGTAGAAATTCTAGACTATGTAGAAATTCTAGTTTATACAGATATTCATGTTTGCAGTCTTGAGATGCAACATATATCTAATAGAACTTTAGTTCGTAGGAATCCAAGATGGTTTTAGAAAGACATATCTGCAGTTAAATGAAAAGATAAAAACAGGAGCAATTCTTTAAAAGTTAAAAGGAGAAGAATCATCATTTTGGGATTACCATCTTGTCTAACCTAGCTCCAAACCTAGGAAAATATTGGGAAAATGTGGACCATTTAACCACTTCAATAAATCAGATACTTCAGAGCAAGTGAACCTGACTCAACAGGATAAGATGGGGTTATGGCTGTAGTCAAAGCCAAGTCCCTGTTTCTAATCTCATAAAAGTGATTCGGAAAGAAGAGAGTTCAGATCCGTTCAGATCCAGAGACAGGAAGAATATTGAGTTAAGAAATGGTAATGCAGTCTACTTCTCACAAGGTAGGACTACATATTTTGAACCAACATAGTTACTAATAGAGAAAATCTAAACACAATATAGAATTCATTAGCCAGACGGCACTGTGAACCTCACAAAATACATAACTCTCTCCTACAAATAAGTTTGCATTTCATGGTTTCCATTACCCAGGCTCAATCTCGTCTGGAAGCAGGTGATCCTCCTTCTGACATGCCATCATGAGGTTAATGGTAACCTGACCCTATGTCACCAGCCTTACGTCATTCACCTCCCTTCATCTTATCACATAAGAATTTTATCCTCTCATGTCGTCACTAGAAGGGTAAGTACAGTACAATAAAATATTCTGAGAGAGAAACCACATTCACATAACCTTTATTACTGTATTATAATAATGGACAATTATTGTCCTGTTTCATTATTAGCTGTTGTTAACCTCTTACTGTGCCTAATTTATAAACTAAACTTTATCACTGGTAGGTATGTACAGGAAAAAACATAGTATATACAGAGTTTAGTGTTATCTGCATTTTCAGGCATCCACTGGGGACCTTGGAACATACTCCCTGCAGATAAAAGGGGGGGGGGGGTCACTACTGTAGTAAAGAATTATCAGGTCAATATCCAATAAAAGTCCAGAGAGGTGATCCTAGTTTTGGAGACAATTTTCCCTCTGGGCATCTTAGCTACTGAGAACCTGAGCAGTGTTGAGACCCTTCTGGAGGTAAAGTCAACAGAGGTGGAGTGAGGCTGGGCCCACATTTTGGTTTGGGGCCTAACAGCTGCATCCTGAATCAGGTTCCTGTAAAACTGCCCATCCACACATCATAGCCTAGCTTCAGAGCAGTTGTCTCTGAAGTAGAGTTGTATCCCAGGGCTGTGAGCATTTTAGAAATTTTGTTTTAAGTCTATTTTATTTTCCTTTTAGCTGAGTGCTCCTTCTACTGGATACAGATGGAATCTCGATGAAAAAAGACATTCATGAAATTACCAAGGTAATATAAAATGACTTACCATGTGTGCTGCAAACAGGAATTTTAACTATCACACGAAAGAATTCAGAGCAAAATATTGCATCTTTGTTCACTACAAAAACAAAAACAAACAAAAATAAAACCTTTTTATAGGAGCCCAAACATGAGTCATTCACACATTTGGCTTTCTTTTGTTATCTTCTTTACTTGACAATCTGTTGAAATGACTTTTCCAATGTGTTGTGTGTGGGAATTGGTTGCAAGATGTAGAACAAAGATCATTCTGAGTGGCCCATAAATTATCAAGTCATATTAGAGAGAAGCAGATCCAGTTTCTGAAGAAAGAGTATGGTTAGCCTTGTGCCCTTAGTTTTGGCAGAGTTTAATTTTTATGAGATGGGGATGTTTCCAGAAGTTCTTGATACACAGTCTCCAGATATAACTAAGAGTAGGCTCTGCTAGGCAACAGAAGTGACTTGTAACACATAACAGTTACTATGTAGGTTTATAATCTGCTACTCTATTTAAAATATCCTGTTATGTCTTCCTGTTTAATTCATTTTCTTGATTCTCAATATGTCAGAACAAAATGTTCCCATTCTTCCATCTTTGGAGACACAATTCTTATTTGTGTAATTTTAATTAGTACTTGTCTACTCTGTTCTTTACACTATTTTCTATGTGGGCTGCTGTATTAAGGGATGAAGCAAAGCATGAGCCACCAGAGGCTGACTTGCAGAAAAGAATGGACCTAACGTACTCACGTGTATTCGGTGGAAGAATCTGCCGTGGTTGAATATTATAGTACAACATACTGAACATGAATCTATATGTCATATACTCAAAAACAGTTTCAGATATTTACTAAAATAAATTGAGGATATTACCCATAAAAGAAAAGACCACAAGCAACTAGAACCAGTTTAGATACAAAAATGTCCTTTCCCTCCAAACCTTCTATGGTAATTAATTCTATGCATCAATTTGGCCAGACTGTGGTGCCCAGTTGTTTAGTCAGACAACAATCTAGGTGTTGCTACAAAGGTATTTTTTTAGATGTAATTAACATTTTGAGTCAGTAGACTTTGAGCAAAGTAGATTATCCTCCAGAATTTGGGTGAGCCTCTGAAGGCCTTAAAAGCAAAGACTAAGACTTCCCAAAGTAGAAGGAATTCTGCCTTCAAACTGCATTAGAGAATTTCTACCTGAATTTCTAGTCTTTGGACTCAAGATTGCAACAGCATCGACTCTTAGCTGAATTTCCAGCTTTTTTCTGCTCTATGGATTTTAGACTTGCTTGCCCCCACAGTTGTGTGAGTCAATTCCTGAAAATAATTCTTTCCCTCTATATACATATGTATATATCCTATTGATTCTGTTTCTGTGGAGAAGTCACTAACACAACTTCTAAACTAGAGAATGCAGGTGCATGCAGTAAATTTCCAATAGGCATTTGTAATTCAATGTGTAAATGTATACAATGTATCCAGCATGCATTCATAGAGTGATAGTGTAATACTGTGTCTTTGTATTTTTTAAAACAAGTGCAGAGTACCACATACAATAACCTACTTACATGTATAATTGTTTTGAATTTTCCAAGAGGATATGTCATTTTGACTCTCCTGTTTCTTCTCTGTCTTATCTTAATGTTGCTTTCATACTAACTCTTAAAGAGAGTGAAGGTTACTCTTTCCTCTCTCTCTCTTTTTTTAAGATTTTATTTGACAGAGAGAGACACAGTAAGAGAGGGAGCCCAAACAGGGTGAGTAGGAGAGGGAGAAGCAGGCTTCCTGCCAAGCAGGGAGCCCGATGTGGGGCTTGAGCTCAAGACCCTGGAATCATGACCTAAGCCGAAGGCAGACGCTTAACAACTGAGCCACCCAGGCGTCCCTACTCCTTTCCTGTCTGAGTAAATGTAAGAATTGTAGTCATGTATCTCATGGTCCTTTGTAGATTTCAGGCCAACGATTTTTTTTTTTTTTTTTTTTTACATACATGCTATCAGGAGCTAACTCTACTGATAGAAGGCTCATCTGAACAGGCATCTCTTAATATCACGTCTAACGCAGATGTGGAACTGATGCTCAGATGAATTGCTTCTATCCTTGTATGTACCTCAGAGTAAATATTCCAAGTCTTGTGTGTAAATATCCAGTGGCAGAGATTAAACTGTTATCACTACCTGAGTATCAGGGTGTACCCTGTTCTCTTTGCCCTATGTAGCAGAAAATAAGATACTATCTCCCAACGAGATTATACGCCATGGGAAATTACCCCCAAATAAGAGACTAGACAGCCTCAAAGTGCAAGTGGGTACTAAAACTTCAGGTATCTTTATGCCAGCATAGTCTCCACCTTAACTGAAATACCCTTTAGCATAGCTAACTTGTACATGCCTTTGAAAGAACTCTGAATTACTTCCATCCTGGATGTGTCTTGGTCTTTTTCTTCCCTTAGCAAGGATCAAGAGCAAGGTTTTCTTTTTCTCATTGTTTTTGTGCAGTCATCATGAACATATTAATTTGTGTTTATCTGCAAGGCAGCAATCAAATGGCTGTCACAATAGCCAAAGCTAAGTCTCCTCTGATCACGGAATAATCAATAATATTCATTCACTGTTCTCTGGAATGCAACAATTACTTTTCTACTACAGAAAGGCCGTCTTAATTGGACTCCTATTTCCTGTTTCCCAGGCATTTTGAGTAGGAGGAGAACAGACCTTCCCCATCATCTAACACAATGGTTTGCATCATCTTAATTTAACTGGAGCCTTACACCCCCTAAATCCTGATTGTCAACATTCCAAACAGTGGGGTGTGGCAAATAGCCCAGTTATTTTAATTCCAGAAACTGCCTGATGAAGTTTGGTTAAGCCTCTTTTATTTATACTCCCTCATGAAGGGTGGGAAAATTTTGAACTCTGTGCTATAGTTCATATGTTATATTTATTGAATGTGTAAGTGATCAAAGCACATTTATGTACCTGGTTTTGACATTTCCAGATGCTTCGTGATCGTTTTCTGAACACATGTAGATAAAATACTAAGTAGATCTTATTCATCACTTGTTCCCAATAAGATTGAAGAAACAAATGTTTGAGATATGAAGGGGCAGAAGATCATATAGTGAGTACCAAATGAGTATATAGGTAACAATAGAAAGAATTTTGCTTTTGGTGGTGGTAGTGGTAATGATGAGTTAGTCCCCCCTCCCCAAATTCTGCTTCAGAGAGAACAGAGCTGTTGTTTTATAATCTTATGTTTCCTTTTCTTATAATTTTGATGTGTAATACTGCTAGATAAATGTTTCTACCTTCATTAACATAAGGGAAGATACCTATAGACATATTCTGCTATTACCAGAAATATCTGTTTAAGCCCAGACAGCCCCAAAGCTGAATCTGTTGCATGTAATCCCTTGGAAATTAAATATGTATAACTTGGTATTGCACCCCAGCTTAAGACTTTGGGGAGGAAGTCCCCAAATTGCTATATTCAGGTAAAAATGTCTGGGAATGTGACATGGGGCATTACACCTTTCTTGCCCAAGGCCTGAGAGGAACTGTACCTGTTTTCAGAATATATCTCCATCTGGAAGTTAAAAATCCAAATAAAATGGATGACTTTATGGAACTATCTGTGTTCATAGCTTAAGCAGAACTGTGGAGTTATACAAATAAAGAAAGAAACATCTTTTTAATAAACTGGTTGCCGGATTTTCCAGTATGGTCTCCAGGGTCTCCTCCCTACAGCCCTCTGGGGAAGTTTTATGAGTGTGAAAGAATGAGCAATAAAATCTTATTGGACTCATTCATGCTCACTCCCCAGCACCTAACAAGTTGTTTGATAGACAATAACACTTAAGAATTCCTAAGTGTCAAGCACCGTACTAAGCTGATGATGGGCCTGTGGGTGTGGAAAGGAAGGACATTCTTCAGAATATTTTCACAAACCCTAAATGCTTCTGATGGGGCTAAAATTTCATTCTTAAATCACAACTTACAAAAAATTTCTGGAATCCTATAATACAGTGTCACCCCTACATTTTTTCTTTGAAATCCGTAATATAATAAAGACTCACCCTTAAACTAAAAATACAGGTAAGAAAGTGGAGAAAAGTAAATTCCACAGAATTTTTGATGCTATTCATTAATGGAGAAAGCAGTAAGAAGAGGAGCCTACACTACATTTTCATTGTTCTCTATTGTCCTGGAAAATTGTCAAGGAGTAGTATGTTCATTTGGAAGAACATAAAGGGAGGAGTCAGTAAAAACAATGAAGGAAATATGATTTGTGATGTGAGTTCACCCTTCTCAAATAGGAATTTGAAGGGCTGGCAAATGTCAAATGATATTGATGTATAGATATTTCTAGTTACTCCTAAGACATTGCTTAATAAAATTTATTGGAAAAAGAAAAAACCCTATTGTCAGAGACTTCTGGTTTCTGGTTTGACACATAAGCTTAGAAGTTGCCACTCTATCCTGACACCAAGCAAAGCGGAACAAACTGAAAATTTAACAGCCTTTCCTAGACCCCTAAGAGAAGTGAGATCACAGAGTAAACTGCTGTCTCTAAAACTAGAGAGACAGACAGACAAATGGAGTGAACCACAGCTTAAAGGAGCAGTAACCTACATGGGGAGCCGTCCTATGTACCTGAACTGTAATTGATGAATTGCTGGAGGTTGATTGTGGACAATTCTGAGAGATAAAAATGCCCAAGGGACCCAGTCATCAGTGGGCCCCACAATTCTGTGAGTTTCACCTCCTAGAGCTCTACTAAAATCTGAAAATAAATGGAGGACAAATATCTCCTTGTGCTTCCAGTAAGGTGGGGTGGGGGAATCATGAAACAATCTCCTCCTTTTTTTCCTAATAAGGTCTGCCCTCAGGAGAAACTATTTAACCAGAGCTTACCTGCTATGGTTTTCTCTGAGCCTAACTAGCCTGTGGGAAGGGAAATAAACATTTCCAGTCCTCTCTAGCCATCCTGTCTCTCAACCAAGGGTTGGAGTTCCCAGTCCAGTGCATAGGCTCACTAAAGGACTGAGACCTAATAATCACTATAGAACATTTTCATCATCCCTCCCTCCGCCCACTTGCCCACTACATTACTAAAGGCTGGTTCATGACAGTTCCTTTTACCCCACACATCACGTCCTGCTGTGAGAAAAATTACAAGGCATGCCAAAGATGACAATAACAACAACAACAACAACAACAACAACAACAACACAGTTTGAAGAGACAAAGCAAGCACCAGAACCAGACTCAGATATCACAGGGGCGTTGGAATTATCAGACCAAGAACTTAAAACAACAATGATTAATATGCTAAGGGTTCTAATGAGTGAAGTAAACAGTGTTCAAGAATAGAAAGGTAATATAAGCAGAGAGAAGGAAAATATAAGAAATAACCTGAAAAAGAAGTGCTGCAGATTAAAAACACTCTAACAGAAATGAAAGACACCTTTGATTGGCTTATTCACAGATTGAACATGGCTGAGGAAAGAATCTCCCTAGAAACTTCCAAAATTAAAGAGCAAAGAGAAAAAAAGACTAAGGAAAACCAGAACAGTCTAGGAACTATGAGGCAACTACAAAAAGTGTAATGTAAGTGTAATTTAATGTATATGTAACGGGAACACCAAACAGAGAAGAAAGAAGAAAAAGAGTAAGTATTTGAAGAAAAAAGAATTTCCCCATATTAATGTTAGATAGCAAACTAGAGCTCCAGGAAACTCAGAGAAGACCAAATAATAAATGCAAAAATCAACAACAACAACAAAACCCAAAACCAAAACAAATAAAACTATATCTAGGCATATATTATTCAAACTACAGAAAATCAAAGTTAAAGAAAAGACGCTGACAGACACCAGACTTTAAAAAAAACACCAAACCAAGAGAGGAACAGAAATAAGAATTATATCTGGCTTCTCAGAAATCATGCAAGCAAGAAGAGTGGGCTGCAATATTCTTCTTTTTTTTAAGATTTATTTATTTATTTTAGAGAGAGAGAGCACAGAAGTGCAAACGGGGAGAGGGGCAGAGAGAAAGAATCTCAAGAAGACTCCCCACTGAGTATGGAGGTTGACTCAGACTCAATCTCACAACCCACAAGATCATGACCTGTGCAGAAGGTCCAGAAACCAAGAGTCAGAAGCTCAACCAACTGAGCCACCCAACTGTACCATGGATTGCAGTACTCAAAGTGCTGGAAGAAAAAAAGCACCAACCTAGAAATCTGTAATCTATGAAATTATGCTTCAAAAGTAAAGGAGAAACAAAGACTTTCTCAGATAAACAAAAATTGAGGGAATTTGTTGCCAGTAGATCTGCCATGCAAGAAATGTTAACAGCTGTTCTTTAAAGAGAAGGAAGATGATACAGGTCAGAAACTCAGATCTATATATTAAAAAAGGAAGAGCATCAGAGAATGAGTAAGGTGAAGGTAAAATAAAAAATTGCACTTTTCTTATTCTCAATTTATGCGGCAGATCCTGTTTTGTTTAAGATAAAAGCAGCAACAATATATTCAATTATAAGTATGCTTATTTATGTTTACATATAAGTGAAATGAATAACAGCAAGGATACAAAGGATGGGAGAGAAGAATTAGGTTATTTTGTTATTATAAGGTATGTAACACTACCCATGAAGGAATAGAGTGTTATTTGACAGTGGACTTGGATTGGTTATGTGTATATTGCAAACTATAGAGCAACAACTAAAATAAAAAAAGAAATATAGCTAGTATGTTAAGAAAGGAAAGAAAATGGATTTACATAAAGAGCTCAAAAGGCAGAAAAAGACTGGAAGACAAAAATAGAAATAAAAACTAAGGGCAGCAATGGGAAATAGTAATAAATGTGGTAGATATTAATCCAACTGTATCTAGAATCGCTTTGAATATCGATGGTCTAAATGCATCAATTACAAGACAGAGATTGTAGAGTGGATCAAAAAACAAGACCCAACTGTATGCTGTTTACAAGAAATCCACATAAATGTAAAGCCACATATAGAATAAAAGTAAATGGAGAAAAATATAGCATGCTAACGCTAACCAAAAGAAAGAGGAAATAGGTATATTAATTTTAGGCAGCACACATGAGAGCAAGGAAAGTCATAAAGGATAAAGAAGAACATTGCATAATGATAAGTGTGTCGATTCCCCAGGAAGACACAACAATCCCGAACATGCTTGCACCTAACAACAGAGCATCAAAATATGTGGGGCAAAAACTTACAGAACTGCATGAGGAAATAGATGATCCACTATCATAGTTGGAGACTTCAATACCCCTCTATCAGAAATGCAGAACCAGCATTTCAGAAAATAAGTAAGAACATAACTGAACTCAACAACACCATCAATCAAATGGGTATAATTGACAGCTGTACACTACTTCACCTGACATCAACAGAGTACACATTCTTCTCAGGCTCACTTGGAATATTCACCAAAATAGATAAATGCTGGGTCATAAGACATACCTTAATAAATTTAAAATAACAGGGGTACCTGGGTGGCTCAGTGGGTTAAAACCTCTGCCTTCAGCTCAGGTCATGCATGGTCTCAGGGTTCTGGGATCGAGCCCCGCATCGGGCTCTCTGCTCAGCAGGGAGCCTGCTTCCTCCCCTCTCTCTCTCTCTCTCTCTCCCTCTCTCTCTTTGCCTGCTTGTGATCTCTCTCTGTCAAACAAATAAATAAAATCTTTCAATATATAAATAAATAAATAAACAAATAAATTTAAAATAGCATAAATCATACAATATTTCCTCTCAGGCCACAATGGAATTAAACCAGACTCAAACAAAAAGATAGCTGGAAAGTTCCAAAATATTTGGAGATTAAAAGAACACACTTCTTTTTTTTTATTAGAGAGAGAGAGAGAGAGACTGAGAATGAGAGGGGAGAAGGTCAGAGGGAGAAGCAGACTTCCCGCAGAGCCGGGAGTCCGATATGGGACTCGATCCCGGGACTCTGGGATCATGACCTGAGCCAAAGGCAGTCGCCCAACCAACTGAGCCACCCAGGCGCCCCAAAATAACATACTTCTAAATAACACATGGATCAAAGAAGAAATCTCAGAAGAAATTTTAAAATATTTTGAACTAAATAAAGATAAAAATGCAGCTTATCAATATTTGCGGGATGAGTGAAAGTGGTGATTAGAGGGAAATTTATAGCATTGAATGCACATATTAGAAAAGAAGTCTCTAAATCAGTAATCTAAGCATTTGCTTTATAAAACTAGAAAAAAGGAGAGTGAAATAAATTCAAAGTAAAAAAAAGAAAGGAAATAATAAGAATTAAAGCATAAATCAATGAAATGAAACTAGGAAATTAGTAGAGAAAATAAACTCAATGAAAAATTGGTTCTTTGAAGATATCGATAAATTTGATAAGCCTCTCTCTAAAAAAGAGAGAGTACAAATTACGAATAGCAGAAATGAGAGGGGTACATCACTACAGAGCCTTTGGACATTGAAATGACAATAAAGGAATGCCATGAACAACTCTAAGTCCACAAATTTGACAACCTAGATGAAATGGATCAATTCCTTAAAAGACACAATCTGCTAAGACTCACACAAGGAAAGATAGACAATTTGAATAAAGCAATATTTATTAGAGCAATTGAAACAATCATACCCAACAAGAGAAAGCTTCAGGCTTTTCTGTGTTCACTCCTGAATTCTACCAATCATTTGAGGATAAAATTATACTAATTCTATACAATCTCTTTCAGAAGACATAAGCAGAGGAAATACTCCCAAATTCATTCTATTAGGGCAACATTATCCAAACCAGACAATGACAATTATAAGAAGAAACCACAGACCAATATATCTCATGAACACAGATGCAAAAAATCTTTAACAAGACATTAGCAAACCAAATCCAACTCTCTGCTCAATTTTTCTGTGAATCTAAAATACTCTAAAGGGGCGCCTGGGTGGCTCAGGGTTAAAGCCTCCGCCTTGGGCTCAGGTCATGATCTCAGGGTCCTGGGATCGAGCCCCGCATCGGGCTCTCTGCTCAGTGGGGAGCCTGCTTCCCCCTCTCTCACTGCCTGCCTCTCTGCCTACTTGTGATCTCTCTCTCTCTCTCTCTGTCAGATAAATAAATAAATAAATAAATAAATAAATAAATAAATAAATAAATAAATCTTAAAAAATAAAACTCTAAAAAAGAAAATATTAGTAATGTAAATTTTTAAAATAATTGGTTAAAGTTAAAAAAATGAAAGATATTTTACTGCCCTATCAGAGTTATTGAAACTAGCTCATGGACATGATCTCATTGCCATAATCTCATAAGACAAATCGGTCACGAGTGTTCTTGTTGCATCTTAAAAAAGATTTTTTACTGAAAGCTTCCTTATGTGCCATTTGGTTGGTATTGGGCTAGTGGTAGTCACTGGAGTCTCTACTGGCTTCATGTAGGTTTCTCTTGTTTAGTTGCACTAGGAGGTGCAGGTTCAGAAGATGCCACTCTCCATGATGCTGGGACAATGGTGGTGCAGAAGTTGGGACTAGAGCCGAGACAGTGGTTGGGGTTTGAACTACAGAACTGCTATGGATGAACCCATCGGAACAGTCGTTGCAGGACTAGATCACTGGGCTTTAACTGGGGCTGCTGTTGTTTCTGTTTTGGGATTTATCACCCTAACCACTGCAAAATTTTCCTCGTCGTGATTATATTCTTTGAGGGCAGCTTCATCGTTAGTTAAGGATATTATCATCATTAAGGGTTTTTTTCGGCAGAAATTAATATTTGTCCCACTCTCCAAAATAGTGGCATCATTCAACTTCAGTGTTATTACTACAAAGCTGTAACCAACTCCAAAAGTCCTAGTTACCTCCACTAAGCTGAATTCTAGTACTGTAGTATACCTAGACAGTGGAGTATTATTCCGCACTAAAAGAAGTGAGCTATCAAGATGAAAGACATGGCAAATCCTGAGGATAATTATTTTAACCTAAGGATAAAACTCCAACGATGCATTTGCATATTTTACACATTCATGGAAATCTATCAAGGGTCAGTTAAGAATCCTGATTTAAGGGGCACCTGAGCGGCTCAGCCAGTTAAGCATTTGACTCTTGATACCAGATCAGGTCCTGATCTCAGGGTCGTGGGGTTGAGCTCCATGGGGCGTCTGCTTGAGATTCTATCCCTCTGGCCCTCCCTCTGCTTGCATGTATACTCTCTCTCTCTCTCTCTAAAAAAAATAAATAAATCTTAAAAAAAAAAAAAGGGAGGGAAAAAAGGAGGGATGCCTAGGCGGTTAAGTCAGTTAAATGTCTGCCTTCAGCTCAGGTCATGATCTCAGGGTCCTGGGATAGAGCCCCATGTCAGGCTGCCTGCTCAATGGGGAGTCTGCTTCTCCCTCTATCCCTGCACCCTGCTTATGTACTCTTTCTCAGATAAATAAATAAAAATCTAAAGAAAGAAAGAAGAATCCTGATTCAAAGTCTGAAACAGTGCTTCTCAACCCTTTTTCACATCATGTCATCCATGGAAACGATGATATTTTAGAGCATGCTGGGATACATTAAAGGAGATTTGAAGGCAACCATATGGGGCTTTGTGAAAACGTTTGTATTTTTTTTAAATATGATATTGTAATAAGAACAATAAAATAAATGTATTAAGGGTTATATGAAATACTGAGTTTGTATAAGCTTCCAAACAAAGTCTTCTCAAAAATTAAAAAAAGAGACACAGAAGAAACTTAGATGCATATACTAAGTAAAAGGAGCCAATCTAAAAAGGCTACATATAATATGATTCCCACTCTATGACATTCTGCAAAAGACAAAACAACAGAGACTAAAAAGATGAGTGGGCGTCTGAAGGGATGAATAGCATAGGCACAGTAGATGTGGGGACAGTGAAACTACTCTCTATGATACAGTAATGAAGAACATAAGCTATCAAACAGATGTCCAAATCCGTAGCATGTACCACACCAAGAGTGAACCCTAATGTAAACTATGGACTTGGGTTGATAATGACTTGTCTATGTAGGTTCATCAATGGTAGCAAATATACCACTGTGTGTGGGGGGCGGTGTTGATAATGAGGGGGGCTATGCAAGCATAGGGGCAGGACATATACGGGAAATCTCTGTACCTTCCGCTCATTTTTACCATGAACCTAAAACTGCACTAAAAAATAAAGTCTCATTTAAAAAAAATTAAAAATCTCTCTACTACGCATCACAGACCTGGGCCCTGGGAACCAGGGACAAAGATTTCTGTAAGTGAACTCTGCATTCATATCCTAGCTGTGTGATAGAACTCCATTACTTGGACTATTTTATCTACCTCCTCATATCTACCCTTCTTCTCACATGCATATTTCTAAGCTTTCATTCAATGAGTGAAACATGAAGAGAACAAAAAGCAGGAGATATGAAAAAAAAAAAGCTATGAGTTAAAATGTGAGTAGCATAAGATGTCTGGAGCAGTAGAGAAGGACCCTCCTCACTTCTTAGTGAGTCCTCCATTAAGGACCAAGGACGGAGCAGAACATAGTGTTGCTTCTGAGAGTGTTAAGCTTCTTAGGAAGGATTTCGCTATATGGAGCAGACAAGATTTATAGTCCTGGGCTAGAAACTGAAGTTTGTAGAGGTTTGTACTGGTGAACTTGTCTCCTGCTTGAGACAGTATCTCAGGCATGGTAATGAAATACAGTGGGGCCTGGACCAAGTCAGATGGTAGTATCCGCATTCACAAGAAACTTGTGGGCCGGCCCCTCAGAGGTCTGCTGGGGCACTGAAAACGTTAGGAGGCTTGGCACGTAAAGGGAAGAAAGATGAGAAGAGAGAACTACTCAAATCACGTTTGCTATTATTGTACCCTCTGACAAAAACTCACCCAAAGATGAAATAGATGTAGTCTCTACCTCAATTGTGTCTTATCATTTTTGCCTGAAGGTTTTAAAACAGTTTCTAGTCTTTTCCATTTCTGGTCTGTCTTCTATATGTTGTCTGACATCCTTCTAATTTATGAGTAGGATAAGTGCCTGGTAATAATAAGCATGCAAGTATTTGTTGAGTGATCAAAGGTTCCTCCAATGATGAAACCCTCCTGTGCTTTCTAGTTATCTATGGTATACAGTCTGAATTCCTGGGCATGGTGTCTAAGACTTTAAGACTTCAGGCATCCTCTTATTTTCTAGGTTCTTACACATGTTTCTCTGTGATTTCTTAACATTGAAATGTTCTTTTATGTCTCAAATGGTTTACATGTGCTATTTCCTCTTGCTGTCACGCTCTCCTTCCTATTCTTGCCTTGAAAGTTTCTGTTCCTCCTCAGGCCTGTTTCTTAATGAAATTTCCCCTGAGGTTTCAAGACAAAGTTGGACCCATCAAAAAGTTCCCATGTTGCAGAAGATAAGTAGATAAGTAAGATAAGTAAGTCCTGAAGAGCTAATGCACAACCTAGTGATTATAGTCAATGATACAGTATTATTTACTTCAAAGTTGCTAAGAGACTAGATCTTAAATGTTCTCACCACAAAAAAAGAAATGATAATTATATGATGTGATAGAAGTATTACCGAATGTTACAGAGGTAATACTGCAACATATAAATATATCAAATTAACATATTATATACCTTAAACTTACGCAATGTCCTATGTCAATTATATCTCAATAAAAACATAATAAAACAAATTTTGAAAAAGTTCCCATGAAACTAGTAAAACTTATCCTGCTTTTCAAGTGTATGATAAGTGCTCGTTAACTTATTTGTCTCTCCCTTTAGACAGCATCTTTTGAAGGCCAAGATATCAACTTAATTATTGATTTCAAGGCATAGAATATGGTGGGACAAAAAGAAGTAGTGATGTTAAATAAGCCTAGATTAGTCTTCCAGCTTCCCCTCTTTAGTTGTGTGACCTTAACAAAATTAATTTCTCAGAAGCTCAGTTTTCTTCTTTACAAATACAAAAGAAAGCTATCTTGACTGGGTCAGTACCTGACAGATAAAACATCTATTTCTGAATAAAATGTAATGTGTAAAAAAAAAAAAAAAAAAAGTTAATGTGTATGTGTGTGTGCACACGTATGTGTATAATTATCAGATTTCCAAGGGACTATTTTAATACTTAATGATTTTTAATTTATTTATTATGAAAGCTCTTGTCTCTGCATTGACAAAGTCTACTGTAATTATGGATATGTGAAGCAATTATGAAAATGAAAAACTGACTTATGAAATGTTTGTAGTTCTCCTTCAAAATAGTATTTCTGAAATGCATCCTTTTATCATCTGACTTCAGTCATTTGCTTAAGCTTGAATTTTAAGATCAGTGATGACCATTCAGAGAACCCACTAGAATATCATAGCATCACAGTAAGTGAATATACAAAGACAGTAACAGGGTTAATGATCTGAATTATTCAAATCAAAGTCAAAATACAGAGTTACAGTAAATTCAGAAGTTAGAATAGCAGATCTTACATGTGAACCAAACTTGTGCCTGGTCTATATGGGAAAATTGATTAAAAACTAATGTAGTTCCCAGGATTTCTTATTCATTCCAAGCCATCCTGGTATATTCATGTTTGCTTTTTTGGCTTTTAAATGCAGAAGCCTGGATAACTGCAGAAAAACTAAGATGAACAAGCTGTTATGATCAACGATTTAAAACTAAGAATTGCACAAAAGGCCATGGAAATCCAAAGCCATTCTCAAGGAGGAAATTTATTGCCAGGCACATGAAAAAAGGGTATTTCAGTTTAATTCAATATTTGGTATCTCTTTGCTATAAAGTAACTGCAAGTCAATGTATTTTGAGTGTCACATTTTAAAAATACAACTCAGATCAAAATGTAAAATTTATCCTCATTAAATTTTTTACCTTTAGGGATTTGAATTTCCTTTTGCTCTATGCATAAGGAAAAAAAATTAAAACCAAAGCTCCCATTTTAAAAACACACCTCTACAATATGAAATTTGGTTGTTCTCAAAGGGTAAAATTTTTGCCAAATGGATGACAAGCTGTTGTCAAGGCATAATGGGAAGCTTCTGTGGGAGTGTACAGGGATTTATGCACAAGAGTTACATCACATTTTGAGTGCACATCCTCTTTGAAAGAGAAAGAATCCAAATTTCAAAGTGTTTACTAATGTTTCTCAGTAACTGTGGCATTTATTCATAGATGTCCAATATAAGCCTGTAGCATTCATTAACCCTAGAAATACTAACTTTTAAAAGAAATAGCAAAATAATTTTCAGTGTCTTTTTATCAAATTACTTTCTTGGAATCTAAAATAACTCAGCATGTCAAAGAAATAAAAACATGCCTATCTTGGTAAATTATTAATATTTCACATTAATACTTGAGAGTTCCCAAATACTAAGATAATAGCAATGAACAGTAGGACACGAGACTTACTGATCATACTGTGACCAATGACAAAGATTCTTTGCTTGACCAAACTTTAGTTAGGCTCCAGAACCTTCTCGTAGGCCCATCTATGCACTTCCTTATAAATTCCAATTTCAGCAAGAACCCTGCTAGACCAGTTTAGCAAGAGTTCCCCTTCCTTTCTATCTGTTCAGGCTTGATATCTCCTCTGGTTTCTCATCTTCCAGCATCACCCAGGTGATGTCCAATCACCCTGGCGTGTCTTCAGCAAAGATCCTGTTAGGTCAGTTCAGTTAGAATCTTCCTTACCCCTGATGTTTTCTCTTAGTAAATCTTCATCCATTTACCACTACCCTGCTCCTTGGCTAAAGATTCCCACTTGCCCATACTGTACTCGGAGTTGAACTCGTTCTACAAGGAGGTCTTTCTTCCCCTATTGCAATAGTATTGAATAAAACCTCTTTTTACTGCTTTAACTGCTATCCAACTCTGGTGTGTTTTTGTTCTTGTTTTTTAACACCAAAGATCATTAGGTCCCTTGTATATTTTTATTATTGAATTCTTACAGCAACCACTAAGTATGCTTTATTATCCTCATTTCAAGTTTAGAGACTAAAAGGCAGATTATGGTTTACTGAAGACCAAGTAACTATTTAGTGGTGGAGTGGTGAAGACAGAACTCAAACCCATGGTTTTTGTGGGTTTTTTAAAGTCCTACTTATTCCAAAAGTTGTGTCATTTCTAAGTTTTACCCAGTGTTTCAAAATTTTTCCCAAATACAGAAAACATATGACCAGTTAGGTTCAATAGGCAATTTTTACAATATGGAAGATATAAATAGCTTCCCATTCTAAGATATAGTAACTTTATCCTAGTATCAACATGTTTTGGAAAGAAGCCATCATCATTAGACAAGGGAGTTTCGAGAACCAAGCCAAGCAAAATCCTGGAAAACAGAATCACATAAACCTTTCATTTGATATCCTCTGGGGAAATAAGTGAAGAATCTTCATCCCACATGGTAATGCACCCTGCTGACCATCCCATCTTGGGAAGGGTCATGCTGCATTCCTGGACTATTTGAGGTCATTATGAAAGATTGGCCACATTCCCATCCACACCCATAATTAAGGAAAATAGTGTTCATATTCAGCTAGTTGATGGTTACAAACTAACCCTTTATAACATAGATCTCCATTCCATCCCTGGACTTACAAAATAGCCTATAGTAGTAACCTATATCACTGGTTTCTTAGAAAACTCATTTTGTTGTTGATAATGATGACTTATTGTCGTTAATCTCATAATAGGTAAAATAGTTTAAGAAACTATTTGACTCTCAGGCTTAAGAGTGAGACATTTTACTTCCAATTTGAGAGAGGTATTCCTCATATGGAAGTGTAGCACTGCAAAGAGCATGTACTCAGCATAACTTAGGTTGGGTCATACACGTCTTTCTGGTTTGTTGGGATTTGTGTTTGAGGAGACAAGAGAACCCATTCCATGCAGTTTGTTAATTAGAGATAGTATGTGCAATATCACAGTCTAGCTGTTTATCTCCTCAAACATATCATTTCTATCTCATATTCAAACGGACATTGTAAGGGACTTGAACCATGGCCAGTATAGTGGAAGAAAAAGAATCTTCCCCTATCCTCTTAGATTCTGTGGCTGGCCTGATAATTAAGTGGACATAAGACAGAGGAGGAGAGTTTTATTTAATATTTATTTAATATTTTTGTGTGCACACAGGAGCCTTCATAAAAATAGAAGAAAAATGAAGAGTTAAAAAAATATGACTGGAAGCTTATATATATATATATATATATATATATTTTAACAAAGACTGATGAATTTGCAGAGAAATGACAAGACAGAAGAAAAGGGCTTAAGCTTTTACTGGCAGTAAATTATGGGAAAGTGACTAGGAAGTACACAGGGAAAAGTAATGGAAGATTAGAATGATTTTAGTGTATTTGTTTGTACAGGCCCATTTTGGCATCAACTCCCAGTCTCCAGTGAGAAGAATGCCCTTCTCTTCCTGGTATAGTCTAAGCCCCTTTCTCATGGAGACCTGCTTTTAAGTAGAAAGAAGGACATCAGAAATCTTTTCTTACATCTGCTTCTCAAGCCTCCCCCTCAAAATAATCACTATGTCAAAGGGTATATCGTGGGATGTCATGTTTTGAACACCTTCACCTCATTAGTAATAAAGGAAAAATGCACATTGAGCTCTAAGAATGGCAGGAATTATAACATAGGAATTCTGTTAAGATAACATTTAACTCATGTTCACCATAAAGTAACAGAAGTCTCTAGAAGAAAAACTAGGGAGAAGCATTAACCTCCAAATTAACAGTAGTTTTTGTTCTAATAATTGACCACCTTAGAGCCCAAGAGTTCAAACAGGTGAACTGCAGTGCATACAATTGACAAAGGAGAACTTTGCAGAGAGGAGACCTGTCCTATAGCAAAAGGAAGAAAAAGTTCATTTTCACAGCATGATTCCAACACTCAGATTAACTATTTTATACCACCGCTCTCAATTTTTCTGAATTAAGCAGGCAATTGCTGCATTCTAGAACCATTTGCTAGTTGATTTGAGAGCATGTGAGTAACCAAGGCAGGAGCAAACTGATATGAAAAGCTTGGCTCTGCCATACCTACCCTAGGATGATGAATACAGAGCACTAATTAACATCTACTTGGTCAAAGGTCCAGTGAGGAAATGCAAAGTTGACAAAGATACC
>CM052799.1:171646858-171681801 GCA_028533885.1 Nasua narica
TCTTTGATAGTATTTTACCCACAGTAGACCCTCTTTGAAATTGGAATTAACCCTCTTAAAACCTGTCACTGCTTTATCAACTAAGTTTCTATGAAATTATAAATCCTTTGTTGTCATTTCAATAAACTTTCCCAGATCTTTACCAGGAGTAGCTCAATCTCGGGAAATCACTTTCTCTGCTCATCCACAAGAAGCAACTCTTCATCCTTTGAAGTTTTATCATGAGCTCCCAGCAATTCAGTCTCACCTTCAGGCTCCACTTCTAATCCTAGTTCTCTTGCTATTTCCACCACATCTGCAGTTATTTCCTCCAATGAAGTCGTGAACCCCTCAAAATCATCTGTGAGGGCTGGAATCAGCTTCTTCCCAACTCCTGTTCATGTTGCTATTTTGATGGCCCATAAATCATAAATGTTCTTAGTGGCATCTAAATGGTGAATCTTTTCCAGAAATTTTCAATTTACTTTGCCCAGATTCATCAGAGTAATCACTATCTATTTATGATAGGCAATTTATGAAATGTATTTCTTTAATAACCAGACTTGAAAGTCAAAATAACACTGTGATCCATAGACTGCAGAATGGATACCATGTCAACATGCATGAAAATATTCCTCTCGTCGTCCATCTCCCTCAGAGCTCTTGGGTGACCAGGTACACTGTCGATGAGTGGTAATATTTTAAAAAAGAATCTTTTATTCTGAGTAGTAGGTCTCAACAGTTGGCTTAAAATATTCAGTAAACAATTTTGTAAACAGATGTGCTGTCATCCAGGCTTTGTCGTTCCATTTATAAAGCACAGAGTAGATTTAGCATAATTCTTAAGGGTCCGGGGATTTTCAGAATGATAAATGAGCATTGGCTTCAACGTCAAGACACCAGCTGCATCAGCCCCTAACAAGAGAGTCAGTCTGTCCTTTGAAGCTTTGAAGCCAAGCATTGCCTTCTCTTCTTTCTATATAAAAGTCCTGGATGACATTTTCTTCCAATAGGAAGCTGTTTTGTCTACATGGAAAATCTATTGTTGGGGCGCCTGAGTGGCTCAGTGGGTTAAAGCTTCTGCCTTCAACTCAGGTCATGATCTCAGGGTCCTGGAATTGAGCCAAGTATCGTGCTCCCTGCTCAGCAGGGAGCCTGCTTCCTCCTCTCTCTCTGCCTGCCTTTCTGGCTACTTGTGATCTCTCTCTGTCAAATAAATAAATAAAATCTTTAAAAAAAAAAAAAAAAGAAAGAAAAGAAAATCTGTTGTTTAGTGTAGCCACCTTCGTTAAGTGTCTTAGCGAGATGTACTGGATAACTTGCTGCAGCTGCTGCCTCACCTGGCACTTTTGTCATGGACACGACTTCTTTTCTTAAACCTCATGAACCAACCTCTGCTGCCTTCCAGTTTCTTCTGCAGCTTCCTCTCTCAGGCTTCATAGACTTAAGAAGAATTAGGGCTTTGGCTTAAGGAATTGTTGTGGCTGGTGGGATCTTTTCTGTAGACCACTAAAGCTTTCTCCATATCAGCAATGAAGCTGTTTCACTTTTTTTAACGTGTGTGTCTTCATTGAAGTAGCTTTTTTCATTTCCTTCAAGAACTTCTTTGCATTGACAAACTGCCTGTTTGGCCCAACTGGCTTAGCTTTTGGCTTATCTCAGCTTTTGACATGACTTCCCACTCAACTTAACTGTTTCTAGTTTTTGACTTAAAAAAGAGATATGTATCTCTTCCATTCACTTGAACACTTAGGAGCCATTGTAGGGTTATTAATTGGCATAATTTCGATATTCTTGTGTTTCAGGGAGTATGGAAGCCTGAGGAGAAGGAGAGAGATGGGGGATGGTTGATTGGTGAAGCAGTCAGAACACACACAACAGCTATTGATGAAGTTCACCCACTTATATGGGCAAGGGTCCCGGTGCCACAGAACAATTCCAATAGCAACATCAGAGATCACAGATCACTGTAATCGATGTAATAATAATGAAAAAGCTTTAAATATTGTGAAAATTACCAAATGTGACACAGAGACACAAAGTGAGTACATGCTGTTGGAAAAGTGCTAATAGACTAACTTGATACAAGGTTACCGTGAACCTTTGATTTGTAAAAATCTCAGTATCTGCAAAGCACAATAAAGCAAAGGTCAATAACATGAGGTAAACCTATGTTTTATTGACTGCTAAAATTGAAAGAAGCAAATTTCTTCATTGCACATTTAATGCTCACTTTCTGTTGCTGAATTCCTGTAAGTCAGTGTTAGAAACATTTGCGCAAAACAACTATTGGCATGAGAACATGGTGCCAATGTTCTGATGAACTCAATTCTTATCTATTTCAAGTGCTGTGAGACTTTCCCTGCACGGTGATTTCACTTCTGCTTTGCACAAACACTCTATTATATCTCAGTATGGACTTGGGCAGGGATGTGACTGGGTATTTCATTATGAGGTGGGAATCTAGATGATGCAGAATTTGTTGAAAGCAGTAGGAGCCTTAAGATACCATTTGCTGACCTCAGCCTAAGATACTGTGGTCTAAAGTCAATTCCAATTTGTGCTTATTTATGAGAAAAATATATATAGTTCCAAACTATAATTTCCTTTTACTATAAGATTAAAATTATGGCTAAGATAACAGAAGAAGAGAGTAATTGAGATTTATTTCCTTAGAGAATAAGAACACAGTTAATTAACCTAGAGATAACTAGAGTAAGAGATGATAGCTGGTGAGCAGACAATATGCAATTTAGATAATATAGAGAAAACTGACTTGGTGGTCTGTTGCTAGGACAACAGCCTTTGTGGAGTTGAGGCAGCAAAGAAGCTATAATGAGGTTAATGGAGAGGTTTAAAAAGTATACACACATATGTTTTGTTAACTCTCCGTGTTTGTTTTAACAGCTTATTAGGGAAGAGACTACATAAAAAGGAAAGCCAAAAAAGTGTTTTCTTTCACCATACAATAGTCAACCCCCAAGAACTGTCTCTCAATTTACACAGACTAATGCAGGCATATAGAGACACGTTCCCAATGAAAATTTAATGTGTGAAGTCTTCAGAAAAGCTATGTGTTTATATTGTCACAATAGTGCCAACAGCCATGACACCATTAATCACCCTTTGTTTACTATTTCCATCCTAATGGGCCTGGAGAAATAGCTCGATAATGAGCAGGCACTCTGTTTAGAACCACCTTTGATCCAAGTGATAATCCTGACTGGGAAAATGGTATGACCCCATGAATGAACAAGGGTCTCTTACATCACATGTTTGTTTTTTAAGTCACTTCACATGTTTGTTTTTTAAATCACTTCACATGTTTGTTTTTTAAATCACTTATTGCCAGCACAAGATTATTATTTTGCAGTTTTACATTTTTCCCAGGGATTAAGTCAGTTGGTCAAGGACTAAAGTATGACACTTATATTCTTCAGTAAATTTGCTATTTTTAAAATCTCAGGTCTTGAGTTTTTAATCAATGTGAAAAAACATCAATTCTCTTGTCCGAGGTGATTAGTGATTGTCTTCCCAGTATATCTTAAAATTTTACACATGATTTTTTGCATAGTGATTATTTGGTAGTAATTTTTTTTTCTTTTTATGTTAGGAAAATAATTATTGAAACATTCTTATTCTACAGTTGTTTTAATGTTAACTCTAATTCATTTGAATTCTCAATTGTGTGCGGTGCAAATCCACATCCTGTTATAACAAATCTTTCTTCCATCTTAGAACTTTTTGACCTCCATGTCCTCTATTTTTCCACAAGAACTCATGGCTGGCTTCTGGCTTGTTTCAGCTGATAATGATATCAACTCCTTGAGCTTTAGCTTTCAGCAGAGGATGCTGGAGAAACCCAAACAACTGAGTATTTAAAAAAAGAATTTGTTTAAGTTACAAATAAGTAAATATCTCTATACATTTTTTTTAAACTGGACATCCTACCTAGAAGTCCTCAAATCCTACCAACTAGTACTCAGCCAACTTGTAAACAAGCTATTTCTTTCTTTTTTTATATTGAATCTTCCAGAAAATACACATTTTTAAAACTCCTACATGTAATGCGAGAGCATTTGGAACCTACTCACAGCCTTAACTCTGATTTAGACAATGTCAAAAATTAGGCATTTTAAATGTTAAAAGTGTTAGAAAGAACCCACCCAAGTACAATATTGGACAATGTATTACTTCGCTTGTTTTAATGCATTCTTGAAATCCACCACTTTGGTCAATATCTGCAGATACCCTGTTGGCTAAAAGTATTTTATGATTTCTACTTTCTTTACTGTGTGTGTGTGTGTGTGTGTGTGTGTGTGTACAGGCACATACCTACATGAGAAATGAGGAAGCTTTCCTACTTTGTCCATTGTTCCAAGTATTTGATTAAATTCAAGAGCTTGTTTACCTGTGTGTAAATTAAAGAACTATTCAATGGACTTAAACGATAATGAGATCTTTGAAATGGACTATTTTCCTAAAAATCTGGAATCCTTTGGGCAGGGTAGGGTTCCAGGATATTTCGACATCTCTCCTGTACTTAAACAACACGTGACTAGAAACTGAAGTAACTACAGAACAAAGGGATCTGAACAGTATCCAGCCTCAGAGATAAATTTCTGGACATTTATATCCAGTAATTCCAAGAAGTATGATGGTGACTAAAAAGTCTGTTTCAGAATCTGTGTTTCTTGACTTAAATTAAGATTTTTAAGTAAAATAGCAGAAGAAAAAAATTATGAAAATAAGAAAAAACTGCCTGTCCTCAGTTGAAACTGTGTACCAATCCTGCGGAATGTGTGGGTAACAGAAAGTGCAATCAAAATATGCTCAATTTCAACTAGTCTATATGGAACACTCTATCCTGAGTATAATTGACCCTAACGTTGGCCAATTCAACTGAATGTCATTTTGTTAAAAGAAGAAAAAATAGATGAATTGGACTGCATTGATATTAATAATTTCCATGCATTAAAGAACACTATAAACAGAGTAAATAAGTAAGCTCAGAATAGGAGAAAATATCTGTAAATCACATATCTATCTGATAAGGGGTTAACATCCAGAATATATAAAGAAAACTAAACACCAACAAAACAGCCTGATTAAAAAACAGGCGAAGAGCTTGAATCGACATTTTTCAAAGGAAGATCTACAAATTGTCAATAATCACATGAAAAGATGCTCAACATTGCTAATTAGCAGGGAAATGCAAACAAAAGCCACAGTGAGATACCACTTCATACCAACTGAGATTTATTTTTCCTTTTTCTTTTTTTCCAAGTAGGCTCCATGCCCAGCACAGAGCCCAGGGCAGGGCTTGAACTCATGACCATGAGATCAAGACCTGAGCCAAGATCAAGAATTTACACTCAATGATTGAGCCACCCAGGTGCCCCAAGATATTATTTTTTAAAAACAAAAGATAACAAATGTTGGTGAGGATCTGGGAAAATTGGAACCCTTGTGCTTTGCTGGTGGGAATATAAAATGATGTAGCCACTCTGGGAGATAGTTTGGTAGTTCCTTAAAAAAATTAAACATAGAATTGCCATTGATTCAGAATTCCATTTCTTGGTACATCAAAAGAAGTGAAAGCAAAGACTCAAGCAGGTATTTGTACATCCATATTTGTAAGAGCATTATTCACAACAGTCAAAAGGCAAAAACAGGGATCACTGGGTGGCTCAGTCGGCTAAGTGTCTACCTTCGGCTCAGGTCATGATCCTGGGGTCTTAAGATGGAGCCCAGCATGGTGCTTCCCTGCTCAGCTTCTCCCTCTCCTCCCAGCATGTGCCCTCTGTCATTCTGTTTCTCTCTCTCTCAGATAAATAAATAAAATCTTAAAAAAAAAAAAAAAAGGTAAAACAACCTGAGTGCATACGGACAGAGGAAAGGATAGACAAGATATGGTATATTCATGCAATGAAATACGATTCAGCCTTAAAAAGGACATTCTGACTCATGCTATAACATGGAAGACTGTTGAAAACATTACGCTAAGTGAAATTAGCCAGTCACAGAAGAATAAATATTGTATGATACAAGGTACCTAGAGTAGTCGGATTCATAGAGATGAAGCAGAATGGTGGTCTCCAGGGTCAGGGAGGAGAGGTGAATGGGGAGGTATTGTTTAATGAGTACACAGTTTCAGTCTTACAAAATGGAAAAGTTCTAGAGGTGGATGGTGGTGATGATTCCACAAAAACGTGAACTCCATATGAGCTATATGTTTAAAAAATAGTTAAGATGGCAAATTTTAGGTTGTGCGTCTTTTACAATTAAAAAACAAGTAAATACTAAAATAATTGAAAATGAAATAAAATATTAGGAGCAAGACTTTGGGCTTTAAAAATGCCTGTGTTATCATGAGAGTGGCTCTTGATATCTTAATGGCTCACCGAGAAAACTCATTAGCATATTCTTGATTTGTAAAATGAGATAGGGGTATTTGCGCCATTTCTGCTTCTTCCAAAATATGAATACATTTTATGATCATTCAGGGTTATAATTTACTGAAATCTTCCATTTGAGAAAATATCTGTGAGCAGATTTGGGTTTAACAATCTAAAGACGGCTGCTCATAAAAGCTACCTCATAATCAGTATTTTTACAGCTTACTCTATAAAATGTTTGTTTCTATCTCAAAAAACTTTTCCTGCAATTTAGGAATTACACCAGCTGGTAAAATGTCTTTATTATATGTTCCAAAAACCTTTGTCCACTGCTCAAAAAGCTAAATTTCTTCCTAACCACCCATACATATAAACTTCTTTTTCATTACAATTACATTTTCTTTGTTACAAAGGTGGAAATCAACCAATATCAAAGGTGACACCCAAATATTTAACTATTGGTAAAGCAAAGAGATAAAACACTTGTCTTTGTCCATTTCTTACTAATAGTAACAATAGTTACCATTTGTTGACTACTTTCTTATTGAAAGTTCATGCAAGCCACTTAATTTGCACTATTTAATATTTTCGTTTCCTATATACCACAATTTATCAACTCATGTTATGACTATTTAATTTTAAGGAAGGCACTCCATGATGATATTCACAGCCTCTGAAGCAAATTCCCTCTCTATTTTAAACCCATCTGTTTAGAATTGTATTCGGTGTGTCAGGTCTAGGTTAGTATTAGAAATATGTGGTCTTCATTTTGGTTTTGTAGAATCCATGCAATCCTAGTTTAGCATCAATGTCACATTTTTAGGAGGATGTTATTGGCTCTGTGCAATGTTCAGGGTACTCAAACTCTTAGAGTCTTGACACACGGGGAAATTTTCAAATACCGATTGTTGATGAAGTGTACTTGGCATAGCAACAGCTCAGGAAATCACCAAATGGGATTTTCAAAGACAAATTCCAGAACAACTCTAAGAGCTCCCCTGAGAGCACTCTAACTATTTATGGGACATGGGTTAGAGAAGTGATGAGACCAGGAACAACCTAGAAGGGAATCATTAAAGAAACTGCCAGGTGGAAAACACCTTGGCCTAGTTAAGGTTTATAAAAACACACTTCTTTGAGATGGGCTTAACGTATAGCATCTCATGTTGCCAAGACACTGTCCTGCCTTATGGGGTCAATAAGTCTCGTAAGCACAGACTGGTCTTTGATTTCACAAAAAAGTCATGACCACTGTAGGAAGAAGAAATAATACTGATAATAACATTTATTAAATGATGTATGAATAAGTTGCTTTAAAAATGTATTTATTTTAATATGTTTTAAGTGGTAAATATCTTGCAAAATATTCTCACATTATTAGGCTTTTTTTTTTTTACAAAAACTTTTTTAAATGATTTTATTTATTTGAGAGAAAGAGTGAGAGTGCATGCGAACCGGGGGAGGACCAGAGGGAGAGAGACAAGCAGACTCCATGCAGAATGTGGAGGCCCACATGGGGCTCGATCCCATGACCCTGATATCATGACCTGAGCTGAAATCAAGAGGCAGATGCTCAACTGACTGAAACACCCAGTCTTTTTTTTTTTTTTTTTTTTTTGAAAGAGAGAGAGAGCATATGACTGGGGGGTAGGGAGGTGGTAAGTAGACGGAGAGGGAGAGAGCAGGCTCCACACTCAGTGCGAGCCCAACGGGGCTCTAATCTCACCACCCTGAGATCATGACCTGAGCCAAAATCAAGAGTCAGACGCTTAACTGACTAAGCCACCCAGGCACCTCTAACCTTTTTTTTTTTTAAGTACACACCCAAAGGTATCACAGAAAAAATTATTGCAGTAAGGTTGATTCCCCACATATTAGAGATCTTATTTAATTCAGAATTTTATGGAGCTTTTGAAAGTCCTTAAATCAATTTCACGTTCAGTGTGGAAATGTCTTCTAAAGCATCCTCTACACATGTTCCAGAAACTGTTTGGATACCTACAAAGATAGAGCATGTAGCCTTCTAAGAAAACGCATTACAAATAAGTAATATGTATAATAACCATTGGTATCAGCCATATTTTATTTTAATACACCTATGATATCCATTTTAACCAAAATTTCCAAGCTTGCAAGAAGTACTCCTAACTTGTAGAGGATCATGGAATGACTGTACGATGCCTAAATAAGTTTTAAAAAAAAGGAAACAGAGGGGATATATATAAGGAAATTAATTTCTCTGGTTGTCTCCTTTCTATCATTGTAGATGTGCCACCAAAGATTTAGCAAATGCTTTTATTTATTTATTTATTTTGCAAATGCTTTCAGCATTTAAAATAAACCTAATAAAATTTTTCTAACAGCTTTATTGAGATATAATTTACATACCATAAAATCTACCCTTTTAAAGTATACAGTTAACTGCTTTTAGACTGTGTTTACAAAATGGCGCAACCACAATCTAATTTTAGAACATTTGCATTGCCCTAACATGAATAACATTTTAGTTCTTTTTGTTCTTTAAGAATTCCATACTTCTGGTTAAATAATAAGAGGCATTTATTAATTGGCAATGGCTGTGTCAAATCTACAATGAAGAAAAATAGGTAAAAATTTAGACAGTTGGCAAGAAAGATAATAAAAAGTAATTATTTTAGTTGCAGCCTTTAGAAATGTAAAGGTTTCTGGGAAGAACGTGCAAATCTTAATTTTCAGTAATGGAAATTCTAGAAAGTAAAATAAGCCTTACTCCAAATGTTACCATTCAAAATTTTTTAAAGCAATAATACACTGTGTTAGGTAAATTTCTAGGTAAGCTTACAAAGGCATTTGATCACCTTTGAAGGATTTGTACTATTCTAAAGAGAAAACAAAGTTACTTAGATTTAATCCTAGCCTCTGGCTCTGTCAATGTCTAAGATACATTATTATGTGATTACAAAGTAATAGAGTGTTTTTACAGTGTCTGTTCCTATAGAAAATGTTCTTCGTAGCCGTATGCAGACTGTTAAAAACAGGACAGATGCCATATTACAGCATCTAACCAGAAAAAAGGTGTGCATTTATTTTATATTCATATATTTTATATAATCCTTACTAATTTGTGTGATTTCTTTTAAACTTGCAATGTATGAGTTGGAAGAAAGTTCAATGGTCTATTTACTTGGGAGGATTAGTCATTATTCATTATCACTGTCATTGCTGCACTGGATTAAGTTGCCTTTGATAGTTTTCTCTCCCGTGGTATTTAATATGCTTACCAAATCAAAAATAATGCTTTTTAACTATTGAATCACTCAAATTTTCAGATATTACAAAATTTTTCTAACTTTTGAGTATTGCCCTCCTCCTCCAAAAAAAAAAAAAATCCACTTTTAAAAACATTTTTAAGTAGTTGAATTTTTTTTTTTCAGAGAGAACAAGAGATAGAGTGCTCCCCCTCCCCCCACCCCCGGGACAGAGAGAGGGAGAGAGAGAATCCCAATGTGGGGCCTGAGGTGGGGTTCCATGTGGGGTTCCATGTGGGGTTCCACTTGGGCTACAGGCGGGCTCAATCCCAGGACCCTGAGATCATGACCTGAGCCAAAATCGAGAGTCACAGGTACCCCAATATTTGACATTTTTTTAAAAAAGAAATTCCTGGATCAGTCCTGCCTACTGAAACAGAATCTGGGTTTAATAAGCTGAGAATCTGAACATTTAATAAGCATCCCAGACAGTTTCTTATGAAGCCGTCTTACCCCTTTCTGAGAGAGAGAATTTGGGAAACACTGGGAAAATATAGAGCAACAGGATCCAGGAAGCAACTTCAGAATTAGGAACTGAGATGTTTCAGGACAGGAAATCATTAAGATGAAACCACCATAAAATCAGCCACGGTCTCTGGCCTGTTCCTAATACTTACTATGACATCACATGCATGCAAATATTTGTTAAACGGAAGAATTTTCTCAGGTTGAACTTGAAGCTACTTCAGAAAAAAAGCAGGCACGTTGACACAGGAATCCATTATGAAATGGATATTTCATATGACTATTTTAACCAAGCCCTTTGGTTATTTTCGAGTCAAGAAAATTCTAGACATTTTGGTGAAAAGGGCCATGATCAGATTCACCTTTCTGGATGCTCACGAGATCAAAAGAAAAGGGACAAAGAGAATGAAGAGTATGGCAGAAAACTTTCCTGTCCCCTGAAACACTTATTTGGAAAAATCGGTCCTTCCGGAATGTTGAATAGAATGTCAAGAGGCTAGCCCTAAGTCCAACACTTGCTTTAGTTGTTGAGGGAGCATCACATGACATCTCACTCACCCAGCAGTTGTACCTGTTGGTTCTCTTCAGTGTTCAGGGGGCAAGGCCTCCTCTGCCTGAAGAACAGAGAGAAAACAGGAGGCACCGCACAGCCCATCCCACAGACAGCATGGTTGGAATTCTTTCTCTGCTTTTGTATTCACGTTGAAATGTTATCTTAATCTCCACTGACAAGAGTGTTCTTAAGACAAAACTCAGAGGTGGAAAGCTGGAGGAATGCTTCAGGGCTATCCAAGAAGAACAAAATGAATAGGATCTACACAGCAATTACATTTAGAAACTGAACTTGTTGCCACAATTTAGACACTAGATGGAAAAGACGAATTGTTCCTTTCTATTGTGGGGTGAAGATTATAATAGATCATAATAGTGCCTTTTCACATTAAATAATGTTTTTTTCCAGTTCTGTAAAAATCCTTAACGTCAAAGAGGAAGGAAAATCATTTAGTCACCCAAGTGGGAAAAAATAAATGCATGGAGTGACAGTAATTCATTTATTCCTCCAGCCAGCGGTTACGAAACACCTAATGTGTGCCTGGTTTTGGTCTAGGCAAAGAAAGAGAAGGAGATAGTTATCATCAGGGCTCTAAAAGACAGAATCTCAGGGTACTCTGAAAATCTTCAACTAGGGGGCACCTCCAAACATACACAGGAGATGAGGGAAGGGTTCTCAGGAGAGAGGAATACTTGTAGATAGATAATAGGGAGATTTTAGAAATTGAAATTTAAAACATCTTAAAACGGTATCAAGAAGTCATCTTTTGGGGTGCCTGGGTGGCTCAATGGGTTAAAGCCTCTGCCTTCTGCTCAGGTCATGATCTCAGGGTCCTGGGATCCAGCCCCACATAGGGCTCTCTGCTCTGCAGGGACCCTGCTTCCCCCTCTCTCTCTGCCTGCCTCTCTGCCTACTTGTGATCTCTCTCTCCCAAATAAATAAGTAAAATCTATTTAATAAATAAATAGATAGATAAATAAATAAATAAATGAAATGTCATCTTTCTATGTAAATTTAGCTAGTAGTATTATCGAAATCTCTGTGTCTCCTAAGCATGGATTCACAGAGGAGGAAAAACTCAGTGCAATATATGGGAGGACTTTAAATACGTAAATATTTCTGTTAATCCAGTCTCTGTTAAAAATAACTATCGATCTTCACGACAACTGAAATTAAGAGAGAATTTTTTCGGGGGTACCTGGGACGAGCAGCCTTGCATTATAACTTTGCTTGCTTGTGTGTTTTAAAATGTAGGCATTGTAATGGGAAGAAGGATTCATTTTATTCTCTAAGGACCCAAAAATCTTTTTTAAATTTCCTTTCGTCTTTCCTCCCTTCTTCCTTCTTTCCTCTCTCTCTTTCTGCCTCTTTTCTTTCTGAGTACACCTCAGACCACAGAAGAAAGAAACTTGACACAGTCACTAGCGGTTACTGTTAGGTATCCACTCTGTTAAGTTTCGTAGCTTGCAAAGGAAACAGTAGTTCCTCCGGGCTTGGCTGCAGGCTGGGGAGGGTGGGGATGGGAGGCAACATGCAAGGAAGGTAATTGTAGTGAGCTCAGAAGGGAATCTGAGGAATGAGAGCAAAGCCCGGAAACCACAGACATTAAACACCCTGCTTTCAGCACAGTAGATGCTGCCTTCTGTTCTTCCTTATAAAACACAAGCCTTCAAACCATAAACAACAAATTATTGTTAGCAATATCTCTAAACAGTTTTACTCCTCTTCTCTACGACTCTGTCCTTACGGTACTATCAGAGTCAGAAGACATTTTATGCCGCAGGTTAGGAAGAAAAAAGAATAATCCAGGAGAAGAAATCCAGATGTGGTGTGAAGGGAAAATTCCCTGGTTCTCAGAGCAACCTTGCTTCCCAGGTTAGGGCTGGGGAGGGAGAAAGAAGGCAAGACTGCAGCATGTCTGACTGTCTAACCCCCGCGCTTAAACAGAAGTTCGAAGTTTCAGCCAGTGTTCTGGAACATCATTGTTTATGGAATGGGAAGGGTGCCTTTGAAAATGTAGAATACTCCATTCCATCTGAGGGTTTCTGACAGCATCCCTCTTTTTGAGAAACACCGGCTAAGAGGTGAAATACAAGTTTCTAGGAAACTTCTCATGTAACCTTGCTACCTCACAGGAGGTTAACAATGAGAACAGGTTTTGGACTAAGTCCTACCTAACATTTACTAACAAGCACAGATCATCCTGTAGTTTGGCCCCTAAGTTTGGACTACCAAGGCTGTGAAGGCACTGGGGAAAGCCGACCAGCCAACCTTCCGGTTTAAGTCAAGGAACATTGTCGGCTCTGAAATGAAGGTCAGTGGCCACATGGAGTTTGTACCTCACAAGTGGCTTCAGAGATGGTAGCTGCCGTTAGTCATGGCCACATTTTTACTCTGTGTTCACACGCGGGTGTTTTCCGTTCCCTCATCCTATCTATTCCCATAACTCAAGCGCAACTCATGGTGAATACTGAGGATGCTAATTAAAAACCCTCTGGTATAGATTTTGATAATGATCTTTGAAGTTTTTATGTTGCTCCCTCTGATTACCTGGTTAGGGTACTTCAAATGCTACATATGCTCTTAAAATGATGACCCTAGTAAGCATCCAAATGTTAGCTATTACTATTTTTTCTTGTAATTAATACAGACATCATTTTCATGTGGTATAGAATATGACATTCTGCTATTTCTTTACATATCTTACTTAGTCGCGACGCTAGTGTTTTTCAAATCCGTTAGTGGGTGAGAGAATCGATTTAATATAGCATTTGTTAAAATAGACCAGAAGAGAATAAAAATATTAGAGCATATCAAACTTTGATTCCGTCTGAGAAAGGTACGAATACTGAGTTGTAATGAAAATTGTATTTAAAAAAAATTTTTTTTAAAAAAGAAAATTGTATTTTTTACTGTGGTTCACGGTCAAAAATTAAAAAAAGAAACAGGAATTTTACTGTATTATATGTCTCCAAATACAGGAGTAAAGGATACCTCCTATTTCTGTTGCTATCCTAACTATGAAGCATATGCTTTAGAAGCTTAGTGTCTGATTGAATTATTTTTTTTTCTGCTAAAGATGAACTTCACTGTAAAATGGAACCAAAGAGGTTTAAACCGTTTGCAGAATCTGAAACACAATCTGCAAGCTTCCCTAACTGATATTTGTACAGCCAACGAGTAGATGTATGTTCTGGTTTGAAAAGAACTGTAATTATGTCCCTGGAAATCTTTATAGCTCAATTTCTCCTGCATCACAAGATTCTGCTTTTTTTTTTTTAACTATTTTTATGAAATGTATTCTCGTGCCCCCTCATATTAGTTTCCTAACGTAGCTACAACAAATCAGCCACAAATGTAATATCTTAAAACAAAGCAAATTTATTCTTTTACAGTTCTCTAGAATAGACATCTGGCATGAGTCACACTGGGCTAAAAGCAAAGTGCCCATGGGGCTGCTTTACCTGAGGCTCTCGAGGAGAATCTGTTTCCTTGCCTTTTCCAGCTTCTATAGGCATTTCTGGGCTCGTAGCTCTTTTCTCCATCTTCAGAGCCAACAGTGAAGCTTTCTGACCCATCCTTTGCTGATCACATCTGCTTCTCTGATTTTGACTCTCCTGCCTTCCTCTTACATTTGTAACAACCCTTGTTATTACATGGGCCCACACAGATAATCCAGGATAATCTCCCCATCTGACGGTCCTTATTTAGTCATCTCTGAAAAGTCCCTTTTGCCATTTAATATTTACAGGTTCCAAGAATAAAACTTGGGCATTCGGTAGAGGGGAAAGGGGCATTATTCTAATTGCCACACCTGTCAGTTCCATCATTTAAGAAGTGGTCCACAGAATCACCATTTGCAAAGCATTTTGAGTCATTTTTATCCTACTTGATTATGGACATCACGATCCAGGAAATTTCCTATAAATCTGGTTTTTGACTTCATAGGACTTTGGGAACAAGGGCTAATCGAGTACACCTTACATCTGTGATTTTGTTATCTTTGGTTTTGCAAATTTGCTGAAATTTATGTCATAATTTTAATTTTTATGTTGAACATTTTGAAATTGCTAACTTTTAACATCTGTATTGGTTAGTGGATTACCTGAAAAGATAGAATTAGAGAAATTGGAGTATAATGCCCAAAATTCTAAGCAAGTGAAGGATGGTTTGATAGTTTATGAAGGTACTTAACTGCATAATATTTGGGGATATGCATCTTTATAAACAACAGTGTCATTGCAGTGTTTCCTAAACAATTGAGGAAAGTGAGTCATAAGAGCTGCTATCTGTTGGCAGAACATTCTAACCCTGTCTGCTTTGGTTTGTTTTTGGAAGCCAAGTCCTAACGCTCATTTTTGGTGGCCAGCATTTTAATTTTTTTTCCCCCTCCAGCTCGCTATTTTCTATAAGAATTTTGTCTCCCCAATCAGATGTTTGCCCGTCATGGAATTTATCAGCAACCCAGATCCTTGGCCAGGAATTATGTTCCTTTACTTAAAATGTTTATGGATTCTCTTAAAATAAAATGTGTTCTGCAGAATAAAATTCAAAATCAAACATCTCTCACGTGAGTAGGTGATTCCTATTACCTTGAAGATGTTAAATCGCTCTTATAAATTAGTTTCCCATCGTCTTTTCCAGTCTCATCCTAATTCTCCATGCTTTTAATAGTAGGGTGCCCTTGCTTGTTTCTCTCAGTTTATTGCTTTCCCTAAAAATAATTTTACTAGCTTAAGTAGGCTTGTAAATTTGATTCTCTCTAATAGTTTCATTTGTAAGTGGTCACATTTTCCCTCTCAAGCACAACTTAGTATTTCTATGGCAAATCAAGCCAGGTTTGGTTTTTAAATTGTGCATCTGTCTCAATTTGAAACTACTCTTGTTCATATTCAATATGAGATGAGGTGGATAGAGCAGAACATACCTTAACAGTAAATGTTTCTTGGAATGTTTGTACTAATGGTTCATTGAAAATTTGTTTGAGTCAAAAGGATTAGGTTGTAAGGCAAGCAGAACCCTTCTACCAGCATCTGGAAGAAATCAACAATGAATGTGAAAATAAAGCCCACGTTTGAATCTGACTTTATTACTGTTTAGCTATTTTTGGGGGTAAGTTATTTGTTCTCTATGAACCTCAGTTTTCTCATCTATGTGGACAGAAAAGTACCCATCTTGCAAAAATGATGTGAGAACTACACAGGATGTAAGTAATATTTAGCATAAGGCCCACACACAGTAAGCATCTAATCAACAGTATAGCTATTATTACCTTGAATGTTTTACTTAGGCTTTAAAAGAAATACCAAGTATTCTTAAAAGATTTTTACTTGATATGTGCTATGAACTGTTCCCAACATCCACAAAGAATATACAGCACACCAAATAGCTCAATATCACAGAAAACATTAAATTTAAAATTCTATACATGAAAATTGAATCAGTATGATTTTTAAATTATTCAATTGGCAAGAATTGTTTAAATAGAATATTTTATGGATAGACTGTCATAGCAGATAAGTATGTGTATGTTGGGAGGGTGTGCATTTTTTTTCTACAAAGGTGCTAAAACAACTAACAAGTTAAAAGAACAGAACTGGTCCCCAACCTCACACCATATTACACTACCAATCCAGATAGACAAAAGACTTGCATGTGAATGAAAAACTATAAGGCAACCCAAAGTACAAAATAAATATACATGAATATATACATGAATACATACATGAGTAAAGATAAATGATTGCATAAATAAATAAATTGGGAAGAAAAGACAACTCTTCCTTAGAGAAGAATTCTATTTAACTTAGGTAAATACTTCTTCCCTGAAGAGATAGAGCTTAATCACTACCACAACCCCACTTTGTTTGCAGGCTAGATTAGACTTGTTTCCAAGGATTAGAATATGTAAAGAGAAAAATAGTAACTTTACAGTGAAGAAATCAGGCAGGCATACTGAACCCACTGATTAAGGCTAACCTCCCCAGGAATGTCTTATAGATATCATATAACATTTGATTTTTTGGGATGAGAAGGGCAATTTATCTATGTGCTATTTTTTTTTCCAAAAAGCCCTAACTCCACTCTAATTATGAGGAAAACATCTGAAAAAAGTAGATTCAAAGAAACTCCAAAGCATAACTCACCAGTTTTCCTCAAACTGTCAAGGTCAAGAAAATAAAGGAAAGACTAAAAAGTATCAGATTAGCAGAGATTGGGTAGAAATGACAAGGAAATTCAATCTCACCCAGATTGGATCCTGAAACAGAAAGGGAAAAAAACTGGTGAAATGCAAATAAAATCTGGAGTTCAATTAATAGTAATGGATTATATTGGTTTCTTACCTTCAGCAAATGTACAATTGCAATGTAAGATATTAACAAAGGGTAGAACCGAAGAAGGACTCTCTGCACTCTTGTTGAAAATTTTCTATAAACATAAAGTTATTCCAAAATAAAAAGTATATTAGGGGCACCTGGGTGGCTCAGTCATTAAGAGTCTGCCTTCGGCTCAGGTCATGATCTTGGGGTCTGGGGATGGAGCCCTGTATCAGGCTCCCTGCTCAGCAGGAAGCCTGCTTCTCCCTCTCCCACTCCTCCTGCTTGTGTTCCCTCCCTCACTATGTCTCTGTCAAATAAATAAATGACATATTTTAAAAATTAAAAATAAAAAAATAAAAAGTATATTAAAGAAAGACTACAAGACTTAGAAAACAATATCAAAAATATTTTTATATTCTCAAGCTATAGAGGATTTCTTAATCGAGAAAAAAAGTGCAGGAAAATATTGATGAATTCTACTACCTTAAATTCTAGGACATCTTTTCATGCAAAAATGCTGCAAAGACAGTAAAAAGTCACAAAGGGGGAGAAGATATTTACAACAAATACATTTCAGTGGCAGAGATTCCTTGCAATGCAAATTGAAAAAGATAGACAACTTTGTAGAAAAATGAGGAAAAGACTTAACTAGGCACTTCAAAGAAAGAAAAATCCCAAAAATCAATGAATCTATAAAGGATCTTCAACCTCATTACTATTCAGGAAAAGTCCACAGTGGGATATCATTTTATATTTGCCTGATTAGAAATTTTCAAGACTGAGAATATCAAGTTTTATCAAGGACATGAAACACCAAAACATTAATACACTACAGGGGGAGTGTAAGGTTCTATTGTCACTCTGGAAACAGTTGGGCTGTATCTAGAGTTGAGGATGTGTCTATCTTACCTTTGGCAAAGCAATTGCACTCCTACATTTACACCCTAGAGAAACTATTCTATTTATGGACAAAGAAACATGTACCAAAATACTCTCAGCAGCTCTGTCCTAGCAAAAAAGAAAAAAAGAGGGGAAAAAGAAAAAAACTAGAAACAACCTGAATATCTACCGCAATACAATCCATCTAACAATGAAAATGAGATGATAGTAACAAGGATCAATAAGGATGCAATTCAAGAACATAAGTGGGAGGGAAGAGAAGAAGCCTCTGAACAATGTATACAGCATGACCTCATTACTGAAGCTTTAAAATGTAGAATTAAACAATTTTGTATTTAGGATTACAAACATGTAAGAAAGCTACAAAGAAAATCATGAGAATAGTACACATAATTCTCACAACTAATGTCTTTATGGAGGTAAACCCATGGAGAACTTTTAAAATAATGCAATATTCTTCATTTTTAAAGGGATGGTGAGCTTCTGGGTGTTTGTGTTATTGTAATCTATACACTCTATATGGTATAAATATTATTTTATATCTGCTTAATAAAAAATAAGCAGAGAAAAATAGAGATGGAAAAAGAAGAGAAAGAAGAGAAGGAAAGAGGATATGGGTTGTCACCCTCACTAACAACCACACCTAGGAAGCTTGGCTACCCCAACATAGAAAGTGATTCCCAAGTATAGGACTAAGTTTATCAGTTTGGTAGATTTCAGAACCTCTTTTTATTGTTATCCCATATGAAATATCCATTTATATTAGCTGGGTCCAGGCTACAGAAGTGAAAACACCATGATCTACTACTTCCTCAGGTTCAGCCTCTTGTGACACACTGGGTTCCAGGCCTGGCCCCAAGCCAGCTCTGGCCGAACGTCAGTCCCCCATCTTCCTCTGCTCATTGCCACAACAGATTCAAAATGTCTCTGTCTCTAGTTGTGCTCTAATGTACTCTAGTTGCACATCTTTTATTAATGCTCGCATGGCTCACACACCTGGGCTCGTCAATGCTGTAATAAGCCATCCTTCCTGAGAACTCATTCCCCAGAGCCTGGGCTGCCTTTTCCTCCCTCCCTAGGACTTCCTTCCTCCTCACTTTGTCCAAGGCCATGGACACAGCGGTAATGGAAGATTTCTAATGCAAATCTGACCAATCATGGCCACAAACACCTCTTATCTCTTCCTGTTCAAGGCAGCTGTCACAAGTCCTCAGAAAGTGGCTTGAGAGACATGCAGGTTTCTTTTTTAAAAGAAAGATTCCATATTAGATTTGAGAGTGTCTTCTTCGCTTGGGATGCCAGAAGAAAAATGTCGAACAAGTGCCGAGGTAGGGAGACTCATGGACTAGTCCAGATAGAGGACACAGTCTGAAGCAAGGCAGTGGAGGTGGCAGAAGTGGAACTAGAAAGGAGGGGACAAATCTGAGAGAAATTTGCCTGGAGCCTTGTGCATTGGTCAATAAAAAGCAATCTTGAAGGAATGAAGTGAATGTGAGCCATCACCTCCGTGAAACAATGAATGAACAAATTTAGAACTTTAAACTCTAAACCTGATGCTACGATGAGGCAAGCCGAAACTCAAGTATGTGTGAAAGCTACAGGTTATTGGAACAAAATCATTACTGGAGCACCAGGTTCTGCTATTGCCTGCAGGCAGCAATGGAGAGAACGTTACTTGTAACCTAATACAACCTTAAGAAATCAATGACTATCATGTTCATGGCTTGCTATAACTATTAGGATTATACACGGATTGAACAAATTTTGGTATTGTACATGGATTTAACTTGTCTTTTTGACAAACCTCAACTATCCACAGGTCTCCTTTCTTATTCCATGGTAAAGAAAAGTAACCTATATAGGAAAACATGGACATAGTTCATAATAGTCTTTTGGCTCATTAATTTATTCTTTTAATCTATAAGGATTTTCTGAAAGAGTAAAAGAAAACTTGAGAAAATATTATAAGTATAGTTATATAAATGATGATAAAATTCTGGAGAAAGGAAAGAAAAGTGAAGAAAATCATTGTTGAGTAGAATCAACAACTCAATACGATAGACGGATCTTTTAAAACTAACCAGGAATTCTTTGGCAATAAAAAGAAGAGTTCAGTTGCATTGTTCTCATTAAAGAGACCAAAGGCAGTGTTTAAACCAGAGAAGAAAGAAGTCAGTTAAGTTTACTTTTTGACTTTGAGTTTATGGTAAAAAAAAAAAAAAATAGCCCCTCGATTTCAAGTATATATTTTCTTTTCTCATGTGATAAGCATATTTTATAATAATTTGGCACATTTTATGGCAAAGGTAAAACATGCAAGAGTATACTGTTATGTCAATGTTAACTCTACAGGAAAACTACAAAGGGAAAAAAAGTCCCCAAATATCTATTAAGTGGAACTGGAGGTAAGTATGGAGTTGTTTTTTTCCCCCTTCATACATGTAAATGTGTATGTGTCACATCTTTTCAGGGTAAATTAGCCCAAAATGTGTATTCCCTCAGCAAAAGTTATATCTTTGAAGCCTATGTTATCTCCTGTGTTCCCACTATAATTGATACTGCACCCCAGTATGTAACTTTTATTATTGTGCTCATTACATGGTATGATTTTTTTTTTTTTAGTCTGCTTTATCCCTTAGAATGTGAATGCATTGAGTAATGGAAATTGCCATTATTATCTGAATGACTTTTTTGCACAGTGCCTGGCTCTTAGTAGTTTCTCATTAAATATATAATGAATTGACTTACATGTATATCTACTGTCTTTTCCCAGGATACTTTAATTTCCCTAAAAATTATTAGGTCTAAGTATAAAGTTTGATAAGTAATACAGACGTTCTCTATAAATGCCTGCTTCAGATCTGTGATCATATATTAGTTCTGCAGTAAAAACTTTGTACAAGTTCTAGCGTGAAAACTTTGATTCACCCCTCTAAAATACCATGTAAATTCTATAAACCAAAGAAAACCTCTAAATACCTTTTCTTCATGAAATACAATACAATTAAATGGCTTTCTTATACTTTGGAGAGGGACTATCTCATCCAGAAGTATAATAGAGAATCATGAATTTTAACATTTTCATAAAGTATAGCAGATAGGAGTGTGAATCTTCTCTTTTCTCAGGCAGGCATATTCTGCTCTGTGGGTTGCTAAGATACATAAACTTAAAAGTACAGAAATGTGATTTAGCTCTTTAAAAATAGGCTAGGCAGCTTTCTTATTTCTGGCAAAATTAGTCTCTAGAGAATATACACAATCTCAGTACAATCATTTATTTTAGTTACTTTCTGGATTGCTGAATTATGGTTTGTAGAGACTTTAATCTTAAGTTTTAATGTTGAGATCAGCGAAATTATTTGCAAGCATTAACCAAATGCCTCCCACCCTTTATTTTGGCAATAGGTAGAGTGCAAGCCAGATCCATTTCAGTGAAAAGCCACTGATTTCTATTTCCACAAGGAGCTAGCTCATGTGCTCTTCATTTCTTCTCCTTTTCGTAGAGAAAGGAAGGTTCCACGCCAGGACCAAATGCCTTTATTTTGAGGTACAGTGGTAGTGATAGTGGGTGGGAATACCATGCTGAATTCTTAGATGATGACAAATATTTGGCAAATAGATCTTTCCCTGTTGACCCAGATAACAGGCCCTATGGATAGCTTTAAAAGGTCCAAATTATTTCTGCTGCAGAGCCTGACCTCAGAACCCATGACTTGTTTTCGGTTGTCAGTATTTTCAAGCTGAATGACACACTGGTCATGTCCCTGGCCACAAGCCTCATGATCTGTTCATGGTAAGAAACAAACACACAGTGGACTTTTTACAGGATCTTAGCCTTAAATAGAAGGTATGCAAGGAATATGTAAAACTTGCATCTATGAAAGTTTGAAAGCAAAGCATAAAAAAGAAATTTAAGTAGGGGAGCAGCTCAGGTCATGATCCCAAGGTCGTGGGACTGAGTCCCACATCGGGGAGTCTGCTTCTCCTTCACCCTCTGCCCCTTCCTCCCACTTGTGCTCTCTCTCAAATAAATAAATAAAATATCTTGAAAAACAAAAAATAAATTTAAGTAAATATACAAAAAACGTAAGATGTGTGAACCTACAGAGGATAACTGCAGATCAAGTATCTCTGCCATGTACTGTCTCTTATCCTTAAATTGGTTTCCATTTTTAGTCCCCGCACGATGTCACCTTCCCTTTGTTTCGTCCTACATCACTGCCTCTATTAATTCTTTGTAGAATTTGATTTCTTTTTCATTCCTCTTTCATATAGCACCTCTTCTTTTACCTGCCATGGAATCCCATCTTTTTGCCTCTTCCCTCCCTACTGCACACTTAGTCAAGGTGAACTCATTTCACTGTCACGTTTCAGCCAGTGCCTATACATCAGTGGTTTTGCATATTCATATCAAACTCGTACCTTTCTCTTTTATGCTCTCAATTCATATCTCTAAAGCTATGTTTTCAAATGTAATATTCATAAAACCAAACTCATTCTTCAGTAGTCCCTATCCATTCCTTCTCCTCTGTTCCTTACGATTCTTATGATTCCAGTACTGATGTGGTCGAGTGTCTAATGGTAGAGACTTCTAGTCATGTTTCCTTATGCAGTGCAAACCCTCCCAATGCAGACCCTCTCTTTCTATCTCCATGTATTTATTTACTGATTTGCTTATTTTACTAGATAGTGCATAAATGAGGTATAAAATGCAAAAAATACAATTTCCCTAAAGTTCCCTAATCCTTCTCCTCACAGTAATATTGAACAGTTACTTAACTGTTATATCTCTTTCCAAGATGGCCTATAAGCATAAATACACATGTATCTATTTGTGCATACACATGCCTATACACACACAAGGACATGTTGTTCTTCACCTTTCTTTTTTAATTTAGCAGTATATTTTGGAAAATATTCCATATAACTCATAAAGGGATTCCTCATTTAAAAAAAAAAAAACATTGCAAGTTATCCCATTAAATGTAGTGTGTATGACATTCCATTAAGCGGAAAAAGCAAAATGTATGATCACAGTAGTGCAAAGAGTAGGAGAGGAGAAATGAAAATATCCTATTATAAAGTTTTCATACTACACGTAAAGTGGTATAATACCACTTCAAACTAGATCAATATGTTAGAGAGTTCTACTGTAAACACTAAAGCAACCACAAAGATGGTCTCTTTTCTTTTTTAAAACTTAAAGATTTTTTAAAATTTACTTGAGAGAGTGTGTGAGCAGGAGGGAGAGAGAGGGAGAATCTGAAGCTGACTCCGTGCTGAGCACAGAGCCTGATGTGGGGCTCCATCTTATGACCCTGAGATCATGACCCGAGTCCAAACCAAGAGTCCCACATTCAACCGACTGAGCCACCCGGTGACCCAAAAAGGATATCTTCTCAAACAGGCTTCACAGAAGACTACCAACAACACCTGCATGGATAGACCAAGTCAGTTGATACAAACAAAAGAAGATCTATGTTCATCTGTGTTCATGAAAGAAAAGCAATTACCCATCACAGGAATAAATACAAATATTAACAGCAGAGACCACTGAACTTTTTGTGGATAGGAGCTCCTCAAGACAAATGGAGACTTTCAATTTTAAAAGAGCAGACGCTGCCTTGGTTCCTCTTTCTCTTACCTAAAACCAACTAATAGATTTCCAGAATGTCATCTTTATTTCTTGCTGCCCACTTTCACTCTGACGAAAATTTCCCTTCTAGTTGCCTGACTTCACACACATGTACTAAGTTTTAGGACAAACTGCCTTCATCATTTCATTGACGTTGACAGTTCCCTTTCTGTGTTTTTATTTTCATTCAGTTAAGATCGGTTTAAGAGAGGAACAACAGGACAGAAACAGTGTCTGCCATTTTAAAACTTCAAGTGGATATTTCTCCTTAAGGAATTTCTCCACACACAAAAAAATGCAAAGCTCTCTACCGGAGATGTTTGTATTTACTCACAGCCACTATGCTTAATGTTTTGGTTTTCCTGCCTTCAGGGCACTATGTTTGCAAATCTTTATTATCCTTAAAGATATAGGGCAGTCCAATTATGCAAGTACAAGGAAAGGAAATAAATCGTTCATTCTGTGAGTTATAAAATTAAAACTGTTCTTCCTTTTTCTCATGTCATCAATACATCTTTCCCATATTCCACTAGGCTACATAACTATTGCCAAAGTCAGTTCCAAAAATCCAAATATAAAACTTCAAAAATGTTGGAGAAATAAAATACGCTCTGCTTCTGGAGTGAGAATCTCAGGACACATAGGGCAAGGACCTACCAGGGTTGGTGCCGTCTTACCTTTTCCTGGTGTTTCAGAAATTGAAGCAAAGGACTTTGACATGTTTTTCACGTAATGTATTTAACAACTGTTTTGTTCCACCAAGTTAGATTTCTCAAATATCTGGTCCAAGTGGATTATAGAAAAGTTCCTGAATATATCACTTACTCTCCCCTTCTAAGTTCCTCTGGGCTTTCTCACCAAAGGTCACTTTGTCAGTCACCCCAAAGTGATGACTTCTTATGTTTCTGAGACCGGATGCTGCGCTGGGATGCCCAAAACACAGCTGTCACCACCATCTGCAGATTTTCATTATCTCTAGAAAATATTTTTATCTTACCCACGTGATATTATGACCTTTCCTATGTACTCCAGTGGGGTAAAATATTCTTTCCCCATCAGCATTATAACCTGAGATAATGGCAACTTTGACTCACCCCCCATAGTGTCCTGTAAAAAGATTGGCCATCCAACTTTTGATTTACTCTTTATCACAGCTTTCATCTCCTAAGGCCTGGGCAACTGTCCAAAGGGGAATAGCTCACAAGTCAAATAGAATATCCCCACATCATCATGCATCCATTATAAAAATAAATATTTGAGTTCTTTGTTTTTCCTTCTAGCAAGTGTCATTGGGGTAAGTGAACCTTCCCATAATCTATATGTAAATAAGTAGTCTACATTATAGGATCATCTACATTACTGTGTGTGTTTGTTTCTCAGAATACATTACTTGCTCTCTTCACTGTGTTCTTTATGAAAGCATTGACTGATGGTGGATCATGATTTCTTCGGGTCTACTGGCTACCAACATTTTCAGCAAGGTAGTGGATCAACTGATGTTTATTAAGTGCTTCCACACTGCTGACACTGTGCTCAATATTGCACATACTTAGCTCTCACTGTGCTCATTAATAGAAGTATGTACTATGATGGTCCCATTTTAGAGAGTCAGAAATGGAAGCACACATAGGCTCAGTAATTTGTCCACACAACAGTAAGGGGTGGAGCCCAGATGAAAACCCAAACACTGCATCTCCAGACTTTGCGCTCTCCCTGCACGCTGACTGCTTCTCATTGCAAAATGCCCACAAGCCACTGATTTCTTAACCAAGGCCAAATTAATGGACGATTAGGTTGGTTCTTTGGCTTTTATGAACTATGTGATAGTGAATACGTTGGTACATAACATCATTTTACATAAGAGTTTATCTATACAATAAATGTCTTCTTCTTTTTTTTTTTTTTTCCAGAGAGAGAAAGAGCACAGGAGCAAGGGAGGTTGGGCAGAGGGAGAGGGAGAGAGAGAACCACTAAACAGGCTCCACACTCAGCAGGGAGTCCAATGTGGGGCTCCATCTCATGATCTCATGACCTTGAAATCATGACCTGAGCCAAAAGCAAGAGTCGGATGCTCAACTGACTGAGCCACCCAGGCACCCCCAGAATAAATGTCTTGAAGTAGAATCTTTTAAATCGAAGAGTATGTCCATTTTACATTTTGGAACGTATTGCTAAAATGTTCCCCACAAGCAGTAGTAAGAATTGATATTCCCTAGACCCGTGGATTAGAGTAAAGCAATGTATTTTACAAGTTTTAAGTTATTTTTGGAGTGTATCTACATGTTCTTTGCTTTGTTTCTCCCTCAGGTTTCCTCCTACACTAAATTGATGCAATTATCCCAGGACTTGGACCACAAAGCATTTTGTTCAAAATATTAAAAATCTAGGCAAAAGTATGTTTTTGATACTTCTGAAGGATAGAGAAGGAGTTATATAAAATTATCTGGATAATGGGATCTGTCTTCCCATTTCAATTGGTATGTTGAAATAAATTTATAGATGTCAAATAAGGGATGGCTTTATCATTAGATTTTCTAGAAATCAGATATTAACTAGACATGAGACAACCTCACTTTTTCCATGTATAAATTGTGGAATACCTGAAATACATTCAAAGCAAACTAACCACAAAATGATTTATGAAAATAAACCTTAAACACAGGGGAAAATTAAAATGGAAAATTTGTCTCAGAAAAGAAATAATTAGCAATTAAGGACTTTGAAGATTTTATAAAGCAAAGTTTTCATCGCACAAATTCTAATCTAAGTAGAAAAATTTTCATATCTTGATTTTTTCCAAATGTTAAATGAAAATTTAATTGACCTTAGTGCCGACGCGGGAAGAAAAACAATTTGTGTGAAGTTATAATAATGTTTAAAGAGATATTATCTCATTTAAATCAAATAATACAAATGCAAGTTTTAAATCAATTTTGAGTTTCAAAATGAGTCGGCTGCATTTTAAAATAATTTAGTTTGCATGGTAATGACATGTTTAGCACGATTTCTAATTGAGTGACTAATAATAACCCATCATCTGCTCATGTTAGCTCAATTAAGTCCCACAACAGCCAGGTGAGATAGGAACTTTCATCTCCCTGTTACAGATAAAGCTGGAATTCAAGAAGGTGAAGTGACCTACAGACATGCCTAGGCAAAGATAGCTATGCCATATCTTCAAATTCCACAAGTCCCAGACAGCAGATCTAGTCATGATTAACCAGAAGACATTCTGTCTGATTTCTGAAGGTCAGTTGATCTAGCAGTGGCTATTTAAATACTTTGACCCCAGATTTTGAATGTTGGTTCTTTTAAGTTCCTGCTATTTTGGTTTTACTTGTCCAAAACTAACTGGAGGGAATGCATTAGTTTTTAGGAGTCAATGACTTAACCCTTTGCACTGTCAAGACCTCCAGGTAAACCTAGATATTGGGGAATTATCAGTAACTTTACCATGACTCCTTTAATAGGCTTTCATTATTAGTGTTAGAAAGAGGGACAACTTATTATTAAAAACTAATATTGTGACTTTCAGAAGTCACAAGTTCAAGTGGCTTTGAGAGTCTCACAATTTGAAGAGTAGGCTGGAATAAGACTATGGGGAATAGAAGGGCCAGAGGCATATGGAAGGGACATGCTTTGGTAGAAGTACCCAACTTCAGAAACACAGACTGGGTCTATGGTTTTGGTGTCAGCCCCTTGGCTATTTTATTAGAGTTGAACCTGAATAGTCATATCCAGAAATATAACAACAACAATAGGAAAATGATTTAAATTGGATTCCAAAAAATAGACCGGTTATTAATCATAACACCTAGCAGAATAAAGTATATTATAAGCATATATTTCTTTTCAGCCTTGCTTAGAAAGAAAATACTAATAAAAAAAAAACTGTATGTATATTTAGGCAGAATAGGCTAAAAGCCTTCCCTACACAAATTTTAAATTTAAATACACTGTTACTCAGATCTAACAACACAAGCCCAGTTCTAGATCTTAAAAGAGATGTAAGCTAAAAATAAGAGAAGAATGTGTTGTTGCCCACATTCTTCGGTTTGTTACCATCTCTTCTCACTGGGAGACTTCACAGTGCTGTAGAGTTTGCAATGACCATAGCTCTGGAGGTGGCTTCTTTCCTCCAAATCTCTGATCTCTTTTTTTCTGGTATCTTCCCAAAAGGAGAATGAAGTTCTGCATATTTTTATACAGGGAATGATAGAATAAACTAAGCCCACTTTAAAAACAAGCCCCCCCAAACCCTATGCTACATTGTCATGCATTTGATCTTAAGTTCTATAATATTCTATACTTTCTAAGTGAAGGAATGCTGACTACATTTTTCATTATTTTAGATGGGTCCAAAAACTTTTTTCAAGGTCTAGCTAAAAATCCAATTTGCTAGCATTTAAATTACCTCACAGACGAAATCAATAGACCCCCTGTTTATGACCAAGACTAAAGACTCTCCTATCATTTAATAAATCCACACCCAAGGTCATTATCTTTACCCATGAAAGCTTTTCCTTCACCTTAAGTTTTTTATGAGTTCTGCAAGTTGCAGCTTTAGTAATCATCCATGACATGGGTTGTGATTATCCTGATAATGAGAGTTCTCTCTCTCTCTTTCTCTCTCTCCTGAAACTCTTTAGCATTTGTCTGCAATATTCAGATACTTTGTTTAGTTATTTGTACATGGTTATCATCTCCAGTGACACTGTAGGCTCCAAAAAGACAAGGGCAATGTTGTATTCCTTCATTGTATTTTACTAAGGAGAAGAACAGTAAGTATAGTTAATGTAAGTTTCTGCTTGTCAAGGAACTGTTTCTTAGTGTTCCACAAAGCATCTTCTGGATAAGTGCTCAATAAAATTTTTGAATTTTTTTTACTGGGTTCCCGAGCGCATAATGATAGCCAGGAAAGAAATGCTAACAACAAAGTTGTTTTGCTTTTGTGGGACATCATATGAACATGCCGATTTTTTAGAATAGCATAAAAATTACAGTATAAAAAGGAGTAAAGACGATGCACTAATACTCTAAGTTGCATTTTTGTATTTTGGAGTGGGGAAAGAACCCACAAAAAATAAGAACACTGAAGTTTCTATTTTCTTGATTTATCCTTGAGCTTTAAAATGTTTAAACAATTAGCAAGAATAAATGTTAATATTATTTAGATTTAGTAAAATATTTCATATAAACTGAAATAGACACTTGCCAGTTAATATATTACACTTTGTTGTTCATATTTTTCCACTGTTTAAAGAGAAATCTATAAATGGTCACATGGAGAGTTGGAACTGCATAAGTCAGATTCTATTTCTTCATATTTACAATGCACCGCATCATTTCTTTTGATCCACTGTTTAAATACAGAAATTGTGCTGCTACAGAAGTTAAAGAGAGGCACTGCACCCGGAGAAAATTCCAGTGAGACTGAACTGTTGCAAACAGACAACTAGAATGATGCTTTGTCCTTGAGTCCATGCATGTGCAGACCTGTATGGAGGAGGCAAAGAATTTCCCAAAGGTATTTCCATATAGAATATCATTTTCATCAAGGGGTAAGTAATTTTTTAAAATGTGCCCATTTGAAGCTTGCATACATGTTGTTAAAACTGAGTAGTTGCCCCAGTAATTGTTTAGAATTTAGACCGGCAAGAGATCTCTTCTGGCACAAGGATTTTATTATTGACATTGTTTTGAGATGCTGATTTCTGGTGATAATAAGAAGCAGACTGAACTTAGCATTCTTTTTTTTTTTTTTTTAATTTCCCCACATAGTGCAACCCTGGATTCCAGTCCTGAGCTTGTGATTCCACTGCCTGAAAGCTTGCTTTCCTTAACTGAGATAATGAATGTGAAAATATGCAGCATCAGGCCCCCATAGGTTACTTAATGGGGGTGATTGCTGTAAGGAGTGTTCATCATTGGCAGGGTCTATCCTTTGCAAAATATGTAAAGGCTTCTTTTTTAAACCACATTCAAGTTTAGCATGTCCGAATAGGACTTTTTTTTTTTAAAGATTTTATTTATTTATTTATTAGGAAAGAGAGAGAGTGAGAGAGAGCAGGTCAGAGCGAGAAGCGGACTCCCCATGGAGCTGGGAGCCCGATGTGGGACTCGATCACGGGACTCGATCCCGGGACTCAGGGATCATGACCTGAGTCCCGGGACTCAGGGATCATGACCTGAGCCGAAGGGAGTCGCTCAACCAACTGCACCACCCAGGGGCCCCACAGAATAGGACTTTTGTTTGAAATGTTAGTGCAAATAGATCTTGACCATTCTCCCAATGGTACTGTGGATTTTTTTTCTTTTAATGATTACACGCATATAAGTTTTTAGCTGTCAAAATTAACTAGATTAAAAAAAAAAAAAGACCTCCCTTCTCACTTTTCAATTGTAATATCAATACAATGAAACAGGAGGGTGGTTCCAGCATAGAATTTATAACTGAGCTCCTCAATCGAAGCTGTTGTTTCTTTTCCCCAATTTCATGAGTTTTGAGTAGTATGACCTTGGGCAAATTTCTTAACATCTTAAAGCCTCCGTAAAATGGTTACTAGCAACAATACTTGCTTTCATGAGATCGTCGTAAGGATTAAACTAAATAATCCGTATAGAGTATGTTGTACCATCCCTGGAATAGTGACAAAGCATTCAAAATTATTAGCTACTACTATCAATATCATAATAATTAGATAAATCAAACCAAAGGAGTCCCTTGTTTCTCCCTCTCCTTCTTCTATGTCTCCCTAAATTCTAAATTGCCGCCACCACAGAGAGGGTTAAGTTATCAAGGCTTATCAGTGTTGTTGTTGTTCTTCTTTGATCTCTCTAGTTTTTAAAATCCTTTTAATTTAATCTCTTTCACAATTCTTCATCAGTGGTGTTGCTTATACACAGTGTTTGCAATTCTGGTTTGTAGTTCCCTAACAGATAGTGCTACTTTAAATACTAAAACACCAACCGTTTTGTCAGTGGAATATTATCTCTTCTAGATTTTAAAAATTTATATTTTGGAGACTCATTTTAAGTCAAAGACTTAATGTGTTATGAAGAAGAGGAAGGAGGAGATTGAAGAGGAGGAGAAGGGGAAGAAGAAGAAAGAGGAGAAGAAGGAGTAGATGGGAAGAAGGAGAAGAAGGAGAGTAAGGGGAAGAAGGAGAAGGAGAAGAAGGGGTCAGGGAGGGGGAGAAGAGCAGGGGGGGAAGGAGGAGGAGGGCAAACCATGGTGCAATCTGCATGCCTGGGCAGATCAATACCAGAGTAAATCTTCATTAGCAACAATATCCTGGTGTTATCCAGAGCCAGGTACAAGAAAAATCCTCTTCTAGTCCAAGACTTTCAGAACAAGTGGAATATGATTGTGAACATGGAAGTACAAAAAAAAAAATCTGTCAATGAATAATGAAACTAAAGGACGTAGCAAGACCAAAATGCTTTGCTGGAAAAACAAAAAAATAAAACAGCTCAGCTTGACACTAGTAGAATGTTACATCATTTTCAAAAACAAAAAATTCATTCAAAAAGCACTTCATAAAGTTAGATACTGGAATTGTTGAAGATGGTAACAGAAGAAAACATTTTGATTGGCTAAAAACAAACTCAATATACAACCCCACCCCTAGCTAGTTAAAATCAGAAAAAGTTTTTTAGTAGCAGCTGGAATTTTTTTCACAAAAACATGCTTATTATTCAACTATGGCCAATTGATTCATGTTGATTTGAAAAGTCAATAATATTCCATTTTTAATATATCATTTTCCTCATTTTTGTGGTATTGACTTAATTTTTAATTAAAATTAACTTTTATTAATTCTACCTGCTAGTCATTTATATGAGATTTATAAGTGTCTTTTCAATTATCGCATGATCTCTCTGATATGAAGAATTTGAGAGGTAGGGCAGGGGGTCGTGGGGGGTGGGGGAGAGAAATGAAACAAGATGGGATGGGAAAGGAGACAAACCATAAGAGACTCCTAAACTCACGAAACAAACTAAGGGTGGCTGGGAGGTGGGGCGGGGTAGGGATAGGGTGGCTGGGTTATGGACGTTGGGGAGGGTATGTGGTATGGTAAGTGCTGTGAAATGTGTAAGCCTGACGATTCACAGACATGTACCCTGGGGCAAATAATATATTATATGTTAATTAAAAAAGAATTATAAGTGTCTTTTGATTGTGTCGCTCTCAAATTTAACCTATGTTACATAGTACCTGTAAAAAGTGTTTTATCAAAATACCTCCCTACAAAGACCTTATAAGCTTGTACATAAAATATATTACAGTTGTAGCATGGTCATTTTATTTTATTAATTTAATACCCTAACATCACAGTTCTGAGTAAGAAATTAGTAGTAATACCAGTATTTCAGCATTTCTCAAATTCAATCCTCAGAACACAAGTGTTGTAGCCACTCTGCCAAGCTAGCTTGCTCTGGAAAAAAGAGAGTACTCACAATCTTTCTTCAGATTATCTTCAGCTCCACTGATCTCGTATGATTTCTGGGTTAAGGGAACATGCCAGAAACATACCAGGTGGCAGCATGATACTCAGCAATGTTTTCTTCTACATTAATCTTTTTTTTCCACTTTGAGAACTCTGGTCTATGATTTTTCAGTACATTTCGCACAAAATCATCTAGGAGAATTTAGATGCATCCTAAACGTTCACTTGTTTCCATGCACAGAAGCTGATTAAATATCTGATTTTCCTTTAAATTTGCAAATGAAACCTTGTTCTAAAATGTTGTTGAAGGAAACAAGGAGGGATTCCATGGGATGTTTTCTATGTCACCTTGAAGAAATTGTCATACACCATCTGCTGGCTTATTGAGCATACAGAATGGCAATGTTGATGAATTCTTCCTTAGGAAATGATACATATTGACATAACCACCAGACATAGCCTAATGACCAGCAGTACGCCAAGGTGCTTTGAAATACATCCAGCTTAAATCATCCATAGGTCTTTTGTATCTGTGAAGTGACTAATACTCTAAATAATCTATTTTGGTTAGTGCTGTGCTTCATTTATCCATGCTGGTAAATGTGTCTTTCAACCAGCTCACAAATGAGACACTTCCCTATCTTCCTCGTCCTGTGAATTGTCACCTCAGAATTCTTACCCTGTTAAGAAGGTATAGGCTGAAAAAAGGTCAGTCTCATTGAATGTCAAAAATAATTTAGAGACTGTTTTCTCTATTTTATTCCTTGGATTTACTAACATGAGTGTGGGAAGGAAATTACAATGATAGCTTAGAAATGAAAATTATTCCATACATCATTAAGAGCAAAGTCTTGGTGACTCCCAAACACAGAGGAAATTCAATACAACTTTTCTTTTTTAATTAACGTATAATGTCTTATTTGTTTCAGGGGTACAGTTCTGTGAATAATCAGTCTTAAACAATTCACAGCATTAACCATGGCACATACCCTCCCCATTGTCCATCACCCCACCACCCCATCCCTCCCAACCCCCCTCCACTCCAGTACCCTCAGTTGGTTTCCTGAGATTAAGAGTCTCTTATGGTTTGTCTCCCTCTCTGGTTTCATCTTGTTTCATTTTTCCCTCCCTTCCCCTATGATCCTCTGCCTTGTTTCTCAAATTCTTCATATCAGTGAGATCATATGATAATTGTCTTTCTCTGATTCACTTATTTTGCTTAGCATAATACCCTCTACTTCCATCCACGTCATTACAAATGGCAAGATTGCGGAGGGAGGATTGATGGCTGCAGAGTATTCCATTATGTATATATACCACTTCTTCTTTATCCATTCATCTGTCAATGGACATCTAGGCTCTTTCCATAGTTTGGCTGTTGTGGATCAATACAGCTTCTTATGCAGAAAAAGTTAGGAGTCCAAATGTGGATGATGATGAGAGAGAGGTTGCTGATATAATGAATAAACAATTTTAAAAATTGAGCAAGGAGGTTTTTATGAATCATGGCATCAATCATGGAATATAGAGTCATGAGAAAAATCATGGAGTAGAATCTTGATTCTACAACTTAGTTTATGTAGGCTGTTATGTAGGCTGGAAGACTGAAAGGAAAAGAGAAACATTCAGTCAATCGTTGGATGCCCAGCATTTTGATATTGCTTCATAACTGAAGGTATGAGACAGGGTTCTGTTTAAGAATTAAAATCACTCTAAGTACTTTAAGCAGGAAATTCTATAAAATCCTTGGAAGAACTGAGCATGTGGATTGATCCGGGGCTTTACATCTGACCTCTGTCAGAATCAGAAAGTCAGGAGGAATCACTGATGAAACTACTGAATTAAAAAAAAAAAAAAAAATGCCACCACTACTATGTTCCAAGGATGAAAAAGTCGTTGTCAGAGCAGTGCCCACAGCTCCCTCAAAACGGCTGCTTGGAACATTGGCCCCTGGGGACCAGCTGTCTCCTTCAGGACAATTTCCTCCTGACACTATTAATTCTGCTTCTCAAATGTGCCCTTCAGCAGAACGCAGTATAAATTAAGCAGGAGATGTCTCCACCTCACTTCCATCTTCCTGGGGTCTGGCAACTGTGATGGGGAAGCTTATTTTAAATGTGGAACTGTAGATGCCAGAGAGCCTGGGTGGTCTTCCAGTCTCTGCATTGCAGAAAGGCCCATTAGAAAAAAGTGAGAATGGATATCAATTTTACACCAATTAGCCCTATTCAATATATTTACAAAGTGTTTTCATGGTCAAAATGATATGCACTCCTCATAAAAACCGATTGAGACAGAAAGTGCTATAACCATTTAACAGAGGAGGAAATGTACCATGTGAAATTGTTGCATATCTAAATTACAGGTGGGACAAGGTGCTGGGAGAAGTGACTACGTACCCATATTTGCTTTTGAGCTCCTCCCTGTTGAGGCTACACTGCCTCTACTGGGCTTTGCTGAGTAGAGCCATTATCTACAAATCTACATTATCTACAAAGTTTGATAATCTTGATTATCAAACATCTACAAAAAGAAAGATGTGCTCAGTTAAAATTTAAAGGAGAAAGGCCACCTGGTGAAAAATAATACATACCTGTATAATAAATATGAAGAAATGACATTACGAAATTGAATGAGAGTACCCTTTATTGAATCAAAGAAATGGATTGCCCCAAATTGCCCAAAGAAGTAGTTGTGTATCAAAAATCCTGGTATAGGGGAAATAGTCACTTTATAGTAGTTTTATTTTTTTTGTTTGTTTGTTTTTTGTTTTGTTTTGTTTTTCTCCCCAAATATGTTTATTTTAATTTTTCAGAGTTACAAGATTGATTGTTCATGCACCACACCCAGTGCTCCATGCAATACATGCCCTCAGAGAGATTCAAATCAAAACCACACTGAGAAAAAAAAAAAAAAAAAAAAAAAAAAAAAAAAAAAAAAAAAAAAAAAAAAAAAA